>QGSO01000159.1:3335139-3935139 GCA_011037825.1 Carya cathayensis | reverse complement strand
GGAGCTGTGTATCTCATTATTTTTTTTCCGTATAACACGTACGTGTACAATGATTAAGACCCAGGAGATGGATGGGTGAAAAAAGTACTTTTCAAGTGACAAAAACTAAAATAAAATTTCCTCCAAAGATAAGCAAAAGAATTGATTCCGAGCAATGAGACGCCGATTCCTACACTTGTTAGAATTAAAAATACAATATATATGAAATTGTCAAAGCTACTAATCTTATGAATCTTCAGATCATCCAAGTGAAGACAAGGCTCCATTCTGACTTTGATCAGCGATGAGGACTTTCTGCAAAATGCAATAACCTGAATGGCAAAAAAAAAAAAAAAAGTTCAGAACAAACATATATGATATATAAAACCCAAGCATGTTTGACATCAGCGCCTATAAAGACTCATGAAGGCAGCAAAGCAGTGGTAAAAAGCCATCACTGGATCAGAAGCACAGAGAATATCAAACGATGGCAGATCAGAAAGAGGTGGAGAGTCTGGAGACGAGAGAAACAGAAATAAATGAAGGAACAGATCCAACAACAGCTGTGGGGAAGAACATGAAAGAGCGAAAGATATCGTGGGCGAAGCTGCGCCGGGTGGACTCGTTGAATATAGAGGCTGGAAGGGTTTCATCTTCTCAAAGCCATGCCTCCAAGGTCTCTCTTCATGTTAATGTCATAGTTTCTTTTGCTCGTTTTGATTTATGCTTCATTGGGCTTAGAAACCCATCAAGTTCTTGAGTGATTCTTTTTTTGTCTTTTTTAACTTCTGCTTGGTGGGTGTGGTGTGAAGCAGGTGAGTTGGAAGAGGACGTTGAGTTTAGCATTTCAGAGCATTGGGGTGATATATGGGGACATAGGGACGTCTCCACTTTATGTGTACAAAAACACTTTCACCGATGGTATTCAACACCAAGACGACATTCTTGGTGTCTTGTCCCTTATCATCTACACCATAGCGCTCATAGCCATGCTGAAGTATGTCTTTATTGTGTTGTGGGCCAATGACCATGGTGATGGTAAGAAAAGAAACCGCTTCATCTTCCTTAATTCCTGTTTTGATATGCAGTCTTTGGATCCTATATACATACATAGATATATATATATATATATATATATATATATATTTCTGATCTTCTGACTCCTAGCAAGGTATTTATAGGTGGAACGTTTGCACTGTATTCCTTGTTGTGCCGGTATGCAAAGGCGAGCTTGATTCCAAATCAGGAGCCAGAGGACAGGGAGCTATCCAACTACAGACTTGAAACACCATCCAACCAGTCGAGACGGGCTTCTAAGATTAAGGAAAAGCTTGAGAATAGCAAAACTGCACAAATTTTGCTTTTCCTTGTAACCATCATGGGAACTTCCATGGTAATTGGAGATGGGATTCTTACTCCATCCATTTCAGGTCAGTTTGACAGAAAATTCTCGGACTTGATGAAGACAGTACAAGCCTAAACATGTTGTCTCTAACATTTAACAAATGGGTTTTGCATGCATGCAGTTCTTTCTGCGGTGGATGGGATACACTCGCTAGGCACAAGTACTATATATGTTATATGTCAATCATTCTTTTATAAGCGAACTAGAAAGTTCTTTAGATTATTATCTCTGACGTATTAAACATGCTTCGATCCAGATGCTGTTGTGGGGATTTCAGTGGCAATCTTGATAGTTCTGTTTTCTGTTCAACGATTCGGAACAGATAAAGTGGGGTTTTCGTTTGCCCCAGTCATCTTCTTGTGGTTTTTGGTCATTAGTGGCATTGGTCTTCACAACTTGTTCAAATATGAGGTTGGAGTTTTACGTGCTTTCAATCCAGCATACATAATTGATTACCTCAAAAGAAATGGGAAACGAGGATGGATTTCCCTTGGTGGAGTTTTTCTGTGCATTACAGGTGAGTGGTACAGTACTAGGTTTTTGTTTTTTTGTTTTTAATGTTGTTTACATTAATTTCTGCCGTCTGCCATGGGTTCTCTATCTGACTAGTGACATAAATCAGGGACCGAGGCCATGTTTGCAGATCTGGGTCACTTCAATGTTCAAGCAGTCCAAGTAAGCAGATACAAGTCTCTTATTTTCTTTTTCTGTGCGAGGGATGCACCTTGAATATATGATTTTTTTCCTTTAAAAAAATAAAAATTTTATTACACAATCATCAGTAAGTACCTTCAAAACATGACAGTGATGACACTTTTTTTTTAATTAAATGATCAAATGCACAGGCACACGTTAAATTACACTCCTAAAAACTTAACCAGTTAAAATTAGAGAAATTATGTTTATAGTTATAGAGTGTGTAAGCACGCAATCATTTTTAAAAAAAAAAAGTAAGTTAAAGCGGAATTCATATTAAAAAAATTAATTTTTTAATAATAAACATCACTCATTTTTAAAATAATTATACAACGGTTACATATTTCAAAATTTTATACTCCATAATTTTATCGTAACATTACTCTTAAAATTATAATTTGTATAAAAAGCGGCTTCGGCTAGAGGGCCGCTCAGCTGGCCTCTGACTTCCGGCAAGTCTTTCCAACTCATGTCCCCAAACTTTAACAAAACCATCAAAAGCCACAGTCAAATGGGTTTCCCCCATTTCTTTGAATTACCAACTGATGGCCAAGTGACTCATGACATCTCATGAGTTTTACAGCGACAGCCATATATCCTCGTACACCGCCTAGCACTTGCACTGATGGCCAAGTGCAAGGCACATGCATTAGTGCCATTCTTTTCTTAGGCTAGCTAGTTAATTTGCGTAAATTCTTTCATACTCCTTAACGAATTTCAACTTCAATGACCACGGTTCTGTTCTCTTAAACCAGCCGTTCTACTTATTCAAGCTTAGCATGATAGACAAAATCAATAATTTTTCCCCTTGATATTATTGCAGATCAGTTTCTCTTGCATCACGTTTCCTGCATTAGTAACTGCATATAGTGGGCAAGCAGCATACCTCAGGAAATTCCCCAGGAACGTGGGCAATACTTTCTACGACTCCATACCAGGTTTAGTATTTTTTTTCTCGCAGCATAAATGTGTAGATCCAGTCTAAGGATATCTTTTTCGGCTTATTACAACTGTGTTTTCTGAGCAATATTCAACTGATGTAAGTTAACTGGTACCCAAATCCAGACCCAATATACTGGCCAATATTCGTTGTGGCTGTAGCTGCTGCCATTATAGCCAGCCAAGCTATGATATCTGGGGCATTTGCAATTCTTTCTCAGTCGCAAAATTTAGGTTGTTTTCCTAGAATTAAGGTCGTTCATACCTCTGCAAAGTATGAGGGCCAGGTTTACATCCCGGAGGCCAACTACTTTCTCATGATTGCTTGTGTTATAGTCACTGTGGCCTTCAAGACTACTGACAAGATCGGCAATGCATATGGTAAGATTAAAATTCTTTAAGGAAACTGGGGACGGCATTAACAATGACACTTTTTATAATTCTAATGAATGCAGGAATTGCTGTGGTTACTGTAATGTTGATCACAACCAGTTTGCTTACTCTAATAATGCTTATTATCTGGAAGACGAGGATATGGAAAATTGCTCTCTTCTTTGTGCTGTTTGCTTCCATAGAGGGGATTTATCTATCGTCTGTCCTGTACAAGTTTACGCAAGGTGGGTTCCTTCCATTGGTCTTTGCGCTTGTCCTAATGACAATCATGGCGATTTGGCATTATGTACACAAAGAAAGATACATGTTTGAGCTCAGGAACAAGGTTTCTAGTGAATTCATCAAAGAATTGGCTGTCAACCCAAATATAAAACGGGTGCCAGGAATGGGATTCCTGTACTCCGAGCTTGTACAGGGTATTCCTCCAATATTTCCCCACTTCATCTCTAATATACCATCTATCCATTCTGTTCTAGTGTGTGTCTCAATTAAGTCCCTCCCGATTAGCAAAGTTGTACTGGAGGAGAGATTTCTGTTCCGACAAGTTGAGCCGAGGGAATATCACATGTTCCGCTGTGTGGTGAGGTATGGCTATAATGATGTGATCGAGGAACCTGAGGAGTTTGAGAGGCAGCTAGTGGAACAGTTGAAAGAATTCATCCGCCATGAACACTTCATGCTTGAGGAAGGAACCACTGAACAAATTGCTGAACCAGTGAACCTCCAGCATTCTTCTCTATTGGTGAAAGATGGAAAAGCAAGAGGATCAGCTGTTCACACTGAGGAATCACTACAACTGCCTAGTCCATCCGGGGTTTCATCTGGGTCTAATTCCATTCAGTCGGTCAATGCAGCTAAATCGACAAATTCTTCTAACCGAATTGTCTCTGTTCCAATCCAGGGAGTTGAAGAGGAGATGCAGTTTGTCCAAAAAGAGATGGAGAATGGTGTGGTTTACCTCCTTGGAGAAGCAGAAGTTGTGGCAGAACAGAAAGCATCCTTCTTGAAGAAGATAGTTGTCAATCATGCCTATAGTTTCTTGAGAAAAAACTTTAGGCAGGGGGAGAAAGTTCTGGCTATTCCCCACACTAGGCTCGTTAGGGTTGGAATGACATATGAGATCTGAGATTCAGAATCTTTGTAAAATCAAATAAACATGCTGTACGTGTATAGCTTTCCGTGATAGCCTGCTTCTACAATCTCAATATGACAACATGTAAAACATCTGTAAAATTTTCAAGTTTTAATGGAAAATATTTTATGCCACCCCAACTCAAATGACCAAGTTTTATGAATAAAGCATCCAAATTTACTTGGCCATTGCAGCCGAGAACAACTCCAATGGCCAAGTAAATTTGCAAGTTCATTAAACAAAGAGGAAAAAAACAAAAGCCTAAAAAAAAGGGGTCCTTTGTGAGGGAACTGGAAGCCGCACGCTGATGGCTCCAGTTTTATTTATTTTACCAGAGCTTAATAAATAAAATGGTTTTACTAGTTCAAAGGTGATGAAAGTGTTTCTGGTTCTGCCAGTGGAGATTTCGAGGTAGGTTAAGTGCACGACCAAGACCAGTTTTCCATGAATCCAAAAAGAAAAGAAAATTTTCAGATGATCGATACAATTGAACTGATTCTATGATCATATTGAACAATATCACTGGTGGGTTTAGACCTTTTTCTATCAGAAATGAATCTTAAAGGGAGCAAATCCAGCTCCTGTAGGCTTGTGAGATAAGATTGTGTTGAATTATATGGCACATACATTGAAAGTAGATAGAATAGATTGTTTGCCTCTAGGGATTGATATATTGTTTGGGACGCTGATTAGGTTAGGCGTGTGGGGGCAAAGCTCCTGCAGTATGGTACGGGGGTAATTTTTATAATTTTCTTAAATATGTCTTTATGTCTAGTGTTAGTATAAATACATATTATGTAATCTTAATTGACTGATAGTGAATTTCGCGCCACTCACTCCCTGTGGATATAGGCATATCGTCAAACCACTTTAAATCTCTGTGTCAATTTCTACTTTTCTCTTTTGATCATTCCGTACAATTCATTAGCAATTGTCGCACGTTTCAAAACAGATTGTGTCCCTATTGTATTCATGGGATCATTTTGGTAGCTATGCTCATGTAGAAAATTATTACTACTTGAATGGAAAAACAAAAAAAACCTGGAGAATCTTATTATGGTATATGCTGCTGATCAGTATATTTTTCATTATTCCATGACAAACTTCGAGTGGATTTTTTTGTTTTTACGATCGGGGAAGCATTCGAGAGCAATAAGTTTCAGGCTCCCAGAAACAAAGTCTATCCTATGTGCCAAATTAAACCATTGAAGTACTTCAAATAGACAATCATAACTGACCAAAGAAACTATTGGAAGTGGCATGAAGAAACAGGAGGTGCTTCAAGTAATAGGCTGCCATTTTTACCTTTTCATTTTAGGTCCGCATTAATATGATGTAAATGAACTCGTTCTGATTAATCAAACTAAATGACAAACAGGAAAGACAAGCTCAAATATGCCAAAGGGTGATCGGTATCACAGGTGGATCATGGAAGCAGGGAGGCATGACAATCTAAAAATAATTAAATTAGAAGGCTAAAGTTGTCTCTTCTATGGATCTCTCCTTTCGGATCCACTCTTATGTCTTTTCTGAATTGTATCCATCCTTCTGGTCTTATGGTTACCAACCTCAACCAGTTTTTAATGTGAAGACATGAGCATTAATCACCTTTTTTAACAAAAAAAATGTGGTCTGTCTCTTTAAGATACACTTGTGTGCATTTCAAAATAGAAATGCAATGCATTTATGTCTGTGTCTTTATTATTGGAAGAGCTCCAAAGGGTATTTCTGATGATTTTCTCACCTAGAAAAAGGACAAACAGACCCAACTTCTGATGTGTTTTTTTATTGATATTTGACCTGTTACATAATGCTATTTGATTGAACAATGTCTTCTCAGAGAATTCTTATTTGAATTTAAGTACTAATTTGTAGACCAAGGTCTTTCTTTGACGTTGGTATGTATGGAACTTCTTTTTGTCTGCTACTTTCAAGTCCTACCTTCTCTTGACTTATATCATCAGCTGCTCCCCCACCCTTCTTAGCATTGGATAGACGAGTCCTACCAAACATGTCAAACTTTGCTCCGGAATTCGAAGATGACAAGCAGTTCCAAAGCACCATTGTTTCTCAGTCTTCTACGGGCAGTCCGCCTCACGCAGAAAAAAGTGGTGATGGCTCCACTCCATCCACCATATCGAAAAAGAAAAGGAATTGTTGTCCAGATGACTAACACAAGAGGGGGGGTGAATTGAGTTGTATTTAAAAAAAAAATAACAATTATAAATCAAATATACAATATCAAATATAAACAAAATACGAAATAGCAATAAATATAAAGAGTAAGGGTAAGAGAGAATCAAACTCAGTATGTTAACGAGGTTCGGCCCCACTGCCTACGTCCTCGCCTCAAGCTACCCCTTGAGGATCCCCGAATTCACTATTCAACCTCCTTCAGGTGGAGGTAAAAACCTATTACACCTTTGAACAACACCGCTACAAAGGATCCGTGTAGAACACCCTCTACACTTGCAATCACCTTACACGTGGTGATTCAACGATTCCCTGTGTAGAACACTTTCTACACGCACAAGGGTTGTACACACCCTTTTACTGATACAAGAATTGATAGTGGGTAGAATATCAGAAAACACTCCTCAATGAGTGAAATAAGAACAATACAGCACAACCTATATCTCTCAAAATGAAAAAGGATTAAGGCTCAATGCTTAGAGAAGAGAGAATGAAAGCTTTGAATGAGAGTTGTATGCTCTTGGTGTTGTGAATGTGAAGCTCTCAAATGATCTATTTATAGGCATATGAGACTTCATATTCAAATTTAAAAAGATTCACATGTCAAAGACATCATCATTCATTTTTCAAAAATTTCAAACCTAATCTTTTTACTTTTTGCATGTGACAAAATGAGCACACTTTACTTTTCAAAAAATTCAAACCTAATCTTTTACTTTTTGCATATGACAAAAGGAGCACACTTTACTTTTCAAAATTTTCAAACAAAGGCATCTTCCTTTTGCATAAGTCAAGAAAAGCATCAATCACTTTTGAAAATATTCAAATAAAACATGCACATGTGAAAGATGACAATCAATCATCTTTAATATTTTCAAAGTTCAACCCTTTAATCATGGCATGCACATGTGAAAGATGACAATCAATTATCTTTCAAAATTTTCAAATTTAATTTTCAAAATATTCATGCACATGTGGAAAATGTATTTTAATGCTTTATGATAAAATATTAATTTTTGAGCCTTAATCCTAATTTCGAATTTTAAAGAGATTTACAACATTATTCTATGACTTTAATGTGAACTTGCTCCCTTCTTGCTCATGCTTGGTTTCTTGATGTGCTTGACTCCATTGTGTAGATAACTTGAGCTTGAGACTCCTTTATTCTATGAATTCATTTGTTATCATCAAAATCCATGTGTAAATATATAATTACACAAAACTTGAAACCTTAGGTTTAACAATCTCCCCCTTTTTGATGATGACAAATACTTGATAGAACCTGAAGCCTGTATTAATACTTAAGCTCCCCCTGAGAATGTGCGTTAGTTTTTCAAAAAAAAAAAAAAAATAAATATAATTCCAAGCATATATAACAAGTTTAACAATTTAAACAATATTAATGTTCTAGTCTAAAACTTCTCCCCCTTTTGGCATCATTAAAAAGGATCGACAGCAAGTAAATAGACTGAAGAAAACGGTGCGTTAAAAAACACTGTAGATAGTTGAAAAAGAGAGCCGTCCGTGACCCGACAAGTCCTGCAAAGCCTCGAGGCCTAACTCTATGAATTTAGTGCGGTTGAAGATAGAAACAAATCGCCTGATGTTGTTGACAAACGAGATTGAAGGCTCCGAGTTTCTAAAAAAAATGTCTTTTTCACTGATCGGGAAAAAACACATTGCTCTTTGACTTGGATGATAGCTCGTCTTGTTCTTTATACTATCTCTATAAAAACAGTCTTAAAGTTCATCCAATCCGCATCAAGTTTTCTTCTTATCTCTATAACTCATCTGCATTCCTTCAACATTCTCGCTTTAAGTTTTCAATTCCTTTCTCAATGGCTCATTCTTCTACATCTCAACCTCCTGTCCTTTCTGCAGCTGCCATTGGTGCTATGTTGCAGCAAGAAAATAATAGTATGGCAAATAAGTCAGACTCCGATGCTATCTACGACTTGGTGAGTCTCGGGACTCGCTACTCATCCTCTATTGTTGCTTTTTCCCAGCGGGTTCAAGCAAAAAACCATGAGGTTGAAAAGCTTAAGGAACAAATTGTTGTACTTCAACGAATTGTTCAAGAGTCTCACACAAGGGAAGGAATCCTTCGGCAGAAGAATAAAAAGTTGAAATCTCTATTGGATTCTTCATTCCGCTTGCCAGTTCCCATGAATAGGGATGACATGATATTGTATGAAGAGAATGAGCGTCTCAAACATGAGGCTAAGAACCTCAAGTTTATGTAAAAGTATTTAAGAAAAATCTATCTATTTTTATGAACTTTGATCTGTCTTTTAAGAGATATTCATAATATGCATCATACCTATTTCTCTTCTAATCATAGATAATCTATCTTCTGGTAAAGGTTTTGTGAATATATCTGCTAACTGATCGTGTGTGTTTGTGAACTCTAGTACTATATCGCCTTTCTGCACATGATCTCGAAGAAAATGATATCTTATTTCAATATGCTTAGTTCTAGAATGTTGTATTGGGTTTTTTGAAAGATTTATAGCACTTGTATTATCACATTTGATTGGAATGTGATTATACATGAGTTTAAAATCTTCAAGTTGTTGCTTCATGTAAAGAACTTGAGCACAACAACTACCCGCAGCAACATATTCTGCCTCAGCAGTAGATAGTGCAACAGAATTTTGTTTTTTACTAAACCAGGAAACTAATGCATGACCTAAGAAGTGACATGCTCCACTAGTGCTTTTTCGATCTATTTTACAACCAGCATAATCTGCATCTGTGTAGCTGATTAGATCGAAAGATGTGTGTTTAGGGTACCATAACCCTAGGTTAATTGTACCACTAAGATATCTAAGAATGCGCTTAACTGCAATTAAATGAGATTCTTTTGGAGATGATTGAAAACGTGCACATAAACACACACTGAACATAATATCTGGTCTACTGGCTGTCAAATATAATAAGCTACCAATCATACCTCGATATACTTTCGAGTCAACTGTCTTACCGGATTCATCTTTATCAAGTTTAGTAGATGGGCTCATTGGTGTTCCAGTTTCCTTAGCACCTTCCATCCCAAACTTCTTCAGCAATTCCTTAATATATTTTGATTGATTGATGAATGTCCCACTTTTTACTTGCTTAATTTGCAATCCGAGAAAGAATGTAAGTTCTCCCATCATGCTCATTTCAAATTCATCCTGCATAGTCTTAGCAAAAACTTGACACATATTTTCATTAGTAGCACCGAATATTATATCATCAACATAAATCTGAACCAAAAGAATATCATCATTTTCGTATTTAATGAAAAGAGTTGTGTCGATTTTTCCTCTTGAAAAACCTTTTTTAATCAAGAAACCACTGAGTCTCTCGTACCACGCTCTAGGAGCTTGTTTGAGTCCATATAGTGCTTTTGTGAGTTTGAAAACATGATTTGGAGAAATATGATTTTCAAAACCTGGAGGTTGCTCAACATATACCTCTTCATTTATAAAACCATTTAAGAAAGCACTTTTAACATCCATTTGAAAAAGTTTGAAATCTTTATAACAAGCATATGCAAGTAGCATTCGAATAGCTTCTAATCTTGCGACTGGTGCATATGTCTCATCATAATCAATTCCTTCTTCTTGATTGTAACCTTGGGCTACAAGTCGAGCCTTATTTCTAGTAATGACTCCGGACTCATCTTTCTTGTTTCTAAAAACCCATTTTGTTCCAATAATAGTATGATTTTTGGGTTTAGGAACAAGTGTCCAAACATCATTTCTTTCAAATTGATTAAGCTCTTCTTGCATAGCTAGAATCCAAGATTCATCAAGAAGTGCTTCATCAATATTTTTAGGTTCAATCTGAGATAAAAAAGCAGTATGATTGCAAATATTTCTAAGAGATGATCGAGTGCTTACACCTTGTGAAGGTTCTCCCAGAATTTGTTCCACTGGATGATCTTTCACAAATTTCCACTGTTTGGTTGCATCTCGTATTAAATTTTGATGATCTTTCCTGATGTCTCCATGTTGGACTTCCTCTATTGTGTTCTCTTTGTTGAGATTGAGACTTTCTGTATTATTTATACCTCCTGTTTCTTCATCAATGGATTTCTTGGAGAGTAGAGAATTAGATTCATCAAATACTACATGCATAGATTCTTGTACAGTTAAAGTCTTTTTATTGAATACTCTATAAGCTTTACTATTTGTAGAATACCCGAGAAAAATACCTTCATCCGATTTTGCATCAAATTTGCCTAAATTATCCCTGTCATTCAAAATAAAACATTTGCATCCAAATACATGAAAGTAACCAATGTTGGGCTTTTTCTCATTCCAAAGCTCATAGGGGGTTTTATCTAATTTAGACCTTAACATAACTCTATTTATAACATAACATGCAGTACTTACCGCTTCGGCCCAAAAATAACTAGGCAAGTTGTTCTCATTAAGCATTGTTCTTGCCATCTCTTGAAGAGATCTATTTTTCCTCTCTACTACCCCATTTTGTTGAGGAGTTCGAGGAGCAGAAAAATTATGCACAAAACCATTTTCATCACAAAATGTTTCAATATTTTTATTAACAAACTCTTTTCCCCTATCACTTCGGATACTTGAAATAGTATAGCCCTTTTCATTTTGAATTCTCTTGCATAACTTGGTAAAAGCATTATGTGCCTCATCTTTATGAGCAAGAAAGATGACCCAAGTATATCTAGAGAAATCATCAACAATAACAAAAGCATAATATTTTCCTCCTAGACTTGCAACTCTATTTGGTCCAAAAAGATCCATGTGTATCAGTTGCAGTGGTCTAGTAGTGGAAATATATTTCTTGGTTTTAAAAGAAGTTTTTGTTTGTTTACCAAATTGGCATGCATCACAAATTTTGTCTTTAAGAAAATTTGCCTTTGGTAAACCTCTCACAAGATCATTTTTTGAAAGTTTGGAAATAAGTTCCATGTTGGCATGACCTAGTCTTCTATGCCATAACCAATTAGTTTCATTTTGTACTGAAAAACAAATAGCATCTTGTGAGGTAATTTCTTCAAAATCGATTGTATAAACATTATTACTTCTAAAGGCAGTAAAACAAATGTTATAATCATGATCATTCAAAATAATGCACTTATCCATTTTGAAAGTAACTGTAAATCCTTTATCACATAATTGACTTATACTCAAAAGATTATGTTTTAGACCTTCAACAAGTAGAACATCTTCAATTATGAGAGAAGATTTATTACCAATTTTACCTATTCCCACGATCTTCCCTTTCGAGTTGTCTCCAAATGTCACGTGTCCTTCTTCTTTAGATCTAAGATCAAAGAACTTAGTCTTGTCTCCCGTCATGTGTCTTGAACATCCACTATCTAAAAACCATTTGTTTTTGCTTGTAGAGGACTTCATGCATACCTATAAAAACAATTAAAATGATTTTTCTTGGTACCCAAGTTCTTTGGGTCCTTTATTTATTAGTATTAGAAGAAACAAGATTTTTAGGTACCCATATGGCCCTAATAGTCATTGTATGTTTTCTTCTAATAGGACAAGTATGATAATTATGACCATTTCTATTACAAAAATTACAAATAGCATGTGACATATATGAAAATCTTGAATGATTATAATAGTATCCTTTTTTGACAAACTTATTATGAAAAGAATTTTGAATATTAGACTTTGATGTAGAAGGATTATCAAAGAAGTTTTTATAAGGTTTGAACTTTTGTTTTGGCATATATCCCAAGCCTGCCTTGTCAAAAACACATCTTTGACTACCAAGAAGTTTTTCAAAATTTCTTTTTCCATTCGTAAAGTTTTCAACAATATTTTCTAAATCAGTTTTCTTTTTCTTCAACTCAAGATTTTCGTCTTTCAAAACAATATTTTCTTTTCTTAAAATATCAATTTCGTTTGTTAAAGAAGAATTTTTCTTTTTCAAAGCAGTATATTTGATACCCAATTTTTCAAATTCTTCATATACCTCTTCTAAAACATTTTGCAATTCTTCATATGAAGGATTTTCAATATTATCAAAATTTGTTACCTCAATATCATCTTTAGCCATAAGACAGAGATTTGCTGATTCTTCATTGCTTGCTTCACTATCTGAGCTACTTGAATCATCATCCCATGTAGCTTTCATTGCTTTCTTGCCTTTGTTTCGATCTTTCTTTAGCAGGGGACAATCTGGCTTGATATGACCAGGCTTATTGCATTTATAACAAATTAAAGTATCATTTTTACCTGAATCTTTCTTGGAAAACTTTTTGAATGATTTCCTCGGAGGAGTTTTATTTTTCTTTAAGAATCTCTGAATTCTTCTTGTTATCATCGCAACTTCTTCATCTTTATCGTCATTTTCCTCATCTTCATCACTTTCACTTTCATGAGGAACAGCTTTAAGTGCCAAGCTCTTCTTTGGCTTTCCTTCTTCTTCTCCTCTTTTCAATGTGTACTCATGGGTGATAAGTGACCCGATGAGTTCATTCACTTCGAGCTTCTTGAGGTCTCTAGCTTCAAGAATCGCTGTCACTTTTGATTCCCAACGTTTTGGTAGAGAGTTGAGAATTTTTCTTACCATTTCCACTTTGGAATAAACTTTACCAAGAGCTGTCAAACTGTTTATGATGTTAGTAAAACGAGTGTGCATGCTAGAAATAGATTCATCATCATTCATCTTAAACATTTCATATTCATGAGTAAGAATATAAATTTTTGATTCCTTAACTTGAGAAGTTCCTTCATAAGTAACTTCCAAGTTATCCCAAATTTCTTTTGCCGTAGCACAAGTCATTACTCTATTAAACTCATTACCATTGAGAGCATTATATAATAAATTCATAGCAGTTAAATTCAAAGTATAAAGTCTATCGTCTTCACGATCAAACTCTTCTTCTTCCTTTTTGACCTTTACTCCACCAACCACTTTTGTTGGAATATAAGGTCCATTTACAATGCATTTCCAGATCTCTCGACCTTGAGCCTGAAGGAATATTCTCATTCTAACTTTCCAGAATGAATAATTGTCTCCACAAAAGAGTGGAGGCCGACTGCTAGATTGACCTTCACCAAATGAAGCTGCAATGTTAGCCATAAGATCTTAACTCAAAAGATAGTTAATCTTATAACAGAGCTTTAGCTCTGATACCAATTGTTGCCCAGATGACTAACACAAGAGGGGGGGTGAATTGAGTTGTTTTTAAAAAAAATAACAATTATAAATCAAATATACAATATCAAATATAAACAAAATACGAAATAGCAATAAATATAAAGAGTAAGGGTAAGAGAGAATCAAACTCAGTATGTTAACGAGGTTCGGCCCCACTGCCTACGTCCTCGCCTCAAGCTACCCCTTGAGGATCCCCGAATTCACTATTCAACCTCCTTCAGGTGGAGGTAAAAACCTATTACACCTTTGAACAACACCGCTACAAAGGATCCGTGTAGAACACCCTCTACACTTGCAATCACCTTACACGTGGTGATTCAACGATTCCCTGTGTAGAACACTTTCTACACGCACAAGGGTTGTACACACCCTTTTACTGATACAAGAATTGATAGTGGGTAGAATATCAGAAAACACTCCTCAATGAGTGAAATAAGAACAATACAGCACAACCTATATCTCTCAAAATGAAAAAGGATTAAGGCTCAATGCTTAGAGAAGAGAGAATGAAAGCTTTGAATGAGAGTTGTATGCTCTTGGTGTTGTGAATGTGAAGCTCTCAAATGATCTATTTATAGGCATATGAGACTTCATATTCAAATTTAAAAAGATTCACATGTCAAAGACATCATCATTCATTTTTCAAAAATTTCAAACCTAATCTTTTTACTTTTTGCATGTGACAAAATGAGCACACTTTACTTTTCAAAAAATTCAAACCTAATCTTTTACTTTTTGCATATGACAAAAGGAGCACACTTTACTTTTCAAAATTTTCAAACAAAGGCATCTTCCTTTTGCATAAGTCAAGAAAAGCATCAATCACTTTTGAAAATATTCAAATAAAACATGCACATGTGAAAGATGACAATCAATCATCTTTAATATTTTCAAAGTTCAACCCTTTAATCATGGCATGCACATGTGAAAGATGACAATCAATTATCTTTCAAAATTTTCAAATTTAATTTTCAAAATATTC
Source organism: Carya cathayensis (assembly GCA_011037825.1). Classification (NCBI taxonomy): domain Eukaryota; kingdom Viridiplantae; phylum Streptophyta; class Magnoliopsida; order Fagales; family Juglandaceae; genus Carya; species Carya cathayensis. The sequence goes on along the minus strand of QGSO01000159.1, from coordinate 3,920,271 downwards.
ATGCACATGTGGAAAATGTATTTTAATGCTTTATGATAAAATATTAATTTTTGAGCCTTAATCCTAATTTCGAATTTTAAAGAGATTTACAACATTATTCTATGACTTTAATGTGAACTTGCTCCCTTCTTGCTCATGCTTGGTTTCTTGATGTGCTTGACTCCATTGTGTAGATAACTTGAGCTTGAGACTCCTTTATTCTATGAATTCATTTGTTATCATCAAAATCCATGTGTAAATATATAATTACACAAAACTTGAAACCTTAGGTTTAACAGGAATCTTCCAGGGAATCCCGGCAAGCAAACATTCTACGTACCTTTTTCTCTAAATAGTGTCCATTCATCTGAGAACTTGGCTGGGAAATAACTAGGAGCATTTTTTTCCAAAAAATATGTACATTATGAGAACTAGAATTAGGAGAAGCACATCTGTCTTAACAGATGGATTGCACCAAACTACACTTTGTGATCAACTGACTTTGTTTTATAGATATATGGTTACCTAGCTAGAAACCATTTACTTTGTCAATTTACCGGAGATACTATCTGGTAAGTGTTAAGTTGTGAATTGTACAATCATCAAATCAATAAGTTATTAATCTATATGACCATCTGCGCAGATGTAGATATTTGGCAAATGTTAAATTGTACGGTGTAGTTTTAAAATTTACTGAGTCGTAATTGAAATCTATGCTATAAATGTTGGACAGATTGTCTCATTTCTCACTCTGTCTAACATCTAAAGAGAGAATATTACATGCCATGGGCAATTTCACCAAGTTATCATTAGGTCAAAGTCTCCAAGCCTTTGGAAGAGAAGATTGATGGAAAGGTCATTTTTTCTTGTGTGCAGACCCAGATGCAGAGTTAGTGGCTCTGTCTCCAAGAACACTAATGGCAACAAATAGGTACATTTGTGAGGTATGCCACAAGGGGTTTCAGAGAGATCAAAACCTTCAGCTACACAGAAGAGGACACAACTTGCCTGGAAGCTGAAGCAAAGGACAAACATACAGGTTAAGAAGAGGGTGTATGTCTGTCCAGAGCCCAACTGTGTGCATCATGACCCAAGCCGAGCTTTAGGTGACTTAACTGGCATTAAGAAACACTTCTGTAGGAAGCATGGAGAAAAGAAATGGAAGTGTGAAAGGTGCTCCAAACGTTATGCTGTTCAATCAGACTGGAAGGCTCACACAAAGATCTGTGGAACCCGAGAATATCGTTGTGATTGTGGCACAATCTTCTCAAGGTCAAACTATACAATTTTCAGATTCCAATGTTGTAATTCGGAATGCGAGAAGCTTTTATTATAAGTGGTTAAATCTTTGCTTGTGTGTTATTATATGTTGTACAAAACATTGATTAGAGCAATATATATTAGCAGAAGGTTTTGTCGCAAAACTAATACAGCACATATCTTGCCTTTGTACAGGAAGGACAGCTTTGTCACTCATAGAGCCTTCTGCGATGCATTGACGGAGGAGAACAACAGGGTGAACCAGAACTTTGCTGCCACTGGAGGAATGTTGCAGAGCCATGCACAGGAGCTTTTCATTTCATCAATGCACAGGAGCCATGCACAGGAATGTTTCAGAGCTTTTCATTTTAGCTCTGAAGGTGGATCAAATGCCTATACGATGACAATTGGTTCGTGTTACGCATCTGCAACAACCTTGTTACAGAAGGCTGCAGAAATGGGTGCTAAAACCAGCGATAATTCATTTGCCCCAATAATCCTCAAAGGATTTAATGGGTACCCTATTAGCAGCCTGAACTCATCATGATCTGTCCAGGTGGGTTCTTCTGGAGGCATTATGGGGCCAAACATCAATGGTTCTATTGTGGGAGATCGAGAACCATATGATAAAACCTTAGATCCCGGGGATCACGAACCAAGTTATACTATCTCTCACTCTCAAACGGGATTGTTTCACTCTCCCCTTTCTGTGCACGCGGAAAATGAATATGGACCTGGATATGCTGGTAATCTACTAAGACATATATACATTGGAGAAGGAGAAAAAATGACTGTTGATTTCTGAGGGGTGGAATCAGCTGGGAATTCAAGCGCTGGGAAGAAAAGAAGTTACTTTGGTAATGTAATTGGGTTGGAATATTCAAATGCACAGCAAAGCGTGCACTCGGAATGGTAATAAACTCATTCGACTTCAGGTTAACGTGAATCACTATCCTTGATGCTCCGAGCGTCCGCTGAAGGCAATTGACAAAGCTTTCAGGTTTGATAATTTTGGGGCAATTAAAGAAAAAACTTAAATTTATGTACCTGCTGAATCTGCTTGTCACCAGTAACTAGTTTATCCATTTTGAGCCGCCCCCCCCCCCCCCCCCGACCGATCGATCAAATATGAATGCATTTGAGCATTACAAGAATGAAACACTTCACAAATCACAATGCCTATTGGTGGTATTGAAGTCGTTCATACAGACGGAGTGCACGTTCACATAACCTCAAATGTTTGTAATGACGAAGTCTAGGCCTCTAAGACCTCGGAAGATACGAAAGCAAAAGGAAAAAGAGGAGAAAGGCATTGAAACCCTTCCGGCCAATAAACAGGTTCAATCATTCATCATATAAACAATCATTTTCATGGTCAATAATTAGTTAAAACTATCGATAAAAGAGAAGACACAAGAAAATTAGAGCTTATATTGCTTTTGGTTTTACTTCATCGCAGATGATGACTCCAACAAAGTAAGATTTTTTTTTAATAAGTAAAACAAAGTAAGATTTACCAACACCGAACCAAACTCCCATAGAAAAACAGCTACATCGTAGAAAAACACTCACCCCAAGTATCCACGAAAGCAGTTTGATGTACATGCGCCTTTCCGATTGTTAACTGAACTAGTTTTCTTCACGTGGAAAAAAAAAAAAAAAAAAAAAAAAACATGGCGAGACATCCTTCTCCAAGTTCAATCTGCCAGGTTACGATTTTATCTTGGCTCAAGATTAGAATATTATCCTCACCGCAATGGGTAGGTCTCAAAAGCTAGCTGTAGTGCCTTCCATGAATTTTATGTTTGTCTGTCAAACTATGTTCCATTATAAAGTCGGCAGCCAACATCCGGATATCAGGTGAGATCTACCAGTTCGCTCTGTGATCCCAGTTTGCATGTCTTGGCTGGGTTCCACACCTCTCCAATCCACCAACACTCTCAATCTGACTCAGTATATCTTCAAAATCTTCAGCAGAAACAGCTTGTCGTTTTCCGGTCTTTATGTCAAAGCTTCTCTTGGGCATTTCTGGGCTCATGGCATGACCCAATGGCATGGAAGTGGTGAAGGACGAAGATGAATCCCCCTTGACCTTTGACCTGAAGTTGTTGTTAGAACTGGGAATTTTAGAAAAGAAGATCTCCAGAATATTGCCAGAGCACCCACGATTATAAGGATTCTTCTTTCCATCACACCGGTACCGGAAATTTTCATATGTTGTCTGCAGAAATGCAATACAAGGCTTAACAAGACAAAAATAACCAATGGGGACATAAACAATGGTAGTGGTAAATAGGAGATAGGAACCTGATTGGTGAAAATTAAATAGGCATGAAATGCGGTAAGACCTCCAACAAACCAAACAACTATGAACGTATATAAAATCAGAATTCCTGAAACCGGGGACTTGAGAAAAGCCCTCCAGAGATTACAATGGTATGCATCCATTATTTTCCCAAGATTGACCCAGCAAAAGGCAAAAACGTAGAGGCAAAGCATGGTTGTAGAGGACACAAACATGAAGAAGAATCTGTAGTTCCTCTGTAAAGAAAACATCTCAACCTTGTTAGGACAATGAAGGGTAAGAATGCATCCTACAATGACAACCAGAAGAGTATAATGAGAGACCCATATTTAGAAACTTAGTTCAGCGAAGAACCGGACATAGTGAATAACATATGCCAAGAAATCCGATGTATATTTGTGAGTGTGAACGATGCAGGTGCATCTGTCAATGAATGTTATACATAGATATTATACACATATATAGGTAGCTGCCAAATTGAGTCGAAATGATGATGTAACAACTCCAGAACTAAAAATCATTTCAACACCGAAATCATTTGCCTGCCCTGCAATAACTAGGATGATCAGATAACTCATCCAAACAGTGAACTCTTTCGAACTCTTTGAGCAAGTTCAAGGAACTAACTTTCAATTAGAAAGTAAAGAATCACCCAATCATACTGAAAACTGAAAATCTTCCAATTCAGATCAGAGTATCCAGAAATTCTTTATTTTAAAAAAATTCACTTAAAACCCTGGAAATTAATTTAGAAATCTGGTAAGGAGTTATACAAGAGGCTTCTTCTACCAGAGGGAAAACTCCATACCAACCACCAGGATTAGTGGGACATTTTCTGATAAATCCATCTTCCAGGTTATTACAATTTTCCACAACAAAGAAATTCACCAAAAAATATGAGTACTGGAATACACACTACCAAAAGTTATTCAGAAGTAGAGAAGATACGACATGAATCTAATTATTATATAATAGATTCATGTGAATGATTAGATCAAGAATCATGCAATCACATTAATACATTTTCAAGAATGACAACAATCTGCTTCATTGACTGCAGGTTTTTAACAAGCATCCAAATAAAAATCCATATAATCTTAACCTCTTTTTCCCCAGTTGACTTATGTGCCATGATTCCAACGGTTTCACTTCAGCGAAAATGAGAGCCATAGATCCTATGACCTATGGGTGAACCCCAAGGATGACAGGTATCCTGTGACTTTGAATTACATGCGACCAAACTTGAATGGGAAACATATTCCCGTGCTTATTAATATTCAGCTATGTCCATCAACCTTTTACACCGCAATTATAATGGATGCCAATGGTTATGATCTAAAGACAAAAGTGAGACAAAAATGGAAACATACAGGGGAGCTGAAGAGGAAATACACCAGCTGTAGGAGGTAATAAAGTTTGAAGACTAGGAAGATTAAAAAATTTATGGACATGCGTGGACACACTTAACTACTAGAACACAATCATTATTGTAGGTGAAATGAAACAGATTAAAATAATAAGCACATATGGAGTTTGTGACGTACAATATATTCAATGTGAACCTACTTATCCAGGAAAATTTTATTTAACATGAATTGCACACTCTGAATATTGAGACATTTGGTTTTACTACAAAATTATGGAAATTTAAAGTGTACAATATATTCAATGTGAACCTACTTCCCATTTAAATTTACATAATCTTCAAAAACCCCATTTTTATCTCATATAATTCAATGTTGAGTTATTTTCTTTCAAGAAAGAAGCTTCTAATATAAGAGCAAGGACTTGTGATTCTAAAGCGATAGCTTCATATACCATAGGACACGAAAGTAACTCAAGGCAGGCAGAGATAATAGACTGGTGGGCATCCAAAAAATAAGCATCCTTCATACACCGCTAGATGTTTGCTAAAAAAACTGGCATTTTTACTATCTTATAATCAAGTCCTCAATGCTGTTCAAGTTGCTACATGATATAAGGTACCCAAGTTTTACTCAATGACAACAAATGTAAGAGGAGATTTTTAGAATGAGCATACCTTCCCAATACACTGTCCCACCCATGGGCAATGGTGATCAAAACGCTCGACACAGTTATTGCAAATAGAACAATGCGAGCATCGTGGTGGGCGATACAGCATACATGTTTGACAATATTTGACTTTAACTACCTTGTCGTTGACCATAACATCTTTTGTTGGTGGTAAACTTGGAGCTCTATTTTGCCTTCCATCAGCAGAGATACCTGAGCCATTGTCCTCATCTTCAGGATCTGGAGGATGTGGATTTCGAGGAATGATGCCAGGATCTCTTCCAGAAGTAAGGAAGAGAAGAGTTATCACCTGCAATATTTGGCAACTCAACAACTTTAATTATCCAATTGTTAACAAAGTTGATAGTGCAATAATATTCAAGACACCAAAAAAATCAAACAGAGATTTTTTTTTTTTTTTAACATTGTTCAACTTAATTAAAGATTTTTAGAAAATGTTATACAAACACTTTCATTTCCATATACTCTACGGTTACACAAATTTAAATTGTTTCATTCCTTGTGCTCCATTTGGATTTCAAACTGACATAACCTTACTTGGTTCTAGAAGAAAAGAAAAGAAAAAAGAATAAAATCAGCCAAGTATTTGCAGTCAATTAACTTGGTTAAACAGGGATCTTCATTATCTTCTGAATTGAAATACAGATTAGAAGAGAAATCGTTTTTTGTCTTTTGTCCGATCTCCTTGGTTACCCAGCAACCAGAAGAACCTTTATGAAATAGAAACTACATAGAACTTGAGTGTTACCCACCAGAGAATGCAAAAATGTTTGTTTTCTAAATGCAGTTGCATAATTCTATCCAGATTCTTGGATATGCCTATTCGTATGTCCACCCGTATTTGTATAAGTATCGGCAACAATATGAATTGAATAAGTATCAGCAGCGATATGAAGCTGGTAATTTGCGAAGCCACCAAAAGAAAGATGAAGAAGTACTCACATATACAGTGAAGACAGCGCATATAGTTACTATTAGATTGCCGAAAGGGTGCTGGAATTCATTAATGAGGCTCCGAGAAACAAAAGCGCAAAACATGATTACTGGGGTCACAATCAGAAACAGCGTCAGGAATATGGACCTCACGTCTGGACCAAATATAAGTCTGCCTCCCAGGCAGAATCTCTGAGAGAAAATACAATTTTGGAAGAATTATAGCCAGTTGCTTTGCCTTTATAAAGAAACAAAGATTATGATAATGTAAATAAGACAGGGAGATAAATAAAGGGCTCACATTGTTTCCTTTCCAAACTTGATAAACACGCAGGGAGGGAGCATTGGGATCTTCCATTATACGTCTGTTGGAGTCGGAGAGCGGCGGAGGTAGTGGATTCGCATGCATGTTTCCTTGCATCATTGCCGTTACCCACGCACCACTGGAATCCTACTCGATCTTTTGGTGTCACCCGCGCATTTCTTCAATGTTGAAGATGTAAGTACCCGGCCCCCGGCCCCCCTCACTCGATCTGCATACGAAAGTCGGCACGTTCGTTGATTAATTATCATTATGACTTGTGATCATAAACGAAGACATGACAAATTAAATAAGAAGGAAAATATTCAAAAAACTAATAATGATCTTCTAAATTAGACCCGTATTTTTTTCTGCAGCTTCTCTTCTGGGAAACGTACGGATCGAGGGTCGGAAGGTGGCTTCCAGAGCCCGAAAGTCTGTGTCCGGGAGGAGAGATTGCAGACAATGCACGAGTGCCGAGAGAGGAGGACGCAACCGCAACAGACCCCGTAGCCAGGCGCCTTTCCGCCAGACAACTCGGATCGCCGGTTTTTCACGATTATGTCGCCAGCTCGCTGTTCTTTTTCTTTTCTTTTTTTTTCCTTTCCTTTTTTAATAAAAAAAATAATGCCACAAATGGACAGATATGTCCTTGGTAACGGCAGTGTTTGCCGGAGAGCTCTCTCTCTCTCTCTCTCTCGTCAAAACGGCAGATTAGACTACCCTTCAGCGTCTAGATTGTCATTTGATGCAGCTTTTTCATCAGTTTTCCGAGTTGCGAGAACTGAAAACGACCTATCTTATTTTGGTGTAATTATATATAGTTATTTATTTTAAATCCTGTTTTTTCAAAATTTTTATTAATATTTTAGTATGGATTATTTTATTCTCAAATATAAATACAGAACATATTATTTACGTCATTTAAATGATTAATTTTTTAAATTATATCATATAAATATTTTATATACTTACTTATAAATAAAAATTTTCTTTTGCTATACTTACAGGAGATTTGTTTTCTTAATTATAAAATATTTTTGAGGTAAATCTACTTTACTTATAAATACAAATAAATAAATATACAGAGATTTTAAATAAATATGTTTTAAATGGATGATAGTTTTATAAATTAATTTATAAAATACACGTTATTTAAAACATAGAGGCAGAGAATTATAATATTTATGACGCTAATATTTATATAACGTTAATTAAGTATAGAATATTTAAAATATATATATATATATGTATAGAATATTTTAATTGGTGATATGTACGGAAAAGGAAGAGAGAGAGAGTCAGCTGCGTACAAAAAGAGAGTCAAAAGCAATTCCATGACAGCGACGCATCTGCAAATCCCAATCGAGAATCTTTGGTTACGACAATGACACCTCACCCTTATCTTCTTCCCACGATTACATTTTTTCTTTTTCCTTTTCTTTTTCTTTTTATCCCCTGAGCAGGGATTAACTTTGATTTACGTTAATTTTATTGGTCTTTGTAATAAACACATGAAATTTTATGCACTTCAAAATAAATTTTATGGGTAATATTATATACAGTCACTTTTATGTATTTTTTGTATACTTTATTAATATGATTAACTGGATTAAATTTTTTTTAATACACAACCAATCATATCACTGGAATGCACAAAAAATTCCACAAAAATAACTGTACATAGAATTTTTTAAATTTTATTAGTTTAAGGCATTGCTCTTCCGTTTTTTATTTATGAGATTGGTAACTTTTATCCATTGAACCAAATATCAAGCTCTATTGATTTTTTATATTAACAATCATATAATATAACATATATAGTTATACTAAATCATTAAAATTAGATATTTTTATTCGTGACTAAAATGGACTATCTTCATCATTTAATGTGATGCAATTTCATTTATAAAATTTAAATATGTAAATTTTTTTTACAAATTAAATTTAGTAGCTCATTAATAGGTTTTTTTATTTTAAGAAAAATGATATTTGTAGTCATGAATACGTAAGTGTCGTATAATCACTTTGTAAAAAGTTAATAAATACCGTATTCACATGAAAAAAAAATTAATTTTTTAACAATAAATTTTTTTTTTTTTTAAAGTAATTGTACGACGTTTATACATTACATGACTATATGTAATATTATTTTTTTTATAGGCCAAGCTTTGATGGACTAGTCTAATTGGATTTATGGACAAATTTTCATAGGACTTTGGACCCAAAGAGAGGAGGGCATTTCGGTTCATTTTGAACCTAAAAGGCCCGGCCCACTAACGTAATTAATGGACAATAAGGAATGGAAGCAAGCAAGCAAGCTTCATTATTTTAGCCCGTTTGATGAAAAATTTCATGCAACCGCTGATCCCTTTGCCTTTTTAATTTATGAGATATATATGGTTCATAAAAATGTAATAAATTCATAAAAGTGCGACAGTGGAGATGATCTTTTCTCAAGCATCCATACGAACGGATTTAAAGTTGCGAGATTTCATGCCAGGTGTCCTCTCTCAGAGCAGTCTAAAATAGAATTCTAATATAGTCTTTTAATTATAAATATAAATTCTTAATTAAATTAGTTCACATTGAATTAACTATTTTATAATAATATAATATTATATATTTTAATAATTTTTGATAAAATTTTTAAATATTTTATAAATACACTTCATAAATTAATTAATAACTTTATTAAAAAAATAAAATTATTATTTTTTAACTATTTTTTCCCTTAATCTGATTATTCAATAAATATATTTTATCAATCATTCATTCAATAATCACATATTTATTATCTATCTCATTTAATGTAAATTAATATAAATATAATTATTTAAACTGCATCATATAAGTATAAGTGTAAAAATATTAAAATATTTATTTAGACTCTCACTCTTCAAATATAAAGAGGTTCTAATATTTACTGTCGCTAATATGTCAAACTTTCACGTTATAGCTCGACGAATGCAGCAGGTTTTTCTCACATTTTCATTTAATTTGGACTTGCATTGGGCAATGGTCTCACCATTGCCCATGCTCTCAGTCCACCATTTCGGCGTCTATGGCATTTCTTTCGTAATCGTTGTCTTCCTCGTCTGGCTTCTCTCCGGTTTGCTTCTTTTTCACTTCTTAAAGTCTACTTCTACAAAATATGTGTTCTTTCACTGATTATTGTTTTTCTTTTCAGCCACTTTTTCGATGAACTAGAGGATTTGGAAAGACATTATAATCATATCTCTATTTCTACTTCCTAGCATTATAAAATACCGAACTTTTGTGTTCCATTTTCCAAATTGTCTATTCAAGTTGGTAGCTTTTTTGGATCAAAGTGCACTGAGTCTGAATTAAGTTAACAGTGAAGCATGTAGAAGTGGGGAATTGTTGATGTATTCTCCGCTTGTTGGATTGGCAGCTTTATAACTTTTGTGTTACGAAAGATGTGTTGATTAGTTCCATGAATAGGCAGAAAGAACAGTTAGGGTTCATTTCGATTTTCCCATTGAAGTAAGTGTCCGCATTTTTGTTCATAATGTGAAATACAACCTGTCGAATGTGGACATCGCTCAATGACAACCAAAATCAGGAGTACTTCTGGTCTGGCTTCTGGAAATTGTTTAATTGTTAGATTTTTTTCAAGATTATACGCGTATTTTATAAGTATATCTTTATGTGTTTTCAAAATTATATGCGCATTTTATAAGTACCACATGGGATAAGAGAAGAAAGAGTGTATGCTTATTATTATCAATAGTGCTTGCACATGGTTTCACTGAAATAGCACCTGAGTGGCTATATATGACATACACAAAACTGAATTAAATGAAGTTCTGTTTATTGCAAAAACATAACACTTAAATTTACTTGCTAGAATTGAATCTTTAGGTATTCAGCATTCTGATTATTGTATTGGGGAAAGCGATGTATCTAATCACGCCCCCTGAAGCAATTCTCTTGATTTCATTTTCTTTAAATTTCAACAATTTGGCCATAGTCTGTTGGATTCTGTTTGTTGAAATTTTCATCTAGCAAAGGAAGGAAAGAAGCTACGATTTCATTTGTTTGTGGCGCATGTATTAGTTTTTGTTTTAATAGTTAGATGTCTACTATCTAGAGAAATTGCAGTGGTTAGGCATGCCTAATTGAATTAACATGCCTTTTTTTGCTCGTTTCAGGGAGATTACCCAAAAATCCAAGACTGACAGATGGCTCATGTGCTGGTGGGCTTTCACAGAATTATTGAGGTCATTTTTCTTTCTCCCCAAAATTTTACAAGTAAAACTTCTTGTTACCAGGCCAAAGTCTGTAAGTTTCTCTTTTTAATCATATAGGCATTGGCAGGAATTGGGATTCCTTTAGAAATTAAAACTTTTACATCTGTAGTAGATAAAAATCATTAATTAAAACTTCCGGGGAAAGAATACAGCAGAGGTGATTCAAGATACAGAGGCAAGGGATGCCGGAATTGTTACTGTGGAAGGGCTAACGGCTGTTTTTGAGGGTCCAGCTAGCCTTTTAGCAGCATATGATCAAATATTTTTTTATCATGCAAAGAAAGAAAAAGATTCGAAATTTCCAGGATTCTGGAAAATAATTTTTTACATGATAGTTTCAATAAGTATACAAAGGTCCATTGGTCATCTTTAGTGATGGGAACCAAGGAGTTTGTCATTTCTCATATATATAAAGAGTAGGTGATATTTAATCTGTGTCCCTCTTCCCATTTCCAGATTTATCTTTATTTTTCTTTTGTATTTTAAATTCCTGACTTGTTAAAGATAGAAATATGGCTATCTGATTCAAACAAAGGAATGGATTAATGAATGAAAGCGGGAGAAATGGAGTTTGATTTTTCTCTACGGTCTTGGTGTTTACCTTCATCTCTAAATTTAGGTTTTATATGCAAAATTATCTATTTCCTTAAAAATTTCTCTGGGGCAACTGTTTGGAACTGCTGTATAGTTCATAACTTCTTACTTGGAAGGTGATAACTTTGCTTCAAGCTCATATTACTAACATGCACACTATATTGGAATGAATGCCTCCTGGGTTGAGCTACCCACGCTCATTGCCATCCACTGTTGGATGAAGATCTGTGCTGCATTTGAGGTCCAAGGCCAGGAAAAGACAAAAGTCTACTGAGGTTGACTTCTATAATTTATTCAGGACTTTGGTTGTTTCAAAACTCAGATGGTGCAGAATCTGCAGATTATATTTCCTTTTACAAAAAATTTCTCAATTGCTGCAATTAGGCTTGTGTCTGGTGATTCAGAAACATCGACTTGAGGATTGCAGTCACAAAAAGTTCATACTTATCAATGGATGCACTACAACTGAATTAGCTGAATGGCTGTTCCATCACCAGTATGTGAAGTTACAAGTTGACTCATTGGTTGTACCTCAGGATACATCTTGCTGTGTACATAGGGTATTTTTAATGGCATGTTTCACCTGGTGATTGTAGCTTTCTTAGAAAGAGCATTGGCATTGGCTTAGCCAAATGCCAGTGAAAATCATATTTTAAAGAATGTCCATTAAATTGTGCCTGCATTGAATTAGCTAAACACAATTCATCTTGAAGATTAACTACAGTAAATTCATTCCTCGAGTCATATATGAAGGAAACTGTAGCATCCTCATCCTTATATTTTATTATTTCCTGTGTTTCCCTTTTCCTTCCCACTAGTGTATCTCACGGCATGGTGGTTCCTTCCCCGTGACAGAAATTCCAGGTTCTTCCCTCCCTGTCTCCCACACAACGACTGAATGCAGATCGCACGACTGTGTTACTTCTCCTTTTCCTTCCCGCAAAAAATCCCACAGCTCTTCAGAACTTCTCTCCAAATCATACACCAGCAACAAGGTAAAATTCGAAACCCTAACCTTGATTTTTCTGTGTTCATCTTGCTCAGTTTGTTTGGGTTTCAACCCATTGATTTTGTATTCTCCATTTTTGTAAATGGGTTTGGTAGTTGCAAAACGGCTTTCTCAAGAGCTGGCAGTGAAGCAAAGCATGGGAAACTACGTTCCCAGGTAAAATAATTATCTTTTTTTCCACTTAAAAAAGGGCACTGAAAATCTTTAAAAAAAAAAATCGACAAAAGGGAGAGAAAATACCTCAGCTCTGGTAGATCTTCTTGGTCTTCATTTTTTTTTTTTGAAAAAAAAAAGGCGTATAATGTTACTCTTTACTGCTTGAAGCTTGCTTTAATGTTTTAGTGTTGATGAGTTTCCTTTTCTCAGTCCGGCTTTCTTTAAAGATAAACTTGGGTGGTGCATGTGTGAGGTGATATTTTACTTTGAATGAGATATTTTGCCATTAGTTTTTCAGTTTTAGAGTGGAGTTCTGACATGGGTGCTTTCCCCCTTCCTTTCTTGCTCTAAAGGTATGTGCTTTTCGTAGTGTGATTTTGATGTATTTTTATGTTCCTTTCTGTTAGGTAGAGCTTGCGATCTGTTGCATTTTGGCACATGTTTTTCTTTGTGAAAGTATTCTTCAGAATTTGACTAGGAGCACCTTTTTGTTCTGAAATACCTGTGCTTTTCCTTGTAAAATTTAGATGTGGTGTTTGGCCACTTTGGGCTTGGTTTTCCTTAAAAAGTGTATGTCTCTCGCTACTATACCAGTAGAGCTTTCAATCTACTGCTTCTACATGAATTTCCCATCAAATGTCAAGTGAGTAACTTGCTAGGATTGTTTCTATCTGCTGTTCCTTTCTGTTTTTTTCTTTCTTGAGAGCCGGATATTTGATACAATGCATAAGTTAATTGTTTCAATTTTGTCCCATTTATGTTTTATTTATGCCGTGCATGCAAGCCAAGTGTGATTGTGTCCATATGTATATGCGTTTATTTGTGAGCATAAAATTTTTTTTGTTACCATCTACAAAAACTGTCAACTAGAGATACTAATTTTATAGATTGTTGGATTATGAAAATGAAAATGAAAATGAATATGACTGTTAGATATTATTGGAGATTATGAAAAATAAAAATAAAAAAATATTTAAAACATAATTAAAGAAATTTAAATCTTAAAAAAATAATATTTTATTATTATAAATAGTTGATGGCTAATCTAATATAAATTTCAAATTTTCATATTAATCAAATTTTGAAGATTGGAATGGCTAATCCAATACCTCAGGACCATGTGTAGCCGAGGAAGCATGGTTCATTTATTGGCAATCTGTAATTACAAACTTAATTTTGCAAAATCCCCTTCTCTTCTTCTGCAATAGCTGTGCTAAAAAAGTAATGCCATATTTCATCCTATTTTTTTAATCTCTAATTACACTTGCTAATTTGATATATTTTTAGTAATTATTTATATAAGTGATTGACGCATTAAATCACTTAAATACTATTGGTCCATGCTACATGTGTTAGAATTATGTGCAAAATCTTCCTTTTACTTTATCAGAGAGTCCAAAACGTCTAGAAACCACCCATATCTCCTTATTTACAACGTTGTCTATGCATCTCTTCCATAGACCCACCAATATTCCCCACTTTCCCGGTCATTGATATGGTTCTGCTGAAAGTGAAGTGGATGGAAAAAAAAAAGAGGTTAGTAAGGTTTGGGCGTTTTGAGAGACCAGTGTGAAAACAGAACATTATCTCTTAATACTTTGACGAAAGTATCCAAGTGCTTTGTCGTTTAGGTCGTCTCTTAGTAGGTAGTGACTCGTGAGGTAGTAAACGGTTCGTGTTTGATTTTTCCCCCTAAGAACTTTATGTGTGCCGTACTCTATTGATTCTAAAGCAGGTTAAAGGTTACCCTCGTTTGTTTCTCATATCTTCATCGTTGTTTCCGATGCCCAACCCAAAAGGAGACTTTTCATCATCTTTCTCGCTCGGTGAAAGTTAGTCGGACTGAGAGAATATAGAATCAATACATACCCCTAGATATCATGGATTCTGGCTCAATAGAGTTGAAGGTTATATCGGCTCGTGATCTCAAATGCTTCAATTTCTTCCGAAAGCTATATGTCTACGCCGTCGTCTCCCTTCGCTGTGATGAAACGAAGAAAAAGCAAGAGAAAAAAAATCTGCAGCGTCAAAAAACCCTGGTCAATGATGAAGCCAGGAAGCAAGAGCGACAAAATCTGCAGCGTAAAAAATCGTTTGTCAATGATGAATCGAAGAAGCTAGAGCGGAAACATCTACAGCGTCAAAAAACGCCGGTGGACAGAGAGGGGGATGGGAATCCTGAGTGGAATCACGAGATGCACTTTGATCTTAAAGAAATCTCGGTTCTTGATGATGACTGCAAGCAGAATCTTTTTCTGAAATTCGATCTTCGCAGTGAAGGTATCGTTCTGGGAAAGAAAACCATCGGCGAAGTGCAGGTATCGGTCAAGGACTTGATTGACGATGAGCTCAACGGAACTGTGAGGATTATGAGTTATCAGGTTCGAACAAGTGACGGTAAGCCTAATGGTGTGCTGAAATTTTCTTACAAGGTGAAGAACTGCAAAACGGAACAGAAGAGGGTCGAAACTGAGAACCCAAAAGTGGACTCCTCGTCTGGAATACAATTATCGGATGCCAAAGAAGTTAATTACCCAACCCTGGAAGTCGAAAATCAGCAGTCCCGGGATATATGCTATCCTTCACTGGATGATCTTCGCTCTGATTCGCCCAGAATGACCATCACTTCTCCCAAGAAGTACCACTGGATGCCAGGACCCTACATTCTGGCGCCGCCAGCCATGTTGCCGCACTTACCCCCTCCCTGGGAGCAACCAGCGTACTATAATCCTCTGCCCTCGATGCAAATTCCGGGGACATATCGGAACAATCAGGAGCGGATCATGGGTTATGGTTACACACTTACGCCTGGCGTGTGGGGGTACTCTGGGGTTGGACAATAGGGGACAATTGAAGGTGATGATCCAAGATAGGTTCTGAGATTAAAAGCCACGCCGGCATGTGATTAGCTGTGCAATGTTGATGATGGTTCTAGTTATAGCTGGTCTGTTCTGATGATATAGATTTACCCAGTTCGTAATGGTACTAGGTTGATGTCAGTCTAATCCCGTCTGTTGTGGGTAGTCTGTTTTTGTCTATTTGCCTCGAAATTTTAAGGACAGGAGTTGCAATGAATGATTAGTTTCTCTTGATGTTTCTCTGCTTAGTGATCTGTGTCTCATTGGGTTTTCTCAGAATGTTAAGCAAGCCATACGCTTTCCTGTATCCGGAACAAAAATGTGTGCACCATGATTGACCCTTTTTGTTGTATAATCCAAAAGAAAAAACAAGAAATGATGTTGGTGATCGGAATTTGTGTTCTCTGTCAATGGAAAAAGGTTTTGAAGGAAGAAATATAAAATTTGTTCATCAATTTGTGTCCAGACAGAGAAGGCATGGAAGTAAAAACCAGGTCAAAGCGAGGGGCAACTTTGGCAAATGGGATGAGATACGAAATTCTCATCTTATCATTATAATTTCTTCAAATTCTAATACAAATTATAAGAAACAATTCAATTTTTTAAAATTTTAAAACAATAATATTATTAAAAAATAATATTTTAAACTTTCATCAAAAATAAAAAATTCTTATATCACTATCCAAACCTACCCTACTTTTCGAGACAGGAATTCAAGGATGCAAGTATGACCAAGAACCCCACCTCAAGTTGGGGATTGTTGAAAACTTGGGCGTTCCCATTTTGTTCTCTTCTTTCACTATCCCAATCAAGGTTTGTTGAAAATTCAAAAGAAACTTCCCAAAACATTATGGACCAATGTTGTAACGTAGCGTGTGGGTAAAGTATCAAAAACAGACCAGAAGTATAAATTTCCGTACCCCACAATGGATTTGAATAACAACAGAGTATGATGCAGGACAGCTCTAAGGACCCAGTCTCCTTGAAATTATTAGAAATTAATTATCTTGACCCTTTTTTGCTTAGACTAGAAGACCATTCAATGCTAAAACAGCCCGCAACCACCCACCCAAAAATAAATAGAAAAATAAAAAGAATAGCAAAAAGGCTCGAATAATGTATAGCAAGATATTCTGGCAGGAATTGACATGTACGGAGCATTGAGACCTCTCCTCCCCATGTTACAGTACCAGAACTGAAGTGTTTGGATGGACAGAAAATTAATGGCGTATGATTTGTTGGACAGATTCTGGTGTGATTTATTTCAGTTTCTTCCATCTTTTGTTTTTTTTCTAAGCATTTCAGTTTCTTCCATCTGTTTTGAGCTGCTAGGAAGTTCCTCCTTCCTAGTTACAAGTGATTTTAAAATCATTTCATGTTTTATCTTTGGTTTTTTCTTTCTTGATGATATGTCACAGTCCGACCATAAATAAGGGCTGCCCGATGTAAATTGACGTCTTAGGGCATCTTTGGAAGTTTAAAGTGACTCAAAATTTTGTCAATAGTATTAAAATGATTTGAGTGAAGTTTATAAAAGTAAATAAATAAAAGTTAAAATTTGTTTGTATTAATTTTTTTGTTTGAGAAATAATTAAGTAATTATTGGATGAAAATTTTTAAATTTAAAATATGAAAATATTTTGTATTTGAATGATATTTAAAAATAAAACTATGAGAAATTTTTGAGAATGTTTGGTATTGCCCAAACACGTCCTTAGATAGAATTAAAATGAAATTTTTTTATAGTTAATTTTTTATATTAAATATTTATTTTTTTAGCTTTCTAAATTTTAATTTGCAAAATTACCTTAACAATTATGTCTAACAGTATATGAATATATGGGTGATAGTGAATCTTAAAAAACAAGTATTAGACATGGGAAAATTAAAATTAAAAAAGGTATTAATACAAGTAGAAAACGATCATGATTGAATGAAAGAACAAAGAAGAGGGGTGAAATAAACCGAGTAAAAATTAAAGTGAGTTTATGATAAGAATCGGCACTACAATAGGTAAAAGAGTGAATTGACATAAACATAAAAGAACAAAAGAGCATATGTTTCTTGTGCCTTTCATCTAATATGTATATTTGCCACATTTTGTGTGTTAATTGACCTTTCTTCTTTTTGCCACCAATATAATTTATTTTGCACGGAATTATTCTATTTTTAAGTTAGTGTGTAGAACATATTATCAATATTACTTAAATAATAAGATTTGATTTGTAAGATTTAAATTTTAAATTTTTTTGAAAATCAAATTATGTTATGTAATTATTTTACTGTGTATGTTATCTACACCGACTTATAAATAAAAATTATCATTTTGCATGTAGTTTATTTTTTGTATCATGTAGTGTTAGAAGGTGATTTAAAACATGTGATTGATGCCCTGCGAAAAAAGAAAATGAGGATTTCAGTTCGATCCTTTGGCCATCTTATATATCCAAGATATTCATAGCATGATTGCTTCCTCATGCCGTTGAAACTAAAGCATATAAAAAAAGGGAAGGGGAACCAAGTGGCAAGTAGCACATTTCTTGGTAAAAGCAGCCATGAATTTGGTGTTATATTTATTATAGATTATAATATTAAATATGTAGATGTATTGAATGTGTGTTATTATTTAACTTTGCGAATTAAAGGAAAGGAAATGGGTACGAAACTCCATAGTTACACTTCGATTATTTAACTTTGACAAGTACGAGATAGGCTTAAAGGCCTGAGGGGCGTACGTTGTGCACAAGGTCCTATATGTGGGCTGAATAGGCACTCGAAGGAGTGGAATGCTTTAAAATTAATTCACAATAAAAGTGACATTAGACTAGGCATGCCCTATGGCCTTTTAAGTGAAATATTATATTTTTTAAACTAATAATTGACATTTGAAAAGTCACAAATTAAGAATTGTGATATTTTATTTAAAAATTTTATGTGAAGTAATTTTTATATACTCTTTTACATATTTCATTGATATGATTGATTATATATTAAAAAAATTAATACAACCAATCAAATCAGTGAAATGCACAAAAAATACGTAAAAATGACTGTGTATAACATTACTCTTAAATAGAGGATGAGACTTATGAATTTAAAAATTCCATTCTTCCATTTGTTCAGTCATTTACATGATGTTGTAAAGAAACTTTGAAAGAAAACTTTAGAATTACTATATTCAGTTGATGACTTTTGTTGTATTTTGAAGTTGAATTGTTTATAATTCAATACCAAACCCTTTCAAGTGGGGACAATTATCATCTGAAAAATAATATTCTACATATCCCAAAGTTGTATTTATTTTTTAGATTATTGGATCCACTCAAATGTTTTAAACATTTGTTTGTTGATCATATTGTTGCAAATTCTGTACCCGACAACATTCAATCTCTTGTAATGGTTGATGCTATGCTTGTTCATTAATGAAATGGGTTTCTTATATTTATAAAAAACTAAAAATATCTCGAAATTAAAAATTGAATTGTTATATGTACGTGCATGAGGGCGTCTCATGGGTTGGGGTGGGCCTGACCACAGAACCTATATAAGATAAATGAAGGCAGTAGTTCGCTTGCTAAAAAGCTTTACACCCTTTTTATATTATATTAGCTTGCATAAAAAATTAAATAATCAATTAAGAAGATTGTTATATCTACATAAGAGATCTTATAAAAATAGGGTTGATTTGATTACACAAAATTAAATTATCTCATCTCATTTTATCTCATCTTATATAATCATTCTAAAATTTTCAAATTCTTACATAAAATATAACAAACAATTCAATTTTTATAAAATTTAAAATAAAATTTATTTAAAAAAAATATATTATAACAATATTTTATTCAATTGTTGACAAAATATCTAATCTCATTTCATCTGAACTGAAATTAATGTAGTTTAATGTCATATGTCATATTTACTTTACAATAAAAAAAAAAATCTCTTACAACCTACTACACTATATCTACATTAATTTATAAATTATTTCTGTAAACCAAATATTTTAAATTAATTAAACTAATATGTTATTTTTAAGTGAACAAAAGAAAGACGCTAAAATAATGAAAGAAGGAAAAAGGCGTTGAAGTAAAGGAAGACGTATTGCTTTTGTGGATGACAACTGAAAAGTCAGTGTATTTCGGATTTTTCCTCGAGAAAAGAAAGAAAAGATGTGCCTAAAATATTCTTTGTTGGGTCTTGAGCGAAAGGGCCAAAAGTGCAGCCAACAGGTGATTATCGTGATCAGTTCCCAGGTTCTTCCCCTTGCCCATTTTCATTCTTGTCAAAACTGCATGGGGAGCATGTAACACGTTCCTTGGCAAGCTAGTCCTTTTCAGTTTGGGGCATGCATGCACTTTCAGAACCATCTTCGAAGGTTTCGTGCATGGCTAGCCGCATTACAATAACCAGAAGCATGCACGTGCCATTTGTTTTTTTCCTTCCTATTCTTTCAATCTTGTTCCTCGATCCCTCCTCTAATGATTATCTACATGCACCTGTGGTCTAGCTCGGAACGAATCAATATCGACTCTACTATAACACCTTCACCACTCATATAAACTATATAATATATATACTGTAAACTAAAAAAAATAAACACAATATATTGCAGCCCCACTATCATCAAACAGCTTACACGCGACACGTTAATTTGTCCCATTGCAGCCATTAAAATGGATGAAAAATCACTATAAGAAAATTGGACAGAGACCATTTTAGCAGGATATAGTCATCTTCTAAGAAAAATCAATATAAGAATATACAAAGTTTACATACTCTAAGACTAAATATCATTTGGAAAATGATGCATCCACTTGCATCCTGATGAAAGTTACCAATTTTTTTTTTCTTTTACTTAATTACTAAAAAATATTTTTAAATGGGTTTGTGATTTTTTTAAATATTTAAAATAATTTTAAAATATTTATAAAAAAACACCAAAAAAAGGCATTTTACACTTTTCGAAAAAAAAAAAAAAAGTCATATCATTTCTAATCTTCAAAATATCTAATGGAAGTATCAAAGTTACCTTAAAATTCACTACAGTACAAAACCACGCATTTAATGAGGCAAAGAATCATTTGCATGCTTTTTCCATCACTTTTAATTAAAGAGAAATGCGCTTCAACTTTCATCGTCTAAAGTCTTTTGAGCTCCTTTTTCTTTTTTAACTTTTGGTTTAAAAACTAGAGAAAAACAGACGTTGCCCACTGGCCACTGCATGCCATTATTCAAATTGGACGATACCAGGCTCTTATTACCAATATCTAATAATTTAACATACCCAAATTAACCCTTGTGCTTCCTTTAGAGAAAGACTGCATGCCAGGTGTTATCCAATAGGATTATAGCACGTGGATTTGTGAGTGGAGAATGCAGCCGTTTAGAAGCACTCTCGTTTCTCGACTTTTATAATCAACTTAAGCGCACGTTATACCCACCACCATGCCACTTCCCCCCATGACAGAAAAGCCGCAAGCAGCTTTTTGCATGCTATTTAAACCCCATCAAAGCCTTCGGCATTCCTTCATGCTAACACTGCTTTTGCATTAACCCATCTACCCTTAAAATCTTGAGCTTGAGCTTTCAAAAATTTCCTCCATTTTGTTCCAACGCTGTTCTTCTTGATCTCTCTCTCGTACGTGGTTTTCCTTCACATTTCCTGGGTTTTTTTTTTCTTTGAAATTCTTAAATAATATTAAAAATGAAGAACAAGGCTTCTATCTTCCTCAAACAGATTATCTCTGTGTTGAGTTCTATCGCTAAAGCCAAGTCAATGGCCATCAAGAACAAAACAAGTGCAGCCAAAGCTCGCTTCCTAATGTTCTCCTTGTTGAAGAACAAGAAGCTTTTACTGGATTCTGTTTCCCACAAGATCCATAGAATTCTTGGACAGCATGAAGAGGAAAGCCAATACGATGCAGACGAGCAGAGAAAGGCCATAGTTATGTACAATGCCATGGCAAGCGAGTCGAGTCACACCCATCTGGTGGAGAGGGTGGAAGAAGATGGTGGCAACAATGATAAGTATCTAGATCCAAGGCGCTCGTTATTTGATGGAAAGGATCTCGACTCTGATCAGGATGACGAGGGTGGGTACTCCATCATTGATATGGTGAGGAATTCCAAAGAGGAAGGGGAGAATTTCAGCCTGGAAGATGAGATTGATGATGTTGCAGACTTGTTCATCAAGAGGTTCCATAAACAGATACGATTGCAAAAGCTGGCATCATTCGAGAGGCTCCAAGCGATGATGGAGAGAGGTCTTTAATCCATACTGCATGCATGCTTGTACGAGCTGGAGGAACGGAAAATCATATGTATTAAGGGTCATGCTAGCGTGACGCTAGCACAGTTTGGGATTTTTTTTTTTTTGGGTTATTTTTTGTTATCTTTTTAATATATTTAAATATTTTTAGAAAATAAAAGAAATAGACTAATAAATTAAAAATTACTTCCTTAATCTTTAAATAAAAAAAAATTAAATTAATAAACCATATAATAGATCAGTGATACACTTGAAACAGCTCACTATCATTTCCCTAATATTAATTTATATTATGTTTTGTTGGGAGCATATTTTGCTCATCCATCAAAGTCTGCCTAGCTACCTGTTTGTCTGATAGATTAAATAAGGAATTATCTGACCCAAAAAGAAATGGAAATAAAAAGCGATGTGCAGTTCACTGATGTATCTTTTATATAACTTTGATCCGCGGCCTGTCAAGTAATAAGCACGTGTCCCACCACTGGTTGAGATAGTTAACCTGCAAATTGTTGTGTGGGTGGCACGTATGACTGTAACATCTCTAATGCCTCGGTCAATAACAAGGGGAGAATAATAATTTAAGAATATTTAATCAAGAGCTATGCTACACAACCTCCCACACACCACACTCCAATTTTTTTTCAATTTTTTAATATTTTTTTTAATATTTGTTTTTTGAGTTTATTCTTTTTAAATTAATTTAATTAATTAATTTATTATTTATATATTAAATATTTGATAAAAAATAAAATAATAAAAATTAAAAAAAAATGTGGAGTGTGGAGGTTGTGTGAATAGTAGGAGGTTGAGTAGATTTTTTCTTTAATTAATGATTTAAGGGTTACTTGTTACTCCTATATATAGGTGTAGAGAATATTGGATGAGTACTTTAAATGGATTAACTTTACCCAATGCTTAACCATTATAAAGCTTATTTCTTATGTATCGGAATTATCTAATCATCACGTTGTCTATATTCATAATGTGACGGCCAGGTTTATTCGTCCTAATAATTAGGGCAGCTAGGGCTTGCGTTTGATCCACACGGCCCTTTGAATAGTTATCCTTTAGGGATAATGAGCCTTAGGCCTCTAGTTTGGGCTAGACCAACATTAGCTCCACCAGGACCTATTGCCTATTTCTCTCTTTCTCTCACACATTTTTTAGAGAAATACTTTATCACAAATAAATTACATAAAAATAATCTCATAAAATGATGTAGTTTCATGTTATTCGTCATATTGTAAAGTTATTTTTATTATAAAATAAATCTAACAGATCACATAAAACTATGTCAGTTTATAGGATTGCTTTTGTATAATCTCTTTATAGCTTTATCATTTTTTTTTTAGAATACTTGGTCTGTAAATTGCATGTTACTCTGAATGTGTAAAATTAAGGAATAAAATTAATTTTATAAGGAGTAAAATTAAGCCAGCCAGATCTATTAATGGTTTCGTGGCTATAATTACGATTATATAATGTATACACACAATTATTATATAACTTTTGCAAAACTTATATATATTCAGTAAAATAAAAATATTACTAGCTTCTTGATAAATTTGAATTGGAAATTAATTAAAAAGTTGTGAAGAAATCAAATATTTTCTATAGGCATGCAGAACTCAATTAGCATAATAAGGTTAACATTCTAGACTAGATTAACAATCGAATTCCTAAAACTTGTAATAATTATAATTAAACGTTTACAAAAAAGTGATGATTAAGATTTTAAAATTACAATTAAGAAGTTATAAATATACGCGGCTCGACTTGAGATTAAAACATCATATCATTATAATTACAAAAATTTTATGTGCAGTCGCATTTGCATACTCTTTTATGCACTTCACTAATATGATTAGTTGTATATTAAAAAAATTGATACAACTAATCATATCAATGAAATGTATAAAGAGTACGCAAAAATGACTGTATTTAATATTACTCTTTATCTTGATCTGTGAAAAATATCTAATAAAAAATTAATAATTTAAATGATTTGTCGTTCCTATTGTTAAAAGATTGTAAAATCAATTGGAATTTGTAGGAGTATAATTTTTCATAATCTTTAACCTTAAAATCTTTTTAAAAGGCTGTGAATATTATTTTGCTAATAATTTATACTTGTTTAAGTTGTTTTTAAGAGATCTAAAAGAATTAAAAGAAATTCTCGAGACAAAAACGGATACTCCGATTGGCCGGCCGATCACCAACGTTTTCATTCAAATAACGTATTCACCTAGTTACCATGGTTTTAATTTGAATTTTAAACAAAATCCAAAAAATAGCCGTTTCTATTTTCTAAACTTCCAGTGATGAAAGAACACGAGAACATACAGACGTCCCCCCTTTTCCTTCCCCAACGTTCACGCACTAGCATATATATATATATATATATATATATATATATATACGCCTGAATATTTACTATTCCAGGATTCCTCACACAAACACGTAGCCGTTCGAGAGAGTGGTGGTTTATTGTGGCTCATGCTTCCATGGAGAGAACGGTGGTTTTCGCGGCCATCAAGACGCATCCGATGATCCGAAATGTAAGCATTGCAGTAAATCTGTTGCTGGTCCGATTCGTATTCTTCACCGAAGGTATTTTCGTTGATTTGGCTAAGAGATTCACAACTGGACCTGAAATCGGGGTGTTACTCTACTTATCTAAATTCTTTATGAATTTAATCGCTCTCTCTTTTGTCTGTCGTTCTTATAACACCTTATGAGCTATCTTGAACAATGGTGCCCAGCCTGTTGTACTTGCTATTTATTTCTAATTTCCTTTTGGTTGTTTGCTCTTCCTTTTGTTTTTAGTGACGTAGGTAGAATTCTCTAGTAATGCCTTCATTTTCTCTGTCTATTCAATGTCTGGTTTCCGTAAAATGACTTGTGATATGTTCTTCGTGGGCTGTTTCCATGGAGTGGTGAAGAGCTATGTTTAGAAAGGAACATTGATATAACCGAATGTATCCATGGGTTGAAATAGGTTTTAACTTCCACATTCTAAATTCCATATACATAACTACAGATTTCCCTGTTCCAGTGAAATTCTTGTTCTTTATATATGTATGTGTGTAAATTCAGTTATGGATTTGGTTTCCTGTCATGCAAGCTGGAAATAGGTATCTTGGTTGTACAGCTCTTTATAAATTGCATAAAATCTGATGGACAGGGTCTCCACATCTCGCCTAGGCCCTATTTTAAAAGATCAATAGTAAAATTAAAAAATTAAATAAAAATAAATAAAAAAATCCCAGACAACTTATAAAAAAGGTCAGGGCTGGTGTGGCTATGTGTTGCAAATTACTGAAGTCTTAGTGGAGATGAGAAAAATTATGGAAAATAGAAATGAATACTGGTTTCACATGGTTGTACTTTCAAAGCTATTGTTTAGAAGTTTTGTATAAGTTGGACTTGGAGCAAGTAGTCCAAGTTTTTGCTTGTTTTAGGCTTGTCAAGATGCGTATTCGAATTTATGGCTATAGGAAGTAAGAGCTTGAGATTCATAAACATTTCTGGTATCAAGTGGGAATCTGGGAAGTAGACTGTATTAATTTACAGAATCTATAGGGAGCCCTGGAGGCAGAGTATTAATTTACAGAAGTTATGGTTATCATTAAAATGTAACATTTTCTACTTGTGCAACTTTCTTGCAACCTGCCAACCAAATTTTTTTTTTTCTTTATCCTTAATAACTGTATGAATTTGTATTTTTTATGGTAGGTAAGCCTTCTTTTACAAAGAAACAAGCAGTTCTTTTTGCCGATGACTTTCCAGTTGCAATGCAGGTATCAAAGTCGCTACTTTTTGGTACTTGTTTCAGTGAACTGCTGCAAAATTGATAGTCATGAATTTTTTAATTCACAGATATCCCACAAATACAGTTTCATCTACGTGATCACCAAGCTTGGGCTATTATTTGTTTATGACTTGGAGACCGCTACTGCTGTTTATAGAAATAGAATCAGTCGAGATCCAATTTTTTTTACAGCAGAAGCTTCATCAGTGGGAGTTTTTTATGCAATCAATCGACGTGGACAGGTGTTATTGGCTACTGTAAATGATCAAACAGTTGTACCATTTGTCAGTGGCCAGGTATCCTCACAAGCATGCATTTTTGTTGGTTTTATTATTGAAAAATAATTATTTTGTTTACAAATGGGGTCTATTTACATTTACAGTTGAACAATTTGAAGCTTGCTGTCAATCTTCCCAAAATGGGGAATCTTCTTGGAGCTGAGCAGCTTGTAAGCTGATTCTTTTTCCACCTTATAGTAACTATTCTGCTATTTTGAAAATTTTCAGCAGATAAAAATTAAAATCAGTCAGTAGTTATTTAACGCAGTTATGCAATCATGTTGCAGTTTGTGATTTGATAATGCTTTGAAAGATTGGTTTTTTTAATGATCAAGGCACTCTCTTTACACACCCTAAAAAGATTTCTTCACTGCAAAGTATTGAACAATTTCAAGTACTTTTGTAGATAGTGCTGCCTAGCCTTTAATAAGAGTAGATATAAATGTGATTTATTAATAATGTTAACTGCTGACCCTCTTTTTGTTACGTTTAACAAGTGTAGTATGATTACATCCCAAGAATGAAAAAGATGATGTTTTGGGCTGTGGGTGCTGAGGTTAGCGAACTCCAGTTCTTGGGAATATAGCGTATCCCTGCCTCATATTCACTGTGGACGTGGGAATATGGACGTGTATTATTTCCATTGCGTTTTAGAACCTGTGGTCTCACAATGATAGAACAAATGATGTTTGTGTTGCATATATTGAATGGCAATATGTAATTACATGTTTTTTTTTCTTGAACTGCTTGTATGTGAATATATGCTTAGAGTTCGAATTATTTATTGCTCTGTGCCTTCTTATAATACTAAAAATCCAGGGATGCTCGGTTTTGGGTCTCAGGTTGTCCAACGTTTCCAGGAAGGGACCGTATTGGACCCGGAAATGCTACAGACAGGGAAGTTGGCGCAGGAATTACGCACACCTCCCACTGCATCATTTTTCACGTCTCCTTTCGTGCGCAATTCCTGCACCAAAACACCTGCATCAATAATTTTTCTTTGGGACTATTTGCCCAAACGAAGTTCAAAGAATCTGCAGAACTTGCTGCCGAGTCCCCACAAGGAATCCTCCAAACACCGGACTGGTTCCATTTAATATGGTTTGTTTGTAAATACCCCAAATTCCCATTTCTTTTTTTGTAATTAGTCTACTTAGGCCGAAACCCTTGGACCACTTCCTTCTTCCCCTCACAATTCACAAAGTCACCTCAGTGGAAAAAAACGTGTGGCGAGATTCTCCATTGACCCATTCTCCAAGTCCACGAGCCACAGCCGCAGCTACTCCACAACGACGCCACCTCCACAGCCAACGTCGATCTCCACAACCAACGGCGCAGCTCCGACGACGCCAGAATCCCAAATCCCCTTTAAGGCTTTATCGTCACTGACTCACTGTAGGTATCGTAGTACAATTTACCCTCTGTATCTCGACTCTTGAAAATTTCTGCTGCTTTCTACATGGTTTCATCTCTTGACCCCATTCATAAACGAATTTATATGTATTTAACGCCATGTCTGCTGTGTTGCTTGCGAGTAATTTATTGATACGATATGATTTTAACTATGTAACAGATATGATTTTAACTATATAATAGATTTGATCTGATAATGTTGGTCTTGATGTTTGATGTTGATGATGATGGTGGTGTTGAAGAAAATATTTTGAATAACGTTTCAAATGTTGATCCTTATTGTCTTTTTTTTTGTTATAATCAATTGATCCTTATTGTCTTATTATGTAAACTCATGTTGCTGCTTCCAGACTGAACTCTACATGGTCTTGCAGGGGCTACCGGGCACCGACCTTAATTTTTCACGTTCCAAGATAACATTCAAAATCTTTCCAGGGACATAAATTCTCTTTTTGATATCTGGAGATTTTTCATCCTCTGCTGCTAAATTGAAAGCATCCACCCTTCTTCAACCTGTATGGTACTTGCTGTTATCTGAACAGGTAAGACAATAGTGAAATGCCGGTTTATAAACCATACAACAGTTACAGGCTCTTCATCCTTCTTATGGACTGCATCTCGCAACTATAGAAACATTTTGATATTTTTTAGCATCGTAAATTGTGTTTATATTGATATACATGAAAAATATACATTATTATAGTAAGTTTGTCCTATCTATGGATAAATTTCTAACATTGTCGTTAATTCTGATTCTTAAGACAGAGGAGGATTGATGAATATAAGAATGCATAGACTGAGGTTCGGGCTTCTCAGAAAGGCACCCAACAAAACATAAAAACCAATGCCCTGGTATTTCAGTTTGTAAAATGGGTGGAGTCTGCATCTGACTCATTATAATTGCATAGTTTTTGTCAACATCTGCATCTCACCATCAAGAATTTTTGCCTCATTCGAACCCAGCATGACACAACTGCTGTCAAAAATCTCCTTTTTCCAACGATTGATAACAATATAAACTCCAACACCCCAGAGAGAGAGAGAGAGAGAGCCGTCACCATATCGGCTGGAGAGACTACCAAGAGGGAATTTTTGCAGTAATTCTCCACAAATTAGGCTTAAGAATCAGCTATACAGGTAAAAAAAACTTGAGCTTCTCTTTCTCTCTCTGTTTTGCCTGGTATTTTTTTCAAGTTTTTTTTTCCCCTCCTGAAGATATAATTGTGTAGACTCGACTCCAGTTTTTTTAAGCAACTGCTAAAGTTGAAAGGGCGACTGAAATTCTAAGCAAAATGGTTTCTTGCAATCTTCTCTTAGAAGCGATCACTTAATGGTGAAGCAACATCCTTCCTCTAGGAATATGACTAATTTACTTGCCCAATTCCAGTCGAATGTGATCTCTTGCCAGATTTTCTGGCGAATCCCAACATATTAGCAATGACACCTTCATATAGATACTTGAAATAATTTGCATCTCATAATGGTTAATTTGGAGTAGTCGAATTTGGTATAGTGAATACCAAATCCTAATTTTTTTTCTTTAATTTGAGGATATGCAGGACTGGATGCCATTCAAGTTGACAGGCAGTGTTGGTAGAATTGACTGACCCAATAGGGAGACCGAGATACCTGAAACAGACTTTAAAATTTCTGCAAATTCCGATAATTCAATGAGCTTCAATATAGAAATTGAGGATATATCTCTGGCAGTGCTGCAGGAACTATGTAACAAGGCAGTAATGCAAGCAACAGAGCTTGTTAATGAAACAAAGGAAGTGGTGCTTAACAAGGATTGCTTTCAGGAATTCTTGAGGACTATTTCTGAGCTTAGAAACCTGCTTGGTACATTGAATTTCAAGAAAGTTATTGATGCAACGGGTTCAGAATCCACAAAAGCTGCATTAGAGAACTTGAATATTCAGCTGAAGAAAGCCTGCAAGATCATTAAAGATTACAAATCCGGAAGCCACATCCATCTCATATTAAAGTCACACTCGATGCTCTCGCAGATGCAGGACGTGGCCAAAGATATTGCCAGCACTATTTCTTCATTTCAGCTGATCAATCTTGCTATGGCTACCCGGATCATGGGCAACCTGAGCAAAATGGAGTTCCGATCGGCAGCATTTGCAACAGATGCAATTGCTTTAGAAATAGAGAATTTAATATCCCAGGAAAGTAAAAATCAGGAGCATGCTGTAAAGCTCCTGGAGAAGATTGCAGAAGCTGTTGGTGCTAATGTGAATGCATCCATGGTTCAAAATGAGCTGGAACTTCTGAAGCAGGAAAAAGAAGAGATGGAAACTCAAAAGAAGTAGGCAGAGGCACTTCAGTTGTCGCAGTTGATACAGTTCTTGTACAGTACAGAAATTGTTACGATACCAGACGATGAGAGAATTGCCTCATACCACCAGCATTATCCAATTGATTCATTTATCTGTCCATTGTGCAAGGAGATGATGACCGACCCAGTTGCAATCTCCTGTGGTCACAGCTTTGAGAGGAAAGCAATTCGGGAACACTTCCAAAGGGGGGAGAAAAAGTGCCCTACCTGTGAACAGGAACTCCTATCACTGGACCTTACTCCAAACCTTTCCCTTCGAAACTCTATTGAAGAATGGAAGCAGCGAGACATGGACTTAAAATTCCAAGCTGCACTGGCTGGACTTACATCAAATGACCATTCTAGACAGAACAAGGCCTTAGAAGATTTGCAAGGTTTGCTGGAGATGCCTTCGTATGCAGTAAAATTTGCGGAAGAAGGACTCATACCAAAGTTGGTGGAGTTACTAAAAGACAATATACTAAACAGGGTGGCCACGCTAAAATGCCTCTACTTCTTGGCTAAATACTGTGATAATCGTAGGGTAAGCAAATGCTGAGAATAGTATCGACTTATCGTATTTCGATCTCATCTTCCACCAAGCTAAATTTAAGAGTTTTTTGTTGCTTGGAACTTGCAGGAGTCCATTGTTACATCAGGGGCTGTACGCTGCATCGTGAAGCAGATATATAAAGATGGAACAGAACCTGTTGCCATTGCAATCTTGTTGGAGCTGTCAAAAAGAGAAACCCTTTCAGAAAAAATAGGAAGTACAAAAGACTGTATTCCTCTTCTTGTTTCATTACTCCCTAACGATAACCTTGATGTCTCACAGAATGCCAACAAGGTGTTGCAGAATCTCTCGTCCAACACACATTTTGTTGTAAAGATGGCTGAAGCGGGACACTTCCAACCATTTGTGGCTCGCTTTAACCAAGGTCAGATTATCGATCATGTGATGCATATCCACTAGCAAATCATATGCTAACCTAGATCTCCTTGCAGGACCTCAAGAAACCAGAGCATTGATGGCCGCAGCATTGATAAAGATGCAACTCAAGGAGAGCAATATTAAGGACTTACAAAACAGGCAATTCATACATAACCTAGTCCAGATGCTTTCTTCAAGCGCCCCAGCATGCAAAGTAGCTTGTCTCAAATCTATCAAAAAGCTCGTACAGTACCCCAAGATGGTAAAGAGACTTCTGAAGGATCCTGTTACAATACCCCATTTGCTTGGTCTCATTTCATTTGTCAGGTCTGATCCGCATGTGAAAGAAGAAGCAGCTGAGATTCTCACTCTACTAATTGGAGCCAGTCAGCACCTAGAACTCGATAAATATCAGGGTTTGCAGGAGCTGCAATCAAAGCACAATGTCAGTCTCCTTCTGCAGGGTGTGGCCAACTCCGATCCTCAAACTAAGGTCCAATTTTTACGCCTGCTGGTTGAACTCTGCCATAAATCAGAGACAACTCAAAACCTAATTCGATCAGATATGGATGCAGTTGGGAAACTCTTCTCTTTGCTTCACAGTGACGAGCCCGTTGCAGTGAGACTGTGGACAATGAAGCTCATATACTGCATTTCTGAAGATCATCCGGCTGGGGCTCCACTACCACCTTCTCCTATAAAAGAAAGAGCAATTGCGACCTTGGCATGCATCCTCACCTCTTCACCAGATATTGAAGAAAGGTCCACTGCTGCTGGAATCATCAGCCAGCTTCCTAGTGATGATCTTATAATTGATGAGATACTCCGCAAATCGGACACGTTAAAAGCCATTCATGAGGTGATTTGCAGTGCTGATGTGGAAAATAATGGAACCATGGCACCTGCTTGCCATGGCATATATTTACTAGAAAACGCCCTAGCAGCACTTTTACGATACACAGAACCTAGCAAGCCTGAACTTCAGAGGCAAGTGGGCAAACTTGAACTGTACCCATCACTAGTTCGTGTTCTCTCAGGGGGCAGCTCACTAGCCAAGCAGCGGGCAGCCATTGCACTTGCCAAACTATCCCAATCCACGAGCCTATCACTCTCTAATGGAACCATAATAACAGAGCATGCCAAGGGCTTCACACCCCTGGTGCATGGGATCATGAAGTTCCTACCAAACATGTCTTGGTGTTGCTCAACCTCACCAGGGAATGGAATTTCATGTTCTGTTCATGGTGTAGCTTGTTCAGATAAAGATACATTCTGCCTCGTCAAGGCAGATGCAGTGAAGCCACTGGTACAAACTTTGAGTGAGACAGAGTCCGGTGTAGCAGAAGCTGCTTTAATGGCACTGGAAACATTGCTGACAGAACATAGCACACTGTCTCGTGCTACTGCAGCCATTGTGGACAACCAAGGAGTGGTGGCCATTCTACAAGTCTTGGAGAAGGGTTCCTTGTCGGCCAAAGCTAAAGCCTTAGACCTCTTCCAGAAGATTCTAAGCCATACACAGATCGCCGAGCCACTATTTCAGCGGTCTGAGGGGATCCTCATCCAGCTTCTTCAGGAGAATGATCTCAAGAAAAAAGTAGCTTTGGTGCTTAAGCATATGAAGATTCTTCCAGAACAATCTTCTTACTTCTGAATTCCTTTGATTCTATAGCATGAAATTACAGTTAAGAATTGGGTATTCAACAGTAGAACACCACAACGGGGCTCATAGAGAGTTGAGAAAGGAGTGTGAATGTGCCCAAGAACTTCAGCTACGAAAAATTCAGTATTTTTCTTGGCGAGATAAGACTACCAGCATGCTTACTATTGGTTCCAAGAAGACGAGATGTACTGCCAAAAGTAAGCTGAAAATTCGCATTCTATAACTCAGTGAGTTTTATTCACAAATTCAAAGACGGATATGGGAATCTCCAGGAACGAAACAACCATAATATTGCCAACTAGCATATTTCAGCAATGTTGCCCTCGTACAGAAGTCTCTTCCATCTCCAAAAGTGAGGTCTTGAGGTTTGAGTCCTTAATGATTGGGTGGTCTTAGAGAGGGAGTTCCCTCGATCCTGCTTCTCCCACTCAACTTATTTTGAATGAGCAATTTTACTCATCATCCTTACACCACACACCACACTTAATTTTATTCTATTTTTTGTTTCATTCCAGCTAAACTAATTGAACTATTTTACTCATCATCCATTACACCACATATTTGCTAAGGGGAAAAAAATTAAAAATTAAAAAATCAAGTGTGGTGTGTGGTCACTGTGGTGTGTGAATGATAAGTAAAATTTTTCAATTTGAATTCCACCTTTCATTCATTCTCCACCTGCAGCGGCAGCTGAAATTAGATTCTGTGAAAGAAGCCATTAAGTGCAGTCCAAAGTCAACTTCGCAGATAGACTGAGCAAAATAAGATAGTTACTCTTATTTTATTTCTTGGAAATTAAAGTCTGGCGATTGACATTATTTTGTATGATTTTTCTTTTTTGTATGAATTGTACAATATGCAAATTTACATGTAAAGTCTGCCACACATGGTCTCCATTGTCATCATGGATCTATGGCATTGATAATATGGATACATGAAACTGACAAAGTCTTAATAATTATTATTACAAGATTAAGATGTGATTATATACTATACATCTAAGTTACAGTAGACATTGGAACCATACTTTTAAGAGGGGGAGAAAAAAGAATAGGTGCTTAAAATTAGCTTTAGCTTTTCCTCTACTTGGATGAAGCCTAAACATCTATGGCATGTTTGGATCGAAGATTTTCTTATAAATTTTGGAAAGAGTTATGCGGAAGTGTTGTGCACATATAATATATGTATAGAGGTTGAGACAATCTCTTGAAATGTTTTTGTTTTAAGTTTGAAAAGGTGATGGATCATTGGCATTACAAATTTTTCTGAGAGGTTATAAATCATGCACATGATTAAGTGAAAAATATTCTTAAAAATATAAATGAAATATGTGTAAGGAGCAAAATGCAAAAATCTATCGCTTGTATGGATACAAAATGATAATTATTTCAAGACATGTTCAAATTACTTGTCTAGCTTTATTCAAGCCTCAAATCTGTGTGCATTCCTTGGAATAACATTGAATGCACCACCTCCTTAGAATCTCGCAACAAACAACCTGCAAAGACACATGACAAGTGCAAAATATCATAAGAACAATATATCTCATGGAAATTTTATGCCTGACACGCACGAAAACATTGTAACAAAAGAAGCTAGTGCCATGGGTTATCCACAACAATGAGGCTCTCATATGCAAGCTACGTAGATTATTAATTTTAGGGGTTGTCCAAGAAAACATTGATACAATCATCGAGAACATTACATCATTTTTCAAAATTATGAAGGGTCATGACTATAGTCTACTAATTACTTACTCTTTCACTTCAGAGACCTTTTTATCCTCTATATATGTTCATAAGGTCATCCTCATACCCTAACAAATACACTCACTGATACGCATGCACTCATATTATATAAATCTATTCTTGAGTGCAAGCTGCTGTATGATGTTAAAAAGTTTAGACATTGACCCAACGCATTCAAGATGGAAGCTCAGGGGCGATATGATCTAAACCTTTTCCCTGAGCTAGTCGTTATAAATGAAATCAATATGACATCTAAATGGAGTCCAGCAATATTTTTTTTTATGTTAGTTAATATCATTTGTTATTATTCTGACGGACAAGTTTTCTGGACCGTGCAAAGAAAAATTTAGAAAGCTAGTATATTCAAGACAATGGACTGTCCGAAAAATTCTGAAAGTCTTTACATGAAACAATAAATGGTATTACCTCTCCTATGAAAATTTAGTTTCCATATGTTTGGAAATCTTGAGGCTTCACTTTCCATATGTTTAGATAATTGAGTAATTTTCTTATTAAACTTCAACTGTTTTCTGATGAAACTCTGGATCTCTATGTAATATTTGCTTCAATTTATAAATATTAACTTGCCGAGAAATAAATAAATAAAAAGAAACTGCCATATTTATACAAACAATAACTCATTAAGTTTATTTGGAGGTAATTAGCAATTACTTATATATGAGAATGTAACGTACTGTAGAGTAGTCGACGTTTTTTACTGCTTCTAATCAACCAAAAATTAAGGAGGTAAAGAAGTAATAGCAAAGTAAAGGAAAAAGATAAGTGTTGAAATAATTAACATAGGATCAGCTGAAGGAGATTTAAGCTAGCTAGGGAATGTGCGGTAGTGTTGGGGGTAATCGCTTCTGCATGATCAGTTCCCATGCGAGAAGTGGGTCCCAATCACATATGATTAGTAGCAATTAAGAAGAAAAGTGATCGATCGGAGATGGATGGCTGATCATAATACTCATCATCCTTGGCTCATCATGATCATGATTTGGATAGATCGAGAGGGGATTTGAATGGCCTTTCAGATCTTGTGAAGGGCAAGTATGGTAAAAAGGGATTATCGCACAATCTTCTTATTTAAACAGCCTACATGCAACGGCCGGAAAACAAGGCTCTACAATCATTCTCTCCTCATCTAAATTTCATTTCAGAAAGCAGAAGAAAAAGATACTCTCTCTGAAAATCTCTTTATTTTTTTTTTAAGACACTGAATATTCAAGTAAAGATAAGAGTAATGCTACATTCAGTCATTTTTGCGTATTCTCTATATACTCTACTGATATGATTAGCTGCATCAATTTTTTTAATACACAACCAATCACATCAATAGAGTATACAAAATAGTACATAAAAGTAACTGCATATAGAATTTTTGAAGATAGAAAGCTTGTCTTTCATTTCAGTGCCTATATATCTAAAAGCTAAGGCCATCTTTTTATTCATAGAATCATATATATACATCAAGAGCAGCTTTAACAACTCATCACCAGCCAACTCACCCTCTCCTCGTCAAAGTCCAGAAGAAATCTTCAATTGTTGGTAGAAAACTTCTGGTAGTGTTGGACATATGAAAACTTCGACTGGGTCTCTTCCTTCCCTGAGAACTTGACCTGATGACCTCCTCGGTTTCCTATTGAATTCTCCTTTCTCTTTAAATCCTCTCTGGTTTCTTTCCATCAACTACGGATATCCAAGTTTTAAGCAAAAAAAAAAAGAAGCAAAAAATCGGGATATTTGGCTACAATCTAGATATCCAGATTGAATCTAGTTATCCACCCGGATTGAATATGAATTAATCCGGGCGGATAACCGCCCGATTTTTGGAATCTAGATCCGGATATCTGGAATTTGGATCCGGTTATAACCGGATATCCAGATTCGGATCCGGTTGAACACCCCTAGAGGAGGAAGAGTGGAAGGGAGGAAGAAAAGATGAAGAGTAAAGGAGAGGAAGAAAGAAGGGAGGAAGTGCAGAAGAGGAAGAGAGGGGAAAGAGTGGAGAGGAGGACACAAAGAGGAGAGGAAGAGTGAAAACTGGAATGTGGAGGGATGAAGAGAGGAGGACGGAAATAGAGGAGTGAAGGAGATGAGCAAGAGTGGAGGTACAGAGGGAGGAAGAAAGGAGAGGAAGAGATGTGGAAGAGACGAGAAGAGGATAAAGAGTGGAGGAGAGGAGGAAAGGAAGAATGGAGGAGGAGGAAGAAATGAGGAAGAGTGGAGAGGAAACCAAAAAAATATAATATTTAAAAATATAACATATAAATAATATATTTAGGAGGAATAAATGTTTAATATTAAAAGAGGATGAGAGGAGAAGAGGAGGGAGGAGGAGGAGGAAGCAAGGAGGAGATGAGGAAGAGTGGAGGGAGGAAGAGAGGTGGTAGAAAGGAGGAGAGGATGAAGAGACAGGAAGAGTGGATGGAGGAAAAGAGAGGAAGAGAAGAGTAGAAGATGAAGAGGGAGAGATGAGGAAGAGTGGATGAGAGAAAAGGGAGGAGTAAGAGAGGATGAGGAAAAAAACTAGTAATAAACAAATATAGGAAATATTTTGCTATGCTATTACTTTTAGAAGTAATGACTGTTTAAAATAAGTTTCTAATAATATGCATTGCAAAATAATATGCATTGCAAAAATTATGTCTCAAAGAAAACAAAATAGAATAATAAAAAAACCTGAATACGTTTACCTGGCTTTATAAAATACATAAACATAGCAAGTACCTTCATTTATCAATCTTTAGAAAGTTTGTTGCTACATTGTTAAAACTGGATCAACTAGCATGAAAAACTTGCACTATTAGACAATCTAACATAACCCCAAATTTTGCAACTAGAGTTAATAAAGAACAATGTTTGAACTTCCACATTATTAAGACAATATAATGTCTAATAAAATGTAAAGTTCATGAAAACATGCCAATAAGAGATAAAGCTTCTAACATAATATACCGGGTGATTCCTTGGGCAGCATACCACAATTAGGTTGTCATAATATAGTTGTTGAAAACTATCAGTGTAACCTAATATGAAATAAAATTAAAATGAGTCGAAGACTCGGTAAGAAAATCATCACAACGTAAACATAATAAATGTAAGGATTTTTCATAAAACATTTCATGTTAAGAACTTAAAATCATGACTGATCATGTTGATGCTTATGTTGTGCATAACTTGTATTGATTATTTGAATTAACTGACTGTTTGGCATGTCTGGCTGATCTGATTTAACTGAGCTAATTTGGCCAGCATACTTAACCATGTGTGTAAGGTTGTGCACTAACTTCCCCTACTGCAGTACAAAGTAAGCCGTTTGTGTAATACTTTGACCTACTACGGTAGACCACGCTTGAGTTCGTGACTTGCACATCCACTCTGATCCGAATTGAATGGCCATGTAATTAACTGATCTGATTTAACTGTTCTAATCTTATGCATGATATTTATAGCTTATATGTCTTATGCGACATGAGATGCATGATATACATACTGATATACGTAACTTGTAATTTCTGAATCTGAACATGATACTAAATGACATGATCATGAGCTGTGCTTAGTGATATGCTGGCATTGACATGTATGGCACATAAAAACGGTTGTTAATGAACTGGCTTGAATAATACATTTTTCAACTGAACAGTGATTATCCTAATTCATGATCAAATTATTTACCTTGCTACATTGCTTCCTGAAGTCACTTCGTAGTTGTTACCTAAATGTCACTAAATTTGTCTGAAATAACATGTCTTAACATTCTACTGAATTAATACATATCAAGTTTTATGCAAAAACATTGAATCATAAATATCATATAATTAAACATATTATAATTTATTTAAAATACTTGGGCTAATTCAACTCCATTAAAATAATTCATGGAAACATAAATTCTTAAAAGAGATTTACTTTCTTCTATTTAACATAATTATTCAACTTTTCAAGAAATCTAATAAATATTAATATCATTTAAACATTCTTAACATATTCATTTATTTTAAATTTACAACTTAGTACATATTTATAATAAAATCTTTCAAAGCCATTACTTAAACTCGATCACTAAAAGAGACTTAATTAAAATTCTACTAAAATCAACATGCAAAATTAATATTAAAAATATATTTAAATACTTTAATATTTTTTGCAAAAACAAGTATATGAGCTATTTAATTATCCGAGTAAAATTATGCCTAATTAAAAATATTAATCACAACCCAATTAAAATTAAAACAATACAATAGTTGCTTATAATAAAATAAAGTTCATTTTAAAAACTAACCCCATAACTTAAAATAATATACAGTTTCTGTAATAACAAAGCCCATAATAAAATACCCACTTTAAGTCAGCCCAATTAAAATCACTAGAACAAATTCTGTAAACAAAATGCAACCTGGCCCACTAATTTTAAAACACAAGTCCCAATTAAACACAAACTTAGCCCACAAAGGGAAAACAGCCCACGTAAAAACAATGTTCAACACACATTCTGCTATAGCTTGAATATTGCAGGGCATAAAAGTAATTTAGACATAAGTGGCACACACAGAATATAGGCTTCTTTTCTCTCTAAGGATAACACGCATGAGACAAAAATGTTGGGCGACAAAGGCTTACTCATGGAAAACCAGAAACAAAGGCACCATGCGAGAAGTGACGCAACGAAGCTTAGCTGCATGCAACGGCAACACAATGGATTCTGGGTGGTGCAACGACGATGCCATCGGTATGGGCGGCAAGAGTAAGAATAACCACTGCGATGTGCTGGTTGCAGAGAGAGGACCACGACAGCGCGGCTAGGAGCATCGAACAAAGCAAGTGAGAGGAAAGAGATGCACACGGCAATGGTCTGGGCATCCCTCAGGACAACATCCGTAAGTGGCGGCTCAAAGTGGTTCCATCGTAGCTTCAGGCTGAAAGCACATCCGTGTGACTAAGCTGGTGGTTGCCGTGTGTGGAGCTGGAAAGTGGCTTTGGTGGTGCAATCATGGAGGGGCTCACGGTGAGCTTGCACTGTGCCTCCTTGCTCTATTTTCACATGATGAAGCTGTTTCGGTGTTGCTAGACCCGTGCTGAACGTGGCGACAATGTTGCATGGTTGAGGGCAAAGAGACTCATGATATGGAGGTTACCAGATGTGGACAAATGGTTCTCGTGGTGACTTCCCGCATGGGAGAAAAGGCTAGAGTGCTTTGTCTTGGAATGAGAAAACATAGTTGTTGCCGTGTCCTTGGGTGGTGGTCGAACATAGCTTCGGCTTCATGGCTCTCTAATAGGAACTACTGTGCATGGGGTTTGTTGATGCAGCAAAGGGAGGTGTTGCTTAGGGTGGTTTGCGTGTGGAGGCTTGGTTGTGGCGTGAAGCTTCTTGGTTGGTTATCAGCGAGTTGTCCATAGTTGCTTTGTTGTGGAGGAGAGGAGCATTCATGGCTACCGTTGATAAGGTACAATAGAGGTGTTGCTGTTTGCGAAAGGCTTCTTAGGGTGGTCTTTATGGTTTCGGTTTTGCTTGTGTTTGACGTTGGCTCCACTGTGTTTACGGCTAGGCGATGGTGGAGATGTGTGTTGCGCACAAAACTGTCCAAAAACCACACAAGATGATATTTTAAATGGTTCAACAATTGCGTACGTCTACTAGAGCCAAAATTCTCTTTGTTTGTATGAGATTACAAACACTCAAAATTTTCTCACGTCCTCTGTTTTTACCTACACTACAATTCACACATCAGAGCTCTCATTTTATGGGAGAAGTTTTACTAAATATCAACCAGCATTGATGAGGAATAGTGAGCTGTAGCAGCTATATAGGACAGTGCAGAGCTTGAAGTTGGATGGTGCAAAGCAGACTAAGTGGACTTTTTGGTTTCACACTTTAGTGGTTTTCAACAATCACCCCCTCCACCAAAGTGTGGCATACTAGGCTGCTTACAAACTGTTGCAACCTTCAAATAATTGCACCTCTTTTTTTGACATGAAAGACTTCCGTTATCAAATGCGCCATAAGGTCCCAATGCACTCGAAGGTGTTCAGCAGTGTGTGATATTGATCAAGTCCAAACAGTGTTGGAACTTAATCTCTGTGACGACTTTCGTCAACATACCTGTTGGATTGTCTTCAATGCCAATCTTTTGAAGTATAATGTTATATTCTTCTAATATTTCACGTATAAAGTGAAATCGGACATCTGTGTATTTTGTTCGAGAATGATATACTTGATTCTTGGTTAGATGAATTGCACTTTGACTGTCACAGTAAACGGTAACTTTTTCTGCTTAAAGCCCAAATCTGTTACTAGTCCCTATAACCAAATGGTTTCTTTCACGTCTTCTGTTATAGCCATGTATTCAGCCTTCATAGATGACAGTGCAATTGTAGACTACAAATTTGATCACCGACTAACTGGTGCTCCAGTCATAGTGAACATATATCCAGTTGTCGATCGACATTTGTCAAGATCATCTGCATAGTCTGAGTCAACATATCCAGTTATTAGACTATTTTCACTCTTCTCGAACTTCAAACCAAGATTCACAGTCCCTAAAATATACCGTAGAATCCATTTAGCCGCATCCCAGTGTGTCCTTCCAGGATTATGCATATATTGACTGACTAAGCTAACGGCCTGAGATATATCAGGTCGTGTATACATCATGACATACATTAGGCTTCCAACAATACTTGCATACGAGACATTCTTTATGTAGTCTCGCTCTTCATCATCTTTAAAAAATTGTAATGCACTCAGCTTGAAATATGGGGCCATTAGAGTACTTACAGGCTTCGTCTTCGAATCTATGTTGAAGCGTTGTAATAATCTCTTCAGATACTATTTCTAAGTAAGGTGAATTTTACATTTCACTCTATCTCTATTAATCTTCATCCCCAATATTCTTCGTGCTTCTCTCAGATCTTTCATTTCAAACTCATGACTCAACTGAGTTTTCAAATGATTTATCTCCACTTTGCTTTTACATACAATCAACATATCATCTACATATAAAAGCAAATAAATGAAAGATCCATTTGCAAGTTTTTTTAAATACACACAGTAATCGTATTGACAACGAGTGTATTTCAGGTCCATCATAAAGTGGTCAAACCGCTTATACCATTGCCAATGTGACTGTTTCAATCCATTGAAGTAGTAAACTCCACCTTTTACGAATCACTGGGTGTTTTGCCATCATGGCTTCCTTCATTTGAGTCTTTATGCTTATGTGACTTAAACATCTCAGATTTGTTGAATGTAACATCTCTACTGATGATTACCTTCTTAGACTCTGGTGTAATCCTTTTACACTAGTACTAAAACATAAGAATTTTGCTTTCTTGGCTCTAAAATCAAGCTTACTTTTTTTAGCATGATAGTTAGCAGGACATCCAAAAACGTGTAAAGAGTCATAATCAGTAGCATGTGTACATTTCCACATTTCAATGGGTGTCTTCCTGCAATTGGCAGCTGCGGGTAGTCGTTTGATGAGGCGGCAGGCAGATGTCACAGCTTCAACCCAAAATTGTTTACTGAATCTAGCATTCAGTAACATACATCTCATTTTCTCTAGCAAAGTACAATTCATCCGTTCTGCCCCACCATTCTAATGCGGTGTTTCTCGTACCGTGAAGTGTCTGACAATTCTCTCTCTCTGACATACTTCCATGAAGGGGTCTAGAGTGTACTCCCTTCCATTATCTGATCTGAGCCACTTGATTTTTCTGCTGATCAGAGTCTCAATCATTTTCTTCCAAACAAGGAAGATATTCAGCACTTCATCTTTATGCTTCATCATATACACCCATATACGACGAGAATAATTATCTACAAAAGTTACAAACCAATGCTTACTTCTCAAAGATGCAATTTTGATAGGTTTCCAAACATCAGAGTAAGTATCCCCTGTGTATTGTGTATAGCGATTTCAAACTTGATTCGCGTCTGCTTCCCCAATACACATTCACAAAAAGACAATTTACTAGTCTTGGGACCTTTGAGTAAGCATTGCCTTATCAGTGTTTGTAAAGTTTTTTCTCTGGTGTATCCCATGTTGCCCAGATGACTAACACAAGAGGGGGGGTGAATTGAGTTGTATTTAAAAAAATAACAATTATAAATCAAATATACAA
Organism: Carya cathayensis; assembly: GCA_011037825.1. Lineage (NCBI taxonomy): Eukaryota > Viridiplantae > Streptophyta > Magnoliopsida > Fagales > Juglandaceae > Carya > Carya cathayensis. The sequence continues at coordinate 3,877,976 of QGSO01000159.1, read as the reverse complement.
TATAAAATATAAACAAAATATGAAATAGCAATAAATATAAAGAGTAAGGGTAAGAGAAAAGCAAACTCAGTATGTTAACAAGGTTCGGCCCCACTGCCTACGTCCTCGCCTCAAGCTACCCCTTGAGGATCCCCGAATTCACTATTCAATCTCCTTCAGGTGGAGATAGAAACCTATTACACCTTTGAACAACACCGCTACAAAGGATCCGTGTAGAACACCCTCTACACTTGCAATCACCTTACACGTGGTGATTCAACGATTCCCTGTGTAGAACACTTTCTACACGCACAAGGGTTGTACACACCCTTTTACTGATACAAGATTTGATAGTGGGTAGGATATCAGAAAACACTCCTCAATGAGTGAAATAAGAACAATACAAGCACAAACTATATCTCTCAAAATGAAGAAGAGTTAAGGCTCAATGTTTAGAGAAGAGAGAATGAAAGTTTTGAATGAGAGTTGTATGCTCTTGGTGTTGTGAATGTGAAGCTCTCAAATGATCTATTTATAGGCATATGAGACTTCATATTCAAATTTAAAAAGATTCACATGTCAAAAACATCATCATTCATTTTTCAAAAATTTCAAACCTAATCTTTTTACTTTTTGCATATGACAAAAGGAGCACACTTTGCTTTTCAAAAATTTCAAACCTAATTTTTTACTTTTTGCATATGACAAAAGGAGCACACTTTACTTTTCAAAATATTCAAACAAAGGCATCTTCCTTTTGCATAAGTCAAGAAAAGCATCAATCACTTTTGAAAATATTCAAATAAAACATGCACATGTGAAAGATGACAATCAATCATCTTTAATATTTTCAAAATTCAAACCTTTAATCATGGCATGCACATGTGAAAGATGACAATCAATTATCTTTCAAAATTTTCAAATTTAATTTTCAAAATATTCATGCACATGTGGAAAATGTATTTTAATGCTTTATGATAAAATATTAATTTTTGAGCCTTAATCCTAATTTCGAATTTTAAGAGATTTACAACATTTCTCTATGACTTTAATGTGAACTTGTTTCCTTCTTGCTCATGCTTGGTTCCTTGATGTGTTTGACTCCATTGTGTGGACAAATTGAGCTTAAGACTCCTTCATTCTTTGAATTCATTTGTTATCATCAAAATCCATGTGTAATATATAATTACACAAAACTTGAAACCTTAGGTTCAACATCCCATATGCATATGCCAAAGACAGATGGTGTCAGCATTAGTCTCATCTATCTTCTCACAGCTTGTAGAAGCTATACCATCAACAGTACTTCCTTGCAAGAAGTACAAGTTTCCTTTCCTCAAAACCCTTCATAGGCACTTGAACTCCCATTATTATTTGAGAGTTCCGTCTTCAATAGTAATTCTGAATCCCTTTGAATCCAGAAATTCAAGTGAGATTAGATTCTTTTGCAAATCCGGAACGTAAAGAACTTCTGTCAGAGTCTTGACAGTTCCATCGTGCAACTTCAACCGAATGCTTCCTACTCCCTGAGTCTTACAGACACTATCGCTGCCCATAAGCACTGCTCCACTATCAATTTTTGTGAAGTCAGTAAACCAGTCTTGATTTGGACACATGTAATAGGTACATCCAGAATCCATAATCCATTCATCGGAATGACAAATGGATAATGAGCTTGTCAAGACAATGTCTGAATCTTCATCTTTGTCCGCAACATTGGTTGTGGTGGGTTGATTCTTCTGTTGTCCATTCAGTTTTGGACAATCCTTCTTTCAGTATCATTTGTTGTGACAAAAAGAACACTCATCTTTGGTGAGTTTTCTCCGAACTGATGAACCGCGCGATATGGCCCGAGTTTTTGATTGAAAACCCTTCTGTTTTGCTGGATACTTTGACTGTATTTTCCATCTTGCTGTTAATGCTTCACTTGATGTATCTAGTTGTACATGCTTATCTTTTCTGTTGTACTCATTACTAGTAAGAGAACTAGATACATCACTAAAATTGATTTTTTCCTTCCCATACAATAGTATAGTAATTAAATGCTCATACATACAAGGAATTTAATAAAAGTAAAGTCTTATCTTCATCTTGGATCTCGACATCCAAGTTTAATAGATTAGCAATAATTTGATTGTAACTGTTGAGGTGTTCAAACATAGAAATACCTTCACGAAAATGGAATATGAAGTGTTTTTTCTTCATGTGTAAACGGCTCTCAATGCCCTTCTTCATGAACTTATCTTCCAATTTGTGCCAAAGTTACTTGCTTTTGTCTCTCTCACGACAAAATACTTCTAATGTTTGACAAGGTATAAATGGATTGTACTACAAGCTTGGATATTAAGCTTCTTTTAATCATTCTCGGTCATATCATCTGGTTTTTCCTCTAACGCGATATCCAACTCTTGTTGGATCAAAACGTCTATCACTTCGCATTGCCACATGCTGAAATTGCTAGTTCCATAGAACTTCTCAACTTCAAACTTGGCATTCAAAACTGTGGACTTATGCCCAGAGCTACTAGCATTTTCAGAGCTCCTATCTTCCCCAAAATCTTTCATATGAATTTTTCAAAATTCTAACTATACAGATGAGTCCGAAATGATCTAAATAGTTGGAAAACATCATTTGATCGTTGAAATCGAACTCCGAATGGCTTGCCCAAACAAGGATCTGAAATTTGAACAGTCCAGATCAACAGGTACAAAAGGTGTCTGGCGCGTGGGATACACTCACTGGTGTAGGGTCGGGTCATTACAAAAAATAATATAATATTTAAAAATATTACATACAAATAGTATGTCTAAGAGAAAAAAATGTGGAATATTAAGAGAGTATTAGAAGAGAAAAAGAGTATAGAAAGCGTGGAGGGCAGAAGAGAGGTGAAAGAGAGGAGGACAGAAAGAGTGGAGGAGATGAGTGAAGGGAGGAAGAGATGATGACAAGATTAAGAGGAGTACATGAAGAGAGAAGGAAGAGTAAAGGGAAGAAGAGGAGGAGGACAAGATGAAGAGGAGGATAGGAAGAGAGAAGGTAGAGTGGAAAAGAGAAATGGAGAGGAAAGGAGGAGGAAATTAGGAAAAGAATAGTGAATGAGAAGAGGAAAGAGGAGGAGATTAGGAATAAATGAGAAAAAGAAGAGAGGAAGAGATGATGAAGAGGAGAATAGGAAAATTTGAGGAAGAGCGACGAAGAGGAGGAAATGAGGAAAGGAAGAATTGAGAAGAGGAGGAGAGAATGAAGAGTGGAGGGAGGGGACGAGAAGGAGGAAGAGAGGAAAGGAATAGTGGAGGGAGGAAGAGAGGTGAAAGAGCGAATGATAGGATGGAATGTTGGAGAGGAAGAGAGGAAAGGAAAAATGGAAGAGATGATGAATAGTGGAAGAAGATAGAAGGGGAAGAGTGGTGAAAGAGAGGAGGAGAGGATGAAGATGATAGAGAGGAGGAAGAGTGAAGGAGATGAAGAAAAGAGGAGAGAGGAGGAAGAAAGGACGAAGAGTGGAGGAGAGAAAGAAAGGAGGGAGGAAGAGGGGGAAAAGTGGAGAGGAAGACATGAAGAGAAGAGGAAAAGTAAAAATTGGTAGTGTGGAGGGAAAAAGAGAGGAGGAAATGATGAAGAGGAGGACATTAATAGAGGAGTGGAGGAGATAAGCAAAAGTAGAGAAAGATAGGTGGAAGAGAGGAGAAGAGGATGAAGAGGACAATAGGAAAAGTGGAGGAGAGGAGGAAAGGAAGAATGGAGGAGGAGGAAGCGAGGACGAAGAGTGGAGAGGAAACCAAAAATAATATAATATTTAAAAATATAACATATAAATAATATATTTAAGAGGAAGAAATGTTTAATATTAAAAGTGGATGAGAGTAGAGGAGGAAGCGAGAAGGAGATGAGGAAGAGTGGAGAGAGGTGGTAGAAAGGAGGAGAGGATGAAGAGACAAGAAGGGAATATGAAGAGTGGAGGTGGAGGGAGGAAAAGAGACGGAAGAGAAGAGTAGAAGATGAAGAGGGGGTAGGAAGAGATAAGAAAGAGTGAAGGAGATGAATAAATGAGGAGGAGTGGAGGAGTGGAAAAGGAGAAGTAAGAGAGGATGAGGGAAAAAACTAGTAATAAACAATATAGGAAATCTTCTACTATGCTATTACTTTTAAAAGTAATGAGTGTTAAAAATAATTTTCTAATAATATGCATTGCAAAAATTATGTCTCAAAGAACACAAAATAGATCAATAAAAAAATTTGAATACATTTTCCTGGCTCTATAAAATACATAAACATAGCAAGTACCTTCCTTCATCAATCTTTATAAAGTTTGTTGCTACATTACTAAAGCTGGATCAACTAGTATGGAAAACTTGCACCATTAGACAATCTAACATAACCTTAAATTTTGCAACAAACCTAGAGTTAATGAAGAACAATGTTTGAACTTCCACATTATTAAGACAATATAATGTCAACCAGGTGATTCCTTAGGCAGAATACCACAGTTAGCTTTTTATAATATAGTTGTTGAAAGCTATCAATGTAGCCTGCGTAACTATCCTTCATCATTGTCGAATATATGTCATTTTAAAAAATGATAGAAATGAATTTATCATGTCATCATCTATCATCAAACAATTTACCTTTATCATCTAAATGAAGATTATAATTTCGAATGCAAAATGACAATATAAGTACCTAAATCAATTCTTTTTCAGCCTTTCATCTTTGCATCTAAATGAAAGGTATTTTATACAAACAAAATGATTGGTACAAAATGTCATCTATGGACTTAGAGAGCGTCTGCCTCCTTTGGATCAAAACTAAAGGCTAGCCACCACTAAGTCTATCAAATCAAGGTTGTATATGCATAAAGCCTCCTCAACAAATCTCAAAGTTTGGAAATTATAATTTAAAACCTATAAGAATTGCAAAAGAAATACCAAAAGTCTAATCACATTAACCAAAAATAATATAATATTTAAAAATATTACATACATTTATAAGAGGAAAAAATGTGGAATATTAAGAGAGGATTATAGAACGAAGAGAGTAGAAGAAGAGTGGAGGACATAAGAGAGGTGGAAGAGAGGAGGAAGAGCGAAGGAGAAGGAGAAGAGTGGAGGAAGGAAGATAGGTGGGAAAGAGGAGGACTGGATGGAGAGAAGGGAGAGAGGAGGAATAGTGGAAGAGATGAGGAAATGAGGAAATGAAGAGTGGATGACAGGATGAAAGAGAAGGAGTGAAGGAAGAGAGGTGGAAGAAAGGAAGAGAGAATGAAGACCCTCGAATGGAAGAGTGAAAGAGAGGAGGAAAGAGGAGGATGAAGAAGTGAGAAAGAGTGGAGGGAGGAAGAAAGGTGGACATGATGAAAAGGAGGACAGGAGGAAGAAGAGTGGAGGAGAGGAAAGAGGAAGAGAGGTGGAAGAGAGGAGGAGGAGGAAGAGAGGATGATGGAGAAAACTTATAATAAAAAATATTGAAATCTTATGCTATGATATTACTTTCAGCAGTAATTGACTGTTAAAATTTTTTTCCTCCTAATATGCATTGTAAAAATAATGTTTCAAAGAACACAAAATAGATCAATAGAAAAATACCTGAATACGTTTACTTGGCTCTATAAAATACATAAACATAGCAAGTATCTCCCTTCATCAATCTTTACAAAGTTCATTGCTACGTTGCTAAAACTTGATCAATATGAATGGAAAACTTGCAATTTTAGACAATCCTACATAACCACAAATTTTGTAACTAATGGAAGACTATGATTCATCTACAAGGAAATATAACAAACCTAGAGTTAATGAAGGACAACCTTTGAACTTCCACATTATCAAGACAATATATTGTAAAATAAAATAGAAAGTTCATGAAAACATGACAATAAGAGATAAAATAAAGCTTCTAACATATCATATATGGTGATTCCTTGGGCAGAAAATCACAGTTAGCTTGTCATAATATAGTTGTTGAAACCTGTCAGTGTAAAGTGTGTAACCACCTTCATCATCTTAGAATCTATATCATCAGATAGAACATGATAGAATGAAATTTATTTTGTAATCTGCCACCAAACTATTTTACCTTTGCCATCTAAATGATGATTATAATTTTGTATAGAAAACAACAATATAAATACGTAAATCAACATTTCTTCATCCCTTCATCTTTGCTTTAAGAGGAGATTACTTGCAGAGCTCGCACGTAAAGACCGGCCTTTTCACGAAGTTGGGCAATTCAAGAACAGACATAATGGCTTAACATTCCATTAGATAATATAGCGTCACCTACATTTGGAAAAGTTACCAGATTGATTTCCTGGACCTATACAAAATAAGAGTGGCTGAAAAGAGCAGCAATTATCCAAATGGAAATTAGATAGCATTAACGAAGAAAGCGTGAATCAAAACCTTTGTTTGAAGGAAAGTATGTTCAGGAAGATTGGCTTCAAAAATCTAATAGAAAAGCTGTTGCCTCACGGATCAAGTTTCTCTGTTAAAGCCACAAAGAATTGAAAGCAAAAATGAAAATTAATTTACCCATATGAAGCCTGTCAGTATTAAAAAAATGAAAGCAATAACAATGGAAAATTCAAAATCACACGTCCTTATTATTACAAAGTCATTAGAGCCAACAAACCTGAAGAAAGAGATCCGTTATGGTATTGTAATCAACTGGACAACCTCCCTCCATTCGAGACATCATGAGCGCAAAATTAACAGCTCCCTACATTCCAAAAGTATTAGCTCCATAGTTCCAGAAAGAAAAGGTCCGTGATGGGTAAATATTAGGTTGATTAAATATGGTTCAAAGATTTTGTTTTTAAAGGCAAAATAAGGTTTCAAGATTTTCTCCTTATTCAAAAAATAATACTTTCATACTACAACACAGTTATTCAGAAAAAGGTAATGGAAAACATATGAAAGGAAAAGTTTTGGCTCCAACGGGATTTCTTATTTTCTCAAGTTTCAACCTTAAAGTGTACTAAAACAACGAAAGATACAAACACAGAGAGATATAGTCCAATACCTGAGGATGAACATTGTCTGTAGAAGGAATAGATAATCTGGATTGTACCCAACCTAAAGCAGAGAGAAACAATGACATGACCAAACCGTGAAATAAGTATACGAAAATAAATGATAAATAATATAATAATAACAATAATGCAATCAATCACAATAGCAACAATGATTAAAAGAAAAAGAATATCTTCACCCGTTTTGAATATATCAAAATTTTATCAAATTCCCTCCATTCAGCAAAAGCAGCAACGACTTTTGGAGTTGCTCAGGCTTTAATGTATATTTGCAATGCGAGATCATTATCCAAAGTCTACAATGGAACAGAATAGTATGAACACAACAAAAATAAATAAATAACTTCAAATTCGGCAGCATTGGGATAAAGTAAACCAGTAACTCAATAAATTCGTTTCGAAAGTGTCTTTCATACATTTGAATCTCAAATTGTGCATCAAACCTTCACGAGATCCCTTAGTTCCTCACTGCATTCCAGCTTATCCTCTGCCAACCAATTTTCCAAAAGATTCTTTTTGTTTTGGTTAACAAGAAGGCGTGATAATTCCAATGACTCAAAAGCATTAAGCTTTCCTTTTGTCAAAAGTGTCTCGAAATACTGCAAAAGAGGTGGTGTTTGCCCAGGTTGGACAGGAACACTCTGCAACAGAGCAAGAGACCAACTTTATATGCCAAGGCTCTTACAAGAAATGTTCCACTCAGGAAGGAAACATGAACACAAAACTCTTGGCAGATACCAAGATTTCACCCGAGCTCAATTCAAATAGTACATTTCATGTAACTACAACTGATTAGGGGAATTTGTTTTTATCTGCTCCTTCACATATTTGCAAACAAGTAACATGCAAAATAGCATGTTTGCTCCTACAGCATTCAGTAACTACCAAAAAAATGCATAACTAAGCGCTCTCAATTGCTCCTCTTTTTTTTTTTTTTAACCCCAACAATCTTATGCAGCAACATTCAATTCCAGCTAAAGAAAGATCCAGATACACAATGAATGTCAAACTGGACAACAGGGACAGTGAGAAGAGATAAGGCCAATACAACCAGTGCTTACAGAGATCCTGAATGGCCAGAAATCAAATGGAGACAACTTGACATGGATGAAGAATATTGAAGCTATGAAATATTAGCAGCCAACGAAATGTGTTTGATTGAAAATTTCTTTTGAAAGGTACGATGTGTTTGATTGGAGAATCAACATGTAAAACCTGAAATTTGGCAACTGTGTCCGGTGTTCGAAGGATTCCTTGTGGGGACTTGGCGGCAAGTTCTGCAGCTTCTTTGTACTTCGTTTGGGCAAATAGTTCTTGGAAATGTTGGACAACCTGATACCCAAAACCGAGCATCCCCGGATTTTCAGTATTATAAGAAGGCACAGAGCAATAAATAATTCGAACTCTAAGCGTATATTCACATATAAGCAGTTAAAGAATAAAAACATGTAATTACATATTGCCATTCAATATATGCAACACAAACATCATTTGTTCTATCATTGCGAGACCCCAGGTTCTAAAACACAATGGAAATAATAATCGTCCATATTCCCACATCCACAGTGAATATGAGGCAGGGATACACTATCTTCCCAAGAACAGGGGTTCGCTAACCTCAGCACCCACAGCCCAAAACATCATCTTTTTCATTCTTGGGATGTAATCATACTACACTTGTTAAACGTAACAAAAAGAGGGTCAACAGTAAACATCATTAATAAATCACATTTATCTCTACTCTTATTAAAGGCTAGGCAGCACTAGTATGCTTAGAAAATCTACAAAAGTACTTAAAACTGTTCAATACTTTGCAGTGAAGGAGTCTTTTTAGGAGAAACGTGTAAAGAGAGTACCTTGATCATTAAGAAAACCAATTATTCAAAGCATTATCAAATCACAAACTGCAACATGGTTGCATAACTGCTTTAAATAACTACTGATTGATTTTAATTTTTATCTGTTGAAAATTTTCAAACTAGCAGAATGGATACTATAAGGTGGAAAAAGAATCAGCTTACAAGCTGCTTGGCTCCAGGAAGATTCCCCCTTTTGGCAAGATTGACAGCAAGCTCCAAATTGTTCAACTGTAAATGAAAATAGACCGCATTTGTAAACAAAATAATTATTTTTCCATAATAAAACCAACAAAAATGCATGCTTGTGAGTATAGCTGGCCACTGACAAATGGTACAATTGAATACATATTATTTTGTAAACGTGGCAGGTTTGGGGGGCAAGATATCTCATTTCAAACTCAAAATTATCATCTCATCATTACAATTTTCTCAAATTCTCACACAAAATATAATAAACAATTTAACTTTTTCAAATCCTAATACAACTTTTTCAAATCCCAAAACAATAATAATACTAAAAATAATATTTTAAATTCTCATCTCAAACTCAAAATTCTCATCTCTATTCCCAAACCTAATACAAAATGCGAAAGTTGCAAGAAAGTTGCAGAAGTAGAAAATGCGAATACATATTAATGATAACCATAACTTCTGTAAACTAATACTCTGCCTCCAGGGCACCCTATAGATTCTGTAAATTAATAGTCTACTTCTAGGATTCCCACTTGATACCAGAAATGTTTATGAATCTCAAGCTCTTACTTCCTATAGCCATAAATTCGAATACACATCTTGGCAAGCCTAAAACGACTACTTGCTCCAAGCCCAACTTATACAAAACTTCTAAACAATAGCTTTGAAAGTACAACCATGTGAAACCCAGTATTCATTTCTATTCTCCATAATTTTTCTCATCTGCACTAAGATTTCAATATTATTATTATTATTATTATTATTTTACCGTTGATCTTTTAATGTAGAGCCTAGGCGAGGTGTGGAGACCCTGTCCATCAGATTTTATGCAATTTATAATGAGTTGTACAATCAAGATACCTATTTGCAGCTTGCATGACAGAAAACCAAATCCATAACTGAATTTACATACATATATAAAGAGCAAGAATTGCTCTGGAACAGGGAAATTTGTAGTTATGTATATGGAATTTAGAATGTGGAAGTTAAAACCTATTTCAACCCATGGATACATTCGGTTATATCAATGTTCCTTTCTAAACATAGCTCCTCACCACTCCATGGAAACAGCACACGAAGAACATATCACAAGTCATTTTACGGAAACCAGAACATTGAATAGACACAGAAAATGAAGGCATTACTAGACAATTCTACCAATGTCACTAAAAACAAAAGGAAGAGCAAACAACCAAAAGGTAATTAGAAATAAATAGCAAGTTCACCTAGCTGGGCACCATAGTCCAAGATAGCTCACAAGGTGTTACAAGAACGATAGGCAAAAGAGAGAGCGATTAAATTCATAACGAATTTAGATAAGAAGCATAAGTAGAGTAACACCCCGATTTCAGGTCCAATTGGGAATCTCTTAGCCGAATCAATGAAAATACCTTCGGCGAAGAAAACGAATCGGACCAGCAACAGATTTACTGCAATGCTTACATTTCGGATCATCGGATGCGTCTTGATGGCTGCGAAAACCACCGTTCTCTCCATGGAAGCATGAGCCACAATAAACCACCACTCTCTCGAATGGCTACCTATTTGTGTCAGGAATCCCGGAATAGTAAATATACAGGCGTGTATATATATGCTCGTGCGTGAACTTTGGGGAGGGGAAAGTGGGGGACGTTTGTATGTTCTCGTGTTCTTCAATCACTGGAAGATTAGAAACGGCTATTTTTTGGATTTTGTTTAAAATTCAAATTAAAACCATGTTAGCTAGCTTTATTATTCAGCCTCCGACTCCGAAGAGTTAAATGGGTGATTCAGGTGAATACATTCTTTGAATGAAAACATCGGCGATCGGCCAATTGGAGTATCAGTTTTTGTCTTGAAAATTTCTTTTATCTCTTAAAAACAAATATAAAACATCAGCAAAATGATATTCACAGCCTTTTAAAAATATTTGAATACAATTTCACTTATTTAACCATTAAAAAAGATTAAAATACATTGGTATGCATATTCATAGTACATATTTGGTGTGCATACAAGCATTTTCATTTGAGAATTTCTCATCTAATTTACCAAACATATTTAAAAGGAGTCAAAACTCCCTAACACTTATTGCACGGTGGGTATTGACTTATCTGTCAAATAAAATTTTCCCATAATACCTACCAGTTGAATAAGATGGCGCTGCTATATTGTTCATATCTTAAAAAAAAGGAAGTATTTTTCAAATTAATCTTTAATTTCTTTTATTAAAGAGATTTTTTTAAAATTTCAAAAATAGAAAAAAAAAATCTAATATTTCTAATATTTTGGAAATCGAATTATTAAAGTATGGTATCATCACTCGACAACCGTGCAAAAAACAGAACAAAAAACATGGCCATATACGAGAAACAAAACGACGAGTTTCTCATGTGTTAAAGGCAGATAGATAATGTCTAAAATGTCCCGTACCAGAGTGAAACGCACTTAAATTGAAGGGTCAGGCAAGGCAATCGAGTCAAAGTCATCCCCGTCTCAAAAACGCAGAAGAAGCAACGCAGGGTACAGTATAAATGTCTAGGCATCCCTTCTGAATTTTTCCATCTTCCTTTTGCTCTCTCTTTCCCTTCCCTTTTTCTTACTTTAATTAAGTTGAGGCTTCTTGATTTTTGGGTTTAGGATTAGGGTTAGGGTTTTATGATGATGGAATTGAGGTGGAGAATTCCTCAGCTACCAGCTGTTGAGCGGTGCATAGCGGTGTTGCTGATTGCTTCCTTCGCCTTTCAGATCTGCGCTTCTGCTTCCGATGTGGTAACCTTTGTTTTATTAAATTACCCTCTGCTACTCTAGAACAGTCTTGAAATCTCTTCTTCTCTTTAACTTGTCTTCGAATGAATAATTATGGAGTGTATGGTATTCAACAGATCTATTACGAACCATTTGACGAATCGTTCGAGGGCCGGTGGGTTGTTTCTCAGAAGGATGACTATAAAGGTACCCGCCCCACCTTTTACCGCTTGTCTTTATCTATTAAGATCCTTCTTTCCTTTTAAAATTTTCTTTTTTCATAGTTAGGATCCGTTAATTAAGGAATTATTTCTTGGGTATTACTGCCACCACAAAGTAAAATACTTCGATCGTTAGTCTACCATTGTTTTTGGTTTTGATTTCTTGTCGAATCCTTGCATTCTGCACTGTGTTGTGACTGATAAAAAAAGTTATTTGCCTGTTTTCCTGAATATTTAAAATTCTGTGCTTTTGTTATGGGTTTCTGCTTTTAAGTTCCCTGGCTATACTGTGGCTGTCGAACTTTCAGTTATAGATATTGTTCTCTAGGGCATCAGTTTGCCCGCTGATTTTCCTTTTTTGTTGAGTAAATTATGCGCGCTCGTAGGAGCCCCCAATAACTTCTTCTGCACCTCTTGATGGTTGTCGTGGTTTTATTGATGGTGCAACCTGTTACCTATCAAAAAAATTGATGGTGCAACCTGTAAATGTATACTCATCTGATGTTATTATTCATAGCCATTCTTAGAAACATAACGAGGACCCCACCCTCCCACCAAAATAAAAATATCTGTTGTGCATTCCTCTTTATGGTTGTGGTTTCATTTATTATCTCATTTGCAATTTATTTCAATGAATATACTCTTTTGGATTTAGGTGTCTGGAAATATTCAAAAAGTGAAGGACATGATGATTACGGCCTTCTGGTTAGTGAAAAGGCAAGGAAGTATGCAATAGTAAAAGAGCTAGATCAGGCTTTGAGTCTCAAAGACGGAACCATCGTCCTACAGTTTGAGGTCCGGCTCCAGGATGGGCTAGAATGTGGTGGTGCGTACTTGAAGTACCTTCGACCCCAAGAGGCAGAATGGCAACCCAAGGAATTTGATAGCTCCTCTCCATACTCCATAATGTTTGGACCTGACAAATGTGGCTCAACAAACAAGGTGCACTTCATCCTTAAGCACAAGAATCCCAAGAGTGGGGATTATGTCGAGCACCATCTAAAGTACCCCCCTTCTGTGCCCTTGGACAAACTGTCCCACGTCTACAGTGCAATATTGAGACCGGATAATGAAGTTAGTATTCTAATAGATGGGGAGGAGAAGAAGAAGGCAAATTTCCTCTCTGGTGATGATTTTGAGCCGCCTCTAATTCCGGCCAAGACAATTCCTGACCCAGATGATAAGAAACCAGAGGACTGGGATGACCGGGCTAAAATTCCAGATCCAGAAGCAGTGAAGCCAGATGATTGGGATGAGGATGCACCCATGGAAATTGAAGATACGGAGGCTGTGAAACCTGAAGGATGGCTGGATGATGAGCCGGAGGAGATCGACGATCCTGATGCTGCAAAGCCAGAAGATTGGGATGACGAGGAAGATGGTGAATGGGAGGCACCAAAAATTGATAACCCAAAGTGTGAGGTTGCACCTGGGTGTGGTGTGTGGAAGAGGCCAATGAAGAGGAATCCAGCTTATAAAGGGAAATGGCATGCTCCTCTAATTGACAACCCTAATTATAAGGGCATATGGAAACCTCAAGATATCCCAAACCCAGATTACTTTGATCTTGAGAAACCTGATTTTGAGCCCATTGCTGCCATTGGCATTGAGATCTGGACAATGCAGGATGGCATTTTGTTTGACAATATTCTCATTGCGGGTGATGAGAAGTCTGCCGAATCATACAGGCTAACAACATGGAAGCCAAAGTTTGAAGATGAGAAAGAGAAACAAAAGGCTGAAGAAGCAGCTGCCGGTCTTTCAGAAGGCCTCTCTGACTTCCAGGTATTCTCCTATTCTTCTCTACGTTTGATTTTGCGTTTTGATGATTTCTTGACGAATTTCTTGGATCATTACTTGCAGAAGAAGGTTTTTGACTTTCTTTACAAGATAGGGGACATTCCTTTCTTGGATGCATACAAACCTAAGATCATTGTAAGTTAAGGAAGTTATCATCGTTTATAGATTGTCATCTTATAGCTTGTCTTAGCTTAGCTTGGGAGGTTCTCTAATTGGGATTGTATGCTTTTTTTCTGGCAGGATCTAATTGAGAAGGGAGAAAAGCAACCCAATATAACCATCGGTATTATTGTTTCAATTGTGTTGGTTATTTTGACAATCTTCTTCAGACTCCTTTTTGGCGGCAAAAAGCCAGCGGTAGGATATTATTCATTACATCATACTTGCATCTCTCTGAATGGGAATTTAAACGGCTATCTGTTTCCCTCTAACTTGCAGGTCAATGTCAGTGAAACAAGCACAGATGCATCTGCAGAGACTTCCACCAATCAAGAAAGCATTGGGGAGAAGGAACGTGAGGATGAGAATGAGGATGATGCTGATGCTGCTGCTCCACGGAGGAGGCCTGCTACCAGACGGGACCAGTGAACTCGGCCCATAAGAGTTGCCTTTTGTTGTTTACATCCACAATTTTGAGGTCATGGGAACTTTGTGACTGGATTCTCCTCAAGTGAAATTTCCTGAATTCTCTTTTATTGTTGTGTCAGAGCACTTCGCATCGTTATAGATTGGTAAAACTCTAGTCGTTTTGATTGTTGTTTCTGTTGATTAATTTGCCTTTTTCTGGAGGGAAAAAAAAAAAAAAACACGAAGTCAATTGTTGCCATTTGGTTTCATTAATAATCCCTACGTCCGCCACCACATCCCACCTATTTGGAAGCGAAATCTTGAGCATGTGGTTGGTATTTACTCCTGTTTGAGCTATCAAATGCTTAATATGCTAAGATCCAGCCACACTTAGACTGGCTGATGTTGGTTACTTCAGTTTTGTGCATATTTTTCGTGTTTGGTACTCCTAGACATTCTTGTCCATTTTGGTTCTGTCCATCTGTCGGGATCAATGTTGCGGAATGGTATTTTGTGTTGTACTTATGCATCAGAGGCTTTCTATTTGTTTTTCACCCTACCAAGTCTGGATATCTGAAATAAATAAAAATAATAATCTGGCATTACACTCTGCACGTATTGAAACCTTACCGACAGCTGGTAATGAAGCGTTTATTGAATCGATTTTCTTATGAGAAATAATGATTCTAAGTAGTAAGCGTGCAAGTGTTATTTAAAAAATAAATAAATACAAGATTTATATAAAATAAAATTAATTTTTTAATAATAGAGTTTATAATTTTTTAAAATGACTGTACAGAATTTGTGTATTTTATAATTATATGTAGCATTTTTATTTTGCCATATTAATCATCCTGACAAATTTACCCACCAAAGAAAAGAGAACAAACCTGCGCTTACAGATTTTTTAGAAAAAACAAATTCTAGGATAAACAACCCAGAAAGTTTTGATAAATTGGAAGATAACTGCGCACGCATGTCGCTTGTTGAAGGGGTACAATTATTACGGAACTGGATCCAAAATCTAAACTTAAAAATATATTTTTATTTTAAATTTTTAACTTTTTTATTTAATTATTATCTAATAATTACAACTTTTTTAAATTTCTAAACAAAACATACAAATAATATAACGTTATCAAATTTCAAAATAAAAATTATATTTAAATAATTTAATTTTATAATATTTTTAGTTAACCTTTTCTCCTCAATACAATCGTCCCATTCTATTAAAAATAGTCTCAATATTATTTACTTATAGGAAACTGCCCATTTAATCAATATTGAGATCGGCGCTGGCAAAAGATGACCCTCTTTGACTTTGAAGATCTGGCCTTGCATGGACTGTAGCGTTGAATTGATTCTAATCTGATTGGATTCCTTGGATTCGACCAAGGAAGAGGTATCATATACAGTTCAATCAATATTCAAGACCATCAGACGAGAAATGAAATGATAACTAAGAGTGGTTTTGATCAACAACAGATATTTTATCAGATACAATTTATCTTATCTGTTGATCTATTTGCTGCTTCAATTCTAGCTGAAAAGCGAACTGATTGGTTTACGAGACTACATTCAACTGGTATATATGCCAGGTTGCCAAATGGAACTAATGAACTATAAACTCGTGGGCGGACTCACTCAAAAAAAGTTAAAGAAAGAGCAATAAAAAGAGCGGACTATTCTCCTACAATATTTTTTTATTTGATTTTCGTGTTATCGAGCATAATAGGGCATTACTCCATCTAGTAGGTCAGGCAGGGAAAGTTGGAAAATAATGTTAAATGTACTTTAAAATAATAAAAAATAAAAAAAATTACTTATTCATGTATCAGTTATTGATATGTTGAAAATTATAAAATTTTAAATTTTAAAAAAATTAACAAAATGAGTTTTGTAAATAAAAATATAAGTACATATACATATAGCACTACTCGTAGTTAGAAACTCTATATCCTTCATTTTTTATAGAGTTGTAAAGTAATTATAAAATAGTTGTAAGTAAATTATTTTCTTTTTCACTTATTTTTTAAAATTTAATAAAATATTTTAAGGAAAATGCTAACGCCACCGTTCTTATACTTTGCTTTTGAGTCCCGCTTGGGCTCACTCACCCTCTCTATTTGGCCATTTCATAACTCCTAGGTTCAGAGGATAATTCTAGGGATGAAGTTGGAAGAAATAGTTGAAATAAGTTTGGTGAGAAATCTATTAATCATGAAATCTAATAAATGTGTTTGTCTTTCTTGAAACTTCGCTTTCTCCATTTCAAAACCATTCTTTCTTCTTCCCTACAAGCACATTTCCCCCATTTCTTCCAATCATTCCAGAAATCTATAGCAGTTCAACTTCGTCTTCCTTAAGCTCGAAAGTGTTGCTGCGAACAAAACCCACTCCCTCTCTCTCTCTTTCCCCTTCCCACAGTCACGAATGCTAGTCATTTCATAGATCAATATTTTTTTTTTGGCTCTGTTTTCGTGGGTTGGGAAATGGTTCATGGGTATGTGATTTTCTGGAGTTGTTTTCGATGCAACAATTTTGTGCAACAGATCAATATTTTAATTTTACAGAGGAAGGCACTTATTATTAATTTTTTTTTTTGTGAGCTGTGAAATGGGATATTTGAGTTTTGAAGGAAAACGAATGGGAGAGATGGGACAATTGAGGAATGAGAGAGAATGGAGGGAAGAAAGGGATTTGAGGACAGTGAATGAAGGAAATCAAGTATGATTGGATGAAAAAGATGAAGATGGAGCATGCTGTGGGGAAGACAAAGAAATGGGTCTGAAATATGAATTCTCGAAAGTCTACTTTTTATATTTTTATTTTATTTTTCTGATAAAAGCTTTGCCATGTCCACGTCGTTTACATGCTGCTTACGTAGCGACGTTTGTACGTAGCGAAATCAATTCTGCTACGTACAGTCGACGTGCAATCGGCTGACGTCAACATCTATTAAAAAAAAAAATCTCATTTACTTTCTTCTTCCCATTTCGTTTAAAGAAAACAAAAACCAAGTCTCAACGAACTCATCGCAGCCTTCTTCCCATTCAGTCCAAGCTATCGACATCGAGAAGTAGCCTGGTCGCAGCTTGATGCTTGTAGTGGATTCTTTTTTCTTTTTTTTTTTTTAAATTCTCTGAAAACTATTATGTGATGTCAATTGGTGTTTGGGTTTGAGCTTGAAGCGGAAGAGGGTTTCAACCGTTTGGCGTCTCTTGAAGATGGAGATTCAATCTAGGCAATCTGGCTTTGGCTATGGCTTTGGGGTTGGCTACACATGGCTTTACCAAGAATAGCTTTAAGATTGTAATCGGAAGAAGATGAATCTTCAAAGACTCGGGAGTGATTAATATTGTTTTGTTGATCAAAATCAATGGCGGTGATGGTGGATGATTCAGCCGGAGCAAGTAGAGCATCTTCGAGAGGAGCGGGTGGAGCAACGGCGCCGATGGCGTGTGGCACCATGGGATCGAAACCATTGACAGGAAGTAGGTTGAACTCGAAGAGCATGCTCTGTAGCCATGTTGATAGATCAGAGGGGTTGTAATGAACGATCTCGTATGCAAGTTGAGAGAGGCCATCTCCTTGACATTACCCATCAAATTGTCGAGCAGTTTCAGCTTCTGGACAACCTCGGCCATGTCGGAGGACCTCACCTGGTACCACAACACAGCTAAGTTGATGTGAACCCCAATCGACTCGCTTTGAGACCCAACAACAATATTGGAAAGACAACCCAGGAAAGCCAAACTAAAGTCTATGGATGGAGAATTTAGACCCGTTGGGAACTCGTTTCAAGAACCTAGATTATATTAAAATCTAGACCCGTTGAAATCCCGTCTCAAGAACCCAAATTACAAGGAGGAACGCCACAAAGGTTGTGATTTACCTTTGATAAGTTCAAGAGTTCAATTAAGAACAAGAGGAGAAAACTCACTCACAATTAAAATTCAGAATAATAGTCTAAGCCTTGGAGTGGCTGGTTACATCCTTTAAATACCCTCCCCAAAACATGATAAAACCCTAGACTAAAATTTGAGACCCTACTCTCAAAAATGCCCTTCAGTGAACAGTAGCCGCGCGGTACTGTAGCATGAACAGTGTCGTGCTACAGTACTTCGAAACCCTAGTTCAAATAAAATAGTATTTTTCCAAAAAAAACCCTTGGCCAAAATACAAGGCCTTCCCAAAAACTCTAGTTCATAAGAAATAAGACATGTGGGCTAAGCATCCTCAAGCCCACTTATTCTAAACTAATAATAAAAATCCTTTTAAACAAATTGAAAGCCTTAATATCTAAAGGCCCTATCTCTAAGTCAAGTCTTCCACAGCTTGGATCAGGTGGATCAAAGCTGGTTCTTCTTCTTTCAAGCCCATCTTGAGTGTTGGGCTCTTGCTAGCTTCTGCCCAAGTGGCTTGTACTAATCCTTGCATTGCTTCCTTGATCTTCTTGGCTCTTGATCTTGTAATTGGCCCATCTGGAACTTGCAAAGGATCTTTAAGAGCAGGCCCACCTTGGTTCCCATCATTCCCCCTCTCCTCAAAAGGATTCGACCTCGAATCTTCACCTACATCAAAAGGAGAAAGATCAGAAACATTGAAGGTAGCTGAAACATTATACTCACCTGGGAGATCCACTTTATAGGCATTGTCATTAATTTTCTCAAGGATTTGGAAAGGTCCATCTCCTCGAGGATGCAACTTAGTCCTCCGATGAGCTGGGAATCTTTCTTTGCGCATGTGAACCCAAACCCAATCTCCTGGTTCGAAGATGACACGCCTTCGCCCTTTATTGGCTTGGGAAGCAACCCTTTCATTCTTTTGGGCAATTTGAAACCGTACCCGCTCATGGAGTGACTTCACCAACTCTGCCTTCTTTTGTCCATCCAAGCTATTCCTGCCATCAACTGGTAAAGGCATCAAATCTAAAGGGGTAAGCGGATTGAATCCATAAACAATTTCAAAAGGAGAATATGAAGTAGTAGTATGCATGGTTCTATTATATGCAAACTCTATGAATGGCAAACAATCCTCCCAAGTTTTTAAATTCTTATGAACAACAGTGCGTAAAAGCTGAGTTAAGGTCCTATTAACTACTTCAGTCTGACCATCAGTCTGTGGATGACAAGTAGTGGAAAATAAGAGCTTGGTACCCAATTTCCCCCACAACACCTTCCAAAAGTAGCTAAGGAATTTAACATCCCTATCAGAAACAATACTTCTGGGAACACCATGGAGTCGCACTATCTCTCTGAAAAACAAGTCAGCTATGTTTGTGGCATCATCTGTTTTATGGCATGGAATGAAATGTGCCATCTTACTAAATCTATCCACAACCACAAAAATAGAATCTCTACCCCTTTTTGTCCTAGGTAGCCCCAAAACAAAGTCCATAGATATATCGACCCATGGCTCACTAGGAACGGGTAAGGGTGTATACAACCCATGTGGCAACACTTTAGATTTGGCCTTCCTACATGTAATACACCTGCCACAAATGCGAGTGACATCTCTCTTCATCTTAGGCCAAAAGAAATGTTCATGCAAAATATCCAAAGTCTTCTTGACACCAAAGTGTCCCATTAATCCCCCACCATGTGCCTCACGCACCAGTAATTCACGCATAGAACAATTTGGCACACAAAGTTTGTTTTCTTTAAACAAGTAACCCTCATGCTTGTAAAACTTACCAAATGCCGCCTTATCACACGCCATGTACACATTAGAGAAGTCAGCGTCATCGGCATATTGGTCTTTCACATATTCAAACCCAAGCATCTTAGCACTCATAGAAGTAAGAAGTACATACCTTCGAGATAAAGCATCAGCAACAATGTTCTCCTTACCTTGCTTGTAACAGATGACATATGGAAATGTCTCAATGTATTCCATCCAACGAGCATGCCTTTTATTCAACTTACCTTGACCCTTAAGATGCTTCAATGATTCATGATCGGTGTGGATCACAAATTCCCTAGGCCATAGGTAGTGCTGCCAAGTCTCTAATGCACGAACAAGAGCATAAAGCTCTTTGTCATAAGTAGGGTACTTAAGTGAGGCCCCACTTAACTTTTCACTGAAGAAGGCTATGGGCCGCTTATCCTGCATCAGAACGGCTCCAATCCCTATACCTGAGGCATCACATTCAATCTCAAAAGCTTTGTTAAAATCAGGTAATGCTAGCACAGGTGCAGAGCACAACCTTTCTTTAATGGTGGCAAAAGCATTATCTTGAGTAGCCCCCCAATGAAACCCAACATTCTTTTTAATGACTTCAGTGAGTGGTGCAGCAATGGTGCTAAAGTCTTTAACAAAACGCCGATAAAAGCTAGCTAAACCATGAAAGCTTCTTACCTCAGTGATGCTCTTTGGCGTTGGCCACTCCTTGATGGCCTTGACTTTCTCTTGATCCACCTCAATACCTTTTGTACTAACAACATATCCAAGAAAAACAACTCTTTCCATGCAAAATGTACATTTCTTGAAATTAGCATATAATTTTTCACATCTCAACACATTAAACACATATTTCAAATGCTCAATATGCTCATTTAAGTCCTTGCTGTAAACTAGGATATCATCAAAATACACAACCACAAACTTGCCAATGAATGCACGTAGGACATGGTTCATCAATCTCATGAAAGTACTGGGTGCATTTGTAAGTCCAAATGGCATAACCAACCATTCATAAAGCCCATACTTAGTCTTAAAAGCAGTTTTCCATTCATCGCCCTCTTTCATTCTAATTTGATGATACCCACTTTTAAGATCAATTTTACTGAAAATGCATGAGCCATGCAATTCATCAAGCATATCATCTAATCTAGGAATGGGATGGCGATACTTTACCGTAATATTGTTGACCGCCCTGCAATCAACACACATTCTCCACGTCCCATCCTTCTTTGGCACTAATAGCACTGGTACTGCACATGGGCTCATGCTCTCCCTCACGTACCCCTTGCTCATCAAGTCCTCAACTTGCCTCTGAAGCTCCTTTGTCTCCTCTGGATTACTCCTATAGGCTGGTCGGTTTGGAATAGTAGCTCCAGGTACAAAATCAATCTGATGCTCAATGCCTCTAATGGGTGGCAACTCATTAGGCATCTCCTCTGGGAATACGTCCTCAAACTCCTGCAACAAGGAAATAGCCAAACTAGGAAGAGACTGGTGAGTGTCATCAAGAGTAAGATAAGACTCTTTATAGACAAGAAAAATCATAGGGCGATCTGCGAAGAAAGCCCTCTTAACCTCACTCTCTTTGGCATAGAAACTCACTTTTGTCTTTCCTTTCCTCTCTGCAGTCTCTCTTTCTTTTTTCTCTCGTGGCTCCACTCTTTTTTCTCTACTCTCAGCCACATCTCTACTTTCTCTTTCACTCTTTTTGTTGTGCTCATTTTCACTATCACACTTTCTTTTCTGCTCAATCTCTTTTTCACTCATTCTTTTTTTATCACTCTCATTTTCACTCTTTCTTTTTTGATCACTCTCATTTTCACTCTTTCTTTTTTGATCACTCTCATTTTCACTCTTTTTTTTCTGAGCAACCTCACTTTTCAGTTTCAGTTGGTCCTCATAGACCTGGCTTGGAGTTAAAGGAGCAAGTTTGATTGTTTTGCCCTCCTTTACAAAGCTGTACATGTTTTTGAACCCATCATGTGTCACCCTCCTATCATACTGCCACGGCCTCCCCAACAAAATATGGCCAGCATGCATAGGCACAACATCACAAAGCACCTCATCTTGATACCTCCCAATTGAAAAAGGAACTAACACTTGTCTATCCACCCTAACCTCCCCACAATCATTTAACCACTGCAATTTGTATGGTCTAGAGTGTTTTATGGTTGGTAAATTCAATTTCTCAACCAAAGTAGTGCTAGCCACATTAGTACAACTCCCTCCATCAATGATCATACTACATACCTTGCTATTGACGTGGCATCTAGTATGGAAAATGTTCTCTCTCTGTTGCACGGCATCATCTACCTTAATGTGTGTGTTGAGAGCACGCCTGGCAACAAGAGACTCACTCACGGCGTATATCACTCCTTCATCATCACTAGCATCAACCAACTCGGGCACCCCATCACGATCATCCTCACTCTCAGTCATTACCTCCCCATTGTCACGCATAATCATCACTCGCCTATTTGGACATTGAGAAGCGATGTGCCCAGAACCCAAACACTTAAAGCATTTAATATCTCTATTCCTTGTAGGTTGAGATTCTACCTTGGGCTTGCTGCTAGGTCCCTCATCTTTGCCCTTAGGTGGTTCGATCTTTCTCTTTGCTTCAGTAGGATCATTCCTATCCCACTTTGATTTCCAAGTAGTGCTAGAAACCGAAGTGTACCTTGCTGTCCCTTTTCTCTTTAATTGCCTCTCGACCTTCATAGCCATGTGTACCATGTCCTCTATCTCCACATAATGTTGCAATTCAACCACATTGGCTATGTCTCTATTCAAACCACTCAAAAATCTAGCCATGGTGGCCTCCCGGTCCTCTTCTACATTAGCCCGAATCATAGTCACTTCCATTTCCTTATGGTAATCCTCCACACTCCTAGACCCCTGTGTAAGATTTTGGAGCTTTTGATAAAGGTCCCTATAGTAGTGATTAGGTACAAATCTCCGCCTCATGAGAGCTTTCAACTCTCCCCATGTCTCTACAGGCCTCTCATGATTCCTCCTCCTAGTGGTCACTAATTGATCCCACCAAATAATAGCATAATCAGTGAATTCAATTACTGCCAACTTCATTTTCTTCTCCTCAGAGTAATTATGACAATCAAATACCAACTCTATTTTTTTCTCCCACTCTAGATAAACCTCTGGGTCAGTTCTACCTTGGAAAGATGGTATTTTCATTTTGATGCTCCACAAGTCTCTATCGACACCATCCCGACCCTCTAGGTTCCCCTCAAATCCTCTTTCACGCCTAACTCCTCTACATCTACCCAACCCAATTTCAGATGTTAGGTCTTCCTCATCCTCATCATCTCCTTCATTCTCATATGTATTTTCAACCCTAGGCTCACGTCACCTCCGATTTCTCCCACCTTGCAAATTTCTAATCTCTGCTTGTTGTTGATTCATCCTATCCTCTATTTCCCTGAATAGCATGTTCATCCTCTCAAACTGTTGTTGCATGGCTTGCAACACAAATGAGTTATCTGCTGTCCCCTTGGGTGATGAGCCACTATGGTGAGACATTGTAATGTGCTGCAAAAAAAATGTTAGCGGAAAAAGAAAGGACCTCACACGCTCCCTTACGTGTTTACACTTAAATAATGGCACTTCACTTGTGTATCACACTCTTAATTGGCTTTTTCCCGATAATGATCTCACACTCTCTTGCCTTTTACCTCGAGTTTTCCCAACCAAGTTCTTTCAGAACTAATTGAACTCAATCAAGACAAAGTAACCTTGTTTAATCCCAACTAGCAATTAGATCCAAGAAACAAGAACAAAAGAAATACGGAAGGAAAGAAACGACACGAGAATCACGGAAATTATATGAATGGAAGAGTAATTATGAAATAAGATACCAACTAGAAAGATGTATTCAGCCCCTTTTAAGATAAAGGCTTAATCTATAAAAATCAAAATTCGGATTTTTTTTTTTCGATTTTTTTTTCTTTTCTTTTCTTTTCTGTTCCTTTCTTTTCTTTTCTTTTCTTTTCTTTTCTTTTCTTTTCCTTTCCTTTCCTTTCCTTTCCTTTCTTTTCTTTTCTCAACAATTCAACCACAAACAGAAATATTCAATTGTGATAAACAAACAATTGAATTCAAACACATAAAAATTGACAAGGAATAGAAGGGAATGAATGAAACCTTAGAAATTTCAAACCCTAGATGGTGCAAATTTTGGCAGCCCTAGAAAAACGAATTTCTGTTTTTTTTTTTTTTTTGGCAAATCCTAGAACATTGAAGCTCTAGAATTTATGATGCAATGAATAAAAGATAGAATCAGACCTGATTGGAAACCTTGCTCTGATACCAAATGATGTGAACCCCAATCGACTCGCTTTGAGACCCAACAACAATATTGGAAAACAACCCAGGAAAGCCAAACTCAAGTCTATGGATGGAGAATTTAGACCCGTTGGGAACTCGTTTCAAGAACCTAGATTATATTAAAATCTAGACCCGTTGAAATCCCGTCTCAAGAACCCAAATTACAAGGAGGAACGCCACAAAGGTTGTGATTTACCTTTGATAAGTTCAAGAGTTCAATTAAGAACAAGAGGAGAAAACTCACTCACAATTAAAATTCAGAATAATAGTCTAAGCCTTGGAGTGGCTGGTTACATCCTTTAAATACCCTCCCCAAAACATGATAAAACCCTAGACTAAAATTTGAGACCCTA
This sequence comes from Carya cathayensis, assembly GCA_011037825.1. Classification (NCBI taxonomy): domain Eukaryota; kingdom Viridiplantae; phylum Streptophyta; class Magnoliopsida; order Fagales; family Juglandaceae; genus Carya; species Carya cathayensis. The sequence continues at coordinate 3,853,222 of QGSO01000159.1, read as the reverse complement.
CTCTCAAAAATGCCCTTCAGTGAACAGTAGCCGCGCGGGTACTGTAGCATGAACAGTGTCGTGCTACAGTACTTCGAAACCCTAGTTCAAATAAAATAGTATTTTTCCAAAAAAAGCCCTTGGCCAAAATACAAGGCCTTCCCAAAACCTCTAGTTCATAAGAAATAAGACATGTGGGTTAAGCATCCTCAAGCCCACTTATTCTAAACTAATAATAAAAATCCTTTTAAACAAATTGAAAGCCTTAATATCTAAAGGCCCTATCTCTAAGTCAAGTGTTCCACAGCTTGGATCAGGTGGATCAAAGCTGGTTCTCCTTCTTTCAAGCCCATCTTGAATGTTGGGCTCTTGCTAGCTTCTGCCCAAGTGGCTTGTACTAATCCTTGCATTACTTCCTTGATCTTCTTGGCTCTTGATCTTGTAATTGGCCCATCTGGAACTTGTAAAGGATCTTTAAGAGTAGGCCCACCTTGGTTCCCATCATAAGTGCTCGTCCACGTCACAGTCTGGTTGGGCCTCATTTCTGTCGGTGCTGACGAGTGGGGGAAGAGAAAGGGTTTGAGGCGGGGGTTGGGGAAGAAAGTGATGGATTTAGGGTTACGATATAGAGAAGAAGAGGAAGGAGGAAACGAGATGGAGTAGGAGAGGGAGAGGTCAGACGGAGATGGAGATGCAAGGAGGGAGGGAGGGAGGGGGGAGTGAAATTGAGAGAGAGAGAGAGAGATGGAAGGAAATGGAGAGCAAAAAAGTAAATAGATGAAAAATTCACCGTTTTATTAAATGATGTAGGCAAGCTGCTTGCAAGCCGATTACACTCGGCGCTTGCATCCAGCATTTTTCTAAAAATAAAATAGGTGAAGAGGAATAAGGGGTCACGGTGCCTCTGTCGCGGGAAGCAAATGAAAATAAATACAAGAAATGCCACAGTAGCTTGCACACGTCAAGCATGACTCAAAAAGGGGATATAAGAACGGTAAATGTAGCATTTTCCATATTTGAATGTAAACCATTTTATTATTGTTTACATACTATATCAAACTATTTAAAGATATTTCGAAATATTGTTAGAGCACATAGTTTTTATATTTTTTCCCTTCAATCTGTGTAACCAAAAAAAAAAAAAAGATAGCAGAACAAACTGTATAATGTCTAAGGTCCCGTTTGGTTACACAGATGAGAAGAGATGTTTTAAATAGTAATGAATAAAATATTGTTATAATATAATTTTGTAATATTAATTTTGTATTGGGATTTGAAAAAGTGAAATTGTTTATTATATTTTGTATGAGGATTTGAAAAAGTTGTATAGGGATTTGAAAAATGTGTAATGATGAGTTGAGATGAGATGAGATGAGATTTTTGGTTTTGTGTAAAAAATGAATAAGTATAGGGAGCAGCCCCTGTTTGGGAGAAGCCCACTCACACCACACGTGGCATCGACGAAATGACCAAACTCTCCCCAGAGTACGTTCCCTCCCTCAGTATTGGCAAACATTTCATTTTGAGAAATGTAGCTCGAGCTCCGTAGCTCCGTTCCCTCCCTCATTCCGTGATTTTTGAGAAATGTAGCTGGAGCTCCGTTCCCTCCCTCGTTCCGTGATTCTGAAACCCAGACTCTCCCCCTCATCCATCCGAGTATTGCAGTGTTGAGTACTCCGAGTATTGTTGACAATACTTAGTTTTTCTGGTGCTTGTCATTGATTTTTCGTGGGCTATAGCAGTGTATGTTCATTTCTTTAACAGGGTAGATAAAGGAAGGAGAGAGAACGGTCTGGGTCAATAAATTAACCAAAAAATAGAGGGAATATGAATAACCTTTCTCCTACAAATTTGATCTTTTCTTGCAAAAGACGGGAGACATTTTCTTCCACACTTTTCACAAAAGAAGGTAAAGAGGAAACTTAAAATGACAGATAACAGAAAGATCTCCATTTTCTATACCCTCCTCTGAATTTTCATTTTAATTTTAACCCCACAGCATTTCTCTGCTTTCCTGTTTTTAACCTATCCTATTTCAGCTTGAGCCCTAGCTAACTGCAGCTACATAACTACATGAAAAGCTCAGACTGCAATCCTCCGCTTCGAGCAGAGAGAGTATGTGACTATACGACTTGTTTCGCTTAGACTCTTCACAATCCTCTATCTGGGTTTCTTCTCTTTGGCGTTTTAATGGATTTTCCGCCATTAGAGATATCTTTAGTTTTTTCCCAAAAGAGATAATAGAAAGATGGCTCACAAGAGTTGCAGAGCACTGCAAAGAGAGAGAGACAAACAAAGAGGGAACAGGGTAAAAGGCAGAGGATGAGGAGAGAGATTGGAGGTATAGGGCTTTATATAGAGAGAGGAGCAAAGGTGGGGTTCCGGTCAAAATGAGTTACAAAGGTGGCGCCGGCGAGGGAGGGGGGTCTTCGCAGATTCAAAAAAATTACCGGTTGCTCTGTTATTTGGTTTCCCAAGGAGCGGCAGCTCTGTCCAGACGAAGTATAGTGCTCGATGTTTTTGGGCTGAGAGACGGCGTCGCCGGTGGTGCTGGGTGGAGGACCTGTCACGCGGGCGACGAACGGGAGCTTTCGCAGGAGGATTTCGAAATCGAAAATGGAAAAAGCAAACCGTCCTAACCCCATCAAAAAACGCACGTTTTGACTTTTTTTTTTTTGTTTTTTAAAATATTGAATGCCACGTATAGTATGCAAGTGTGCTCCTGCTACAGTTGTGGATCCGTAGGATCCGTAGCATTCCTCAAACAAACAAGGCCTAAAATAACCCCACCCTTCCCAAAGGTGACACTGGGCAGGTACATTTCATTTCCACCCACCGAAGGGGCAAAAGACACTTAGACTTGAGAGACTTGTTAAACGCAACAAGTCGTCGCCGTCTCGAAGACGCACTATTCTCCCCACTAAACTTTCAATCTAATCTGCAGTAATACTTCCGCATTAGGTCTTTTTCAATTTTTGGGTTTTGGAATAGGGTTGCAGTTTTTGATGATGATCGAATTGAGGCGGAAAATACCTCAGCTGCCTGCTGCTGTGCAGTGCGTAGTGTTGTTGCTGATTACTTCCTTCGCCTTTCAGATCTGCGATTCTGCTTCCGATGTGGTACCCTTTTCATTACATTACCCTCCCCTACTCTACAACATCTTGAGATGTCTTATACTCTTTAATTTAGCTTTGAATTGAACAATAATGGAGTATTTGGTAATGAACAGATCTATTACGAGCCATTCGACGAATCATTCGAGGGCCGCTGGGTTGCTTCTCAGAAGGATGACTATAACGGTGCCCACCCCTCCGTTTACTGTTTATATCTCTTCCTAAATTAGATCCTTTTACCTTTTAAAATTTTCTGTCTTCATCGTCTTAATCTATTAATTGAGGTGACATTTCGTGGTTATCGGTGCCAAACCACAAAGCAAAACACGTCGATCGTTACTCTTAACGTTGCTTTTCGTTTTGTTTTCTTCTCGAATCCTTGCATCTGCTATGTTGTGATTAATATACGCAACTTCTTTTTCCTGTTTTCTCGAATGTTTAAAGTTTTGTGCTTTTGTTATGTGTTTTAGTTTTTGAGTTCCTTTATGTGGCCCACTGACCTGTGGCTGTGTAAGTTTCAGTTATAGATATTGGCTCTTCCTTCTTTCTTTTTATCGGTAAACAAAATTTTATTGATAAAAAGAATAGGCAAGAGCCCAATTATATGGAACATATACTAGATGATTATGCGTGCTGGTTTAGCGATACAAGGATTCATGAAAATTTGTGCCTTTCAATTACAACCGACCACGGGAGTATAGGATTGAAAAAAGAAATTTCTAAGCTCATCCATTGACCACTCTCAATTTTCAAGGCTTCTTTCATACCCCTCCCTCCAAATACACCATCATGGAGATATTGGGACCATCTTCCATATTTTTAGCTGGAGGATCGGTTTGATTGCTGATGATTCTTGTTGAGAGCCCCTGATATTTTTTTCTGCATCCCTCTTGATGCTTGTCGGTTTTATATGTAAATGCAAATGGTGTTGCATGCATTCATATTTGGCGTTATTTCATAGTCAATTCTCTGAAACATAACAATCATGCGACAGCCCCCCCACCCCCCAAAACAAAAAAAACATAAAAATATTTGTTGTACATACCTCTTGATGGCTGTTGTGGTTTTATGAATCAATTCAGTTGCAAATTGTGACTTCATTTACAATTTTCACCAATAAAAAAATATTATGAATATACAACTTTTGATCTAGGTGTCTGGAAGCATTCAAAAAGTGAGGGACATGATGATTACGGCCTTCTGGTTAGCGAGAAGGCAAGGAAGTATGCAATAGTAAAAGAGCTAGACCAGGTTTTGAGTCTCAAAGATGGAACTGTTGTCCTACAGTTTGAGGTCCGGCTCCAAGACGGGCTAGAATGTGGTGGTGCGTATTTGAAGTACCTTCGACCCCAAGATGCAGGATGGCAACCCAAGGAATTCGATAACTCCTCCCCATACTCCATAATGTTTGGACCTGACAAATGTGGCTCAACAAACAAGGTGCACTTCATCCTTAAGCACAAGAATCCCAAGAGTGGGGATTATGTTGAGCACCATCTAAAGTACCCCCCTTCTGTGCCCTCGGACAAACTGTCCCACGTCTACAGTGCAATATTGAGACCAGATAGTGAAGTCAGTATTCTAATAGATGGGGAGGAGAAGAAGAAGGCAAATTTCCTCTCTGGTGATGATTTTGAGCCGCCTCTAATTCCAGCCAAGACAATTCCAGACCCAGATGATAAGAAACCAGAGGATTGGGATGAGCGGGCTAAAATTCCAGATTCAGAAGCAGTGAAGCCAGATGATTGGGATGAGGATGCACCCATGGAAATTGAAGATACGGAGGCTGTGAAACCTGAAGGATGGCTGGATGATGAGCCGGAGGAGATCGACGATCCTGATTCTGCAAAGCCAGAAGATTGGGATGATGAGGAAGATGGTGAATGGGAGGCACCAAAAATTGATAACCCGAAGTGTGAGGTTGCACCTGGGTGTGGTGTTTGGAAGAGGCCAATGAAGAGGAATCCAGCTTATAAAGGGAAATGGCATGCTCCTCTAATTGACAACCCTAATTATAAGGGCATATGGAAACCTCAAGATATCCCAAACCCAGATTACTTTGAGCTCGAGAAACCTGATTTTGAGCCCATTGCTGCCATTGGCATTGAGATCTGGACAATGCAGGATGGCATTTTGTTTGACAATATTCTTATTGCGGGTGATGAGAAGGTTGCAGAATCATACAGGTTAACAGCATGGAAGCCAAAGTTTGAAGCTGAGAAAGAGAAGCAAAAGGCTGAGGAAGCAGCTGCCGGTCTTTCGGATGGCCTCTCTGACTTCCATGTATACTCCTATTTCTCCTATATGTTTGACTTTGCATCTTGATGATTTTTTATAGAGTAAATTCTACATACAACTGTGAAATGCGTAAACGCCGCGTAATTGCTTTAAAAAAGAGTGGGATCTATTATTAAAAAATTAACTTTTTCATGTGGGTCTCATGTTTTATTCACTTTTTTCAAAGCGATTACGCGACGGTTACACAATTTCCAATTGCAAATATCTTTTCTCTTTTTCATATTTCATGACTTGACGAATTTCTTGGATCATGACTTGCAGAAAATGGTTTTTGACCTTCTTTACAAGATAGGGGACATTCCTTTCTTGGATGCATACAAGCCCAAGATCATTGTAAGCTAAGGAAGTTATCATCATTTCTACAATGTCATCTAGTAGCTTGTCTTAGCTTAGCTTGGGACTCTAGGAGGTTCTCTAACGGGTATTCTTTGCTTCTTCTTTTCTTTTCTTTTTTTCTCTGGCAGGATCTAATTGAAAAGGGAGAAAAGCAACCCAATATAACCATCGGTATTATTGTTTCAATTGTGGTGGTTATCTTGACAGTTTTCTTCAGAATCCTTTTTGGCGGCAAGAAGCCAGCAGTACGTTATTATGCATTACATCATACTAGCACCTCTCTGAATCGGTATTAAATAATTTATATGGATTTTCTGTTTCCCTTTGATTCGCAGGTCAATGCCAGTGAAACAAACACAAATGCATCCACGGGGACTTCCAACAATCAAGAAAGCAGTGGGGAGAAGGAGCATGAGGATGAGAAGGATGATGATGCTGCTGCTGCTCCTCCTCGTAGGAGGTCTGGTACCAGACGGGATCAGTGAACTAGGCACATAAGCAAGCATTGCCACCGGTTGTTACATCTACAATTTTGAGGACGTGGGAACTGAGGGACTGGATATTCCTCAAGCGATATTTCCTGAATTCTCATTTCTTGTTCCGTTAGAGCACTTGCATCGTAGACGGGTTAAACTCTAGTAGTTTTGATTGTTGTTTCTGTTGGTTCATTTGCCTTCTTTTTATCTTTTTGAAAAACAAGGTTCCATTAATTCCCACTCCCCCCCAAGATCCTCCTCTCTCCGGGGATCCTTATTTTTTAAGTTGAATTTCAACCATGCGATGTGGTATTAACTCCTGTATGAGCTATCATAATGGTAAAATATGTTGCGAACCAGCCACGCTTTGATATCGGTTACCTCTGTCATGTGCATGCTTTTCCTCCGAGCTACTTCTGGACACTCAAGTCCATATTGGTTCTGTCCATCTTTTGTGATCGGAATGGTTTTTTTTTTGGTGGTGTTATGAATCATGATCCATAAATCCAAACCAGGGTCATCGTTCTTTTCTCACATCCCCAATTTTTTTAAAAAAAAATCAAAAAAGAAAGAAATTTAGGAAGGTAACTACTAGGCCTATGCAAAAACGCTACGACCCAGCTCGTCCGTAAGACCCAACTCGACCCTACTGTAAAAACCGGTTGAAGTAACTTGCGGATCGAATTTGTTGAAATTGACTCTCAATGCCTTTTGTTTGGACTCGGACCCTCAAACTCACTACGAATTCACCAACAGAGTTTTCCACCCTTTTAAAGCACAAAATCCTCACTTCACAGTCGCTCAAAGAGGAAGATCAGGACCCTCACTTCGTAGTTGCTCAAAGAGCACCAGAGTTGAACGTTTTTTATCGAGAAGAGAGACACGTCCGAACTCCTCTGGCGAACAGATCTGCGAGCGATCAAGCTCAAAGCCTCTTGAAGCTTCCATTCAGTTTCCTCATAAGCTTCAGTGTTGCTTCGCAAATCCCAATGCTTCTTCCTCTACCTCGAAAAAACCTAAGAGAAGAAAGAAAAAGAATATGTTCGAGGAGGCTCAATTCTTACCTAGCTGGGGACTCAAGGTACCACATGGCCAAGACTCATTGGACCTAGGTCTCCTACGAGATCATGAAGAACCTACTCAAAGAATCCTCTCAAATCTATAAATTCGAGAGCCCATTTTCGTACTTCTCAAACCTGTCAAAATTTCTGAGTGGTTTTTGTAACTTTTTCCAACTCGATCTTGGTTGATAGCTCTGCTTCGGTTCGCCATAGTAGATTTGCCTCTTGTTGCTTTCAAACTCGGGTTGGGCTGGATCAAATCGGTTTGATTCGTTTTGGACACAGGTCGAATCGGATCGTACTAAAATGTAAATCGGATTGGTCAAGTTACAGGCCTAGTAACTACTCTAAACTAACTTATTAAATTCTCATTTACATTTTTTAAGAGAATTCATGATGTTAGATCAATAGAGATTTGTTTTTAATATTAAAAGAGAATGATTTAATAACTTTAATCCAATTGAAAACTTGGGGTTCAAACACGTCACTCTTTTAACGGGTATTATTAAGATGGAACTCGATCCAGATCCAAATCCAACTGGAGAATTTTGTCTCTAGAAAATACCTAAGGCAACAGTTAATAAAGTTTATTCCATCCCCGAAGGGGCAAAAGGCAGGCGAGAGACTTTGTTAAAAGCCACACAAGTCGCCGCCGTCTAGACTACGCATAAGGCCTTTTTGTTTTTTTGGGATTTGGTTCAGGGTTACGGTTTCTTATTATGATGGATTTGAAGCGGAAAATCCCTCTGTTACCTGCTGTTGAGCGGTGCATAGCGGTGTTGCTGATTGCTTCCTTCGCCTTTCAGATCTGCGCTTCTGCTTCCGATGTGGTAACCTTTTTGTTGCATCACCCTCTCCTGCTCTAGAACAGTTTTCAGATCTCTTCTTCTCTTTGATTTAGCTTTGAATTGAACAATAATAGAGTATTTGGTAATGAACAGATCTACTACGAGCCATTCGACGAATCATTTGAGGGCCGCTGGGTTGTGTCTCAGAAGGATGACTATGAAGGTGCCCACCCCTCCTTTTACTGTTTGTCTCTTTCTAAAGTAGATCCTTTCTTCCTTTTTCATCATTTTAATCTGTTAATTGAGGTGGTATTTGGTGGGTATCGGTGCCACCACAAAGCTATATACTTCGATCGTTAGTCTACCTTGCTTTTCGTTTTGTTTTCAACTCGAATCATTGCATTCTGCTGTTGTGATTAATATTCCCAACTATTTTTCCTGTTTTCTTGAATGTTTGAAGTTTTGTGCTTTTGTTATATGTTTTCGCTTTTGAGTTTCCTTCGGTGACCTTTGTCTGTAGAAGCTTCAGTTATAGATATTGCTCGCTAGGGGATCAGTTTGACTGTTGATTATTCTTGTTGAGAGCCCCCAATATTTTCTTCTGGATCCGTCTTGATGATTGTCGTGGTTTTATTGATGGTGGTGTAACCTGTAAATGCAAATGGTGTCCTATGATATTTGATGTTATATCATACTCAGTTCTCTGAAACATAACAATAACGCCAACTGTTCCCCCCCCCCACACCAAAAAAAAAAAAAAACAAAACAAAAGACAGACAAATATCTGTTGCGCATCCCTCCTGATGGTTGTTATGGTTTTATCAATCAACTCTGCAAATTGTGATCTATTATAAATATACACTTTTCAATTTAGGTGTCTGGAAGCATTCAAAAAGTGAGGGACATGATGATTATGGACTTCTGGTTAGTGAAAAGGCAAGGAAGTATGCAATAGTAAAAGAGCTAGATCAGGTTTTGAGTCTCAAAGATGGAACCATCGTCCTACAGTTTGAGGTGCGGCTCCAAGAGGGGCTAGAATGTGGTGGTGCATACTTGAAATACCTTAAACCCCAAGAGGCAGGATGGCAACCCAAGGAGTTCGATAACTCCTCTCCGTACTCCATAATGTTTGGACCTGACAAATGTGGTTCAACAAACAAGGTGCACTTCATCCTTAAGCACAAGAACCCCAAGAGTGGGGATTATGTCGAGCACCATCTAAAGTACCCCCCTTCTGTGCCCTCGGACAAAATGTCCCACGTCTACAGTGCAATATTGAGACCAGATAGTGAAGTCAGTATTCTAATAGATGGGGAGGAGAAGAAGAAGGCAAATTTCCTCTCTGGTGATGATTTTGAGCCGCCTCTAATTCCGGCCAAGACAATTCCAGACCCAGATGATAAGAAACCAGAGGATTGGGATGAGCGGGCTAAAATTCCAGATCCAGAAGCAGTGAAGCCAGATGATTGGGATGAGGATGCACCCATGGAAATCGAAGATGAGGAGGCTGTGAAACCTGAAGGATGGCTGGATGATGAGCCGGAGGAGATCGACGATCCTGATGCTGCAAAGCCAGAAGATTGGGATGATGAGGAAGATGGTGAATGGGAGGCACCAAAAACTGATAACCCAAAGTGTGAGGTCGCACCTGGGTGCGGTGTGTGGAAGAGGCCAATGAAGAGGAATCCAGCTTATAAAGGGAAATGGCATGCTCCTCTAATTGACAACCCTAATTATAAGGGCATATGGAAACCTCAAGAAATCCCAAACCCAGATTACTTTGAGCTCGAGAAACCTGATTTTGAGCCCATTGCTGCCATTGGCATTGAGATCTGGACAATGCAGGATGGCATTTTGTTTGACAATATTCTCATTGCGGGTGATGAGAAGGTTGCAGAATCATACAGGTTAACAGCATGGAAGCCAAAGTTTGAAGCTGAGAAAGAGAAACAAAAGGCTGAGGAAGCAGCTGCCGGTCTTTCGGATGGCCTCTCTGACTTCCATGTAAGCTCCTATTTCTCCTCTATGTTTGACTTTGCATTTTGATGATTTTTTTTTTTATATATATTTTATGCCTTGACGAATTTCTCGGATCATTACTTGCAGAAAATGGTTTTTGACCTTCTTTACAAGATTGGGGACATTCCTTTCTTAGATGCATACAAACCCAAGATCATTGTAAGTTAAGGAAGTTGTCATCGTTTGTACAATGTCATCTAATAGCTTGTCTTTGCTTGCCTTGGGAGTTTCTTTAATGGGGGTTATATGTTTTTTTTTTGGCAGGATCTTATTGAGAAGGGAGAAAAGCAACCCAATATAACCATCGGTGTTATTGTTTCAGTTGTGATTGTTATTTTGACAGTTCTCTTCAGAATCCTTTTTGGCGGCAAAAAGCCAGTGGTACGTGATTATGCATTAGATCCTACTTGCATCTCTCTGAATAGGTATTTATATGGTTTTCTTTTTCCCTTGCAGGTCAAAGCGAGTGAAACAAACACTGATGCATCTGCAGAGACTTCCAACAATCAAGAAAGCCGCGGAGAGAAGGAAAATGAGGATGAGAAGGAAGATGATGATGCTGCTGCTCCGCCTCGTAGGAGGACTGGTACCAGACGGGATCAGTGAACGAGGCATATAAGAATTTGTTACATCTACAGTTTTGAGGTCATGGGGAGCTGGGTGACTGGATTTTTTTAAGTTTTAGAGCACTTGCATCGTTATAGATGGGTTAAACTCTAGTAGTTTTATTGTTGTTCCTGTCCATTTCGTTTCGTTAATTCCCAAATTGAGGACATGGTATTTGCGTGACTGGATATTTTCTGATGTTCTTTTCTTGTTCTTTAGAGCACTCACGTCGTTATAGATGGTTAAACTCCAGTGGTTTTGTTCGTTGTTCCTGTTGTTTGATGCGACTTACTTCTTTTTCTGTTTTTTTCTTCTGTCAATTGCCGTTTGGTTTTATTATTCCCCCTACTATTAGCTACTATTAGCTCCTGTTTTTCTTTCTGTTTTTTCTTGTGTCATTATAATTTTCGTAAATTTTTACTTAAATTTTTACATAAAATGTAATGAGTAATTTAATTTTTTTAAATTTTAAATAATAATAATATTAAAAATAATATTTTATTTAATTTTTTATCTAAAATTATCTCATCTTATCTCACTATCTAAATCTCATCTCACGGCTACTTGCTGAATTTATATGAACCAGTCGCGCTTGGAAAGGCATGCAGAGTTCCAAAATTTATTGCATTGGATTATGTAAATGTAAAAGCAGATGGTTTTTTGCTACAATAAACTAGTGTTGTGAGTCAAATTTAATAGTCATTATGGCATGATCAATAGAAATAAAAAATATTTTCCACCGTGCAAAAACTCTCTTCCCTCAATTTTGGCTTCCATCGAACTCTCTTTTTTTCCTTTCTTCCAACTTGTTCTTCCTCTCTAACAGTAGCTTGTGTTTCGTTATTTTTTTTCTTCCTTCCTTACTTTCTACCATGATTTGGTTAAATCAGTTTTTTTAGGGCTATAACATTATTACTAATTATGTAGAATAGTAAAATATAATAAAATTAAATATAAATATAAATTTGAAAAAAAAAACTGATATTATTTTATTATTATATAAAGAGTTATAAGGATAAATTCAATGTGAAGATTAGATGTAAATAGAATAGATAAAGAAAAATTCATGTCATATTAGTTAAAATTTGGATTTGGCTTTTGCTATACTACGTGCTATTAGATGCGTTTTATTCGAGTTTGTCAATAAAATTGAGGAACTTTTTTTTACACGTGAGTAAACCAAATTCTGTAATTCAAAGATGCCTCTGGCTCTACGGCCTGGGTTCTTGGAAAAAAGATGTCCATGGAGTTCTTCAAGGACGGTTCAGAACTTCAGAGGCCACTGCCCCGCAGTGGGGTTCGTTCAAGGGAACTAACCTATTGCAGCGACGGATCGGTTCCTGTCATCTGGTAAAATCAGGCTCTTAAGTACCTAATTCTCAACATCAGAAACTTTTTGCTATTTACAATTATTTTTATTATTTTCATCTATTAGGCCAGACCCAAGCTGTCTTCCATTACGACAGTGTGATGCCTGTTGTATCTCTAGTTACGGAGACAGCATGGTCAACCTCATAGAGCTCCTCTCCTCTTGGCTTTGCCTCAATATCGAGTTGCATCTAATATTAGTTGGAATTCATATAATGCAATTCCATGGATGTCTCGATGATATCTGCAAATTCCTTGATCCAAACTACCTAATCAAGATCTGAGTAGCTGAATTACCAAACATCAGATGAATATATATATATATATTTATATATATAACATGTCACCAAAAATCTCCACATGAACAAAAACCTTCCCTAAAATGGTGGAAACAATTTAGGTCCTTGAGTATGATTTCTCGTCCTACTATCTTGGATATCATCTTTGCAGAATCGTGGCAATTGCGACACACACGGAGGTTTTTACTTACACGAATTGTTGTACCGGGTTGTGTGCTGATGAGCCCAAAAGATACTGCCAACATTTCACTATGCCCAATTTGAATGCACTCCCGTTCTTCCTCCACATCATGAAAGCTAAAATCTGGATTAGGTTGATATCCTTCACCTTCCATTTTCTTTACTAAACTCTGTAATTCTGAAAATATTCTCTCTGATCTTGGGTGGGATACATCCCCCGTCCCAAAAACGTGAACTTTATTTCGGAACTCTATCCAACTATAACCTTTCTTCGGCTTCAAACCCATGTCTCTTATTGTTTGCCTCAACTTTTCAACCATGTCCCATCTTGCGCTGTTAGCATACCAGTTAGAGAGCAACACATAGTTGTCTGCATTAAGAGGTTCCAACTCGCAGAGTTGCTCGATGACACGCTTACCCGGTACTGGTTGTTGGTGATTTCTGAATCCATCTAGCAGTGCTCTCAGCACTTCAACATGCCTTTCAAGCTTATGTTCCTCAATAAAGATCCTTGACTCATCAAAGAGTCCGGCACGAGCTAGAAGAGCAACCATTAAATAAGAGTTTTCGGCTTTAGAAGCCTTAATGCAACTGAAGTAAAACTTTCCTTGTTCAACCATGCAAGCAGTGCGACAAGCATGGAGGACAGCAGCATATGTGACTTCATCTGTTTGTGTGCTTGAGTTAGTCTCTATCATGCGGAACAAACAAACTCCGCGTTGTCCTTGACCATGTAAACTATATCCCAATATCATCACAGTCCATGAAACCACATCTTTACACTTCATCCCTCTGAAAATCCTTGAAGCATATTCAATGAATCCTGATTTCACATACATATCCATAACAGCATTCTGGACTACGAGATTCAAGTCAATACCATTTCTAAGCAGGTAGCCATGAATTTCTCTGCCATGCTTGTGTGCAGTCATCCTTGCACAGGCCGGAAGAATGCTAGAAAATGTGAAAGGGTCAGGTTTAAAACCATCCATAATCATCTGCCGAAACAACTTAAGACCATCATTGAACCCTCCCTTCTTTACACACCCATTAATAATTGCTGTCCATGAAATGACATCTTTTGATGGCATTTGATCAAAAATTTCGCGAGCAGCTTTCAGACTTCCACAATCGATATACATTTTCAAGAGGGCATTGCTGACCATCATATTAAACTCTAATCCACAATTCCTAGCAATCTGGCGGAGCTTCCTGCCTTGTTGCAGCGATTGTAACATGCCACAGGCACCAACTGCGGTTGCCAATGCCACTGAATCTATCTCAGCCCCTGACTCAACCATTTGATTAAACATATCAATAGCCAAACCAGGTTTGTTTTCCATGATGTACAACCTGGCTAGCACAGTCCAAGAAACAGAATTCCTATGTGGGGACTTGTCAAAAAGCCACCTGGCAGTATCAACGCTATCAAGAGAGCCATACATTTGGATTAAAGCACTAACCACATAGTGGTCGGAAGAGAACCCAAGCTTGAAAGCGTGCCCATGAAGCTGTTTGCCGATAAATATATCACCACGAAGGCGAGAAGCAGTCAAGACGCGAGGGAGAGTGCGCCTGTCAGGACGAACAGTACCCCGAAGCAGCATTTGTCGGTATGTTGAAATAACAAGGTGGAGATCTCCACTGGCAAGGTGAGCTTGGATAATACGGTTCCAAGTAAACGTGTCTTTCTCTGAAACAGGCATTTCATCGAACATCCGGTGGTCCAACGCCAATTCACCCGCCTCTTTTGGGTTGCTACGAAGGTTACGGGAATGCTGGCATTGGGCAACGTTAAGTGGGTGCTTCTTGTATATAAAATAACAAGGCTGAAATTGGGTGTGCGCGAACGGAAAGATGTACATTGTCAGCTCTCGGCGTGTGTGATATTGTTTTCACTTTTCGTTGCTTATCTGAAGATGGAGGCGGAGGAGGACATTAGTCAAAGGCGTGGGCACATGAATAGCATATTGATGGCACTACACGCACTCCTGAGTCGCCGTTTCGATTTGGAGCCTGCAAACGATCAAAGAAAGTGAACAAAGCTTGCGACACAGCAGCATCTATGGCTGGCAATGCCAACCAGCCCTTAGCCTTGATCTTATAAGCAAATCCAACGCCTAGACCATATCCTACAATTTTTTATATAATCTTGTTTTTATAAATTAACGATATTTCTATAAAAATGATGTTAATTTTATAAATTATTTGATAAAAATGTCTCTCAATTAAAACGTAATTATATAAAAAGTTGTGAAAAAGATGATATGTATATAGTTTTCCATTTGGAAAAATCTAGTTGCAAGTACAATTATGCACTAATATGTGCACTAATTTATTGTGATTGGCCAAAAAGCAGATTTTATTAAAAACAGTACTAATTTAAATTTTAAATATAAAAGAATCAGTATTGATACGCAGATTAATACGCGATTTTGCTTATATATAGCAAAACTCTTTTCATTTTAGTTTTTCTTTCACTTTTTTATCAACGCATATGTTTTTATACTGGGAAATGATATTCCTCCCTAATTATCGACAGAAGTCATCGATTGTATTTTTTTATTAGATGATTAAGAAAATATTTTATAATGAGTTTGTGATTTTTTTTTCTTTTTAAAAAATGATTAAATGGTTTAAAAAATGTTTTTAAAAAATAAATAAATATTTGCACAATTCATGACTTTTCTTGGTGGATTTCAAATAAATAAATATTTGAATAAGGATCTACAGCAATAGAATGACCACTCTCAAATTACGAAGCTTTTAATTTTAGTTAATTGGATCGTTTGAATTGAGGAACTATCTCATCTCATCTTATTATTATAATTTTTTTAAATTTTCACATAAAATATAATAAACAATTTAACTTTTTCAAATTTTAAACAATAATAATATTAAAAAATAATATTCTAATAATATTTTATTTAACTTTTAACTTTTATATAAAACCATCTCATTTCATCCCATTTCACTGTCCAAACAATTCCTTAATATTGCTCACTAAAAAAATAAAATAAGTATGGGGATTCGAAATCTTTTGGATTCTTTTATCTTTATTTTTGAATTTTTTTTTTAAATGTTTGTAAAGTATTTGTCCAAATGTATCATCGTTGAAAAATGTTGCTACTAATTTAATCCCTGTCATTCGCATATTTGGAAGTTAATATCCGAACCGATCCCTATTATAGAAGCTGAAAGTCATGGCTGATTCGAAATGACTTCATAAACTTTGGTTTGACAATTGGATGGTAAATGGTTGTTTAGCATCTAAAGATTATGCTATAATCTCACCTAATTCTCACCTAATTCTGAGTTGAAAGATTTTTATTCAGAGGGTAGGATGGAAGATGGATAAATTCATGTGCATATTGAATTATAATTCATCTTTAATACAGGAAGTAGTAAGTTACAATATAAAGCTCAAGAAAGGTTTGGATAATAGGGTTTGAAAGCATTCAAATGATGGAAACTTCAACTCCATATATATCTGCTTGGAATTTATTGAGGCCTCATTCAAATCTGTTCATATTCTCAAAAATTTTATGGAATCCCGTGTTGCCACCTAAAATTTTGATGTTTATGTGGAAATCATGGAATTGTGCTATTCTTTTTTGTTAAATAAAGTTAATTAGAATTACCTCGATGAGTAGAATTTCTAAAGACCGAATTTTTACTCGTCTTACAGCCTACGTTACTTTTGTTGTAATTGCACCTCTAAGTCGCTTAAGAGTCTACTAAAGTCTTACAAAATTTCACACTTCAAAATCTATAAATCTAGATGGTCTTTCTAAAAAATTGTTGAGAGAGAAGAGATAAGTTTTTTTATTTTTTGTCTTTGTACGTATATATACTTTTTCCACGCTCCTTAATTTAATGTAAGTAAAACTCTTAGTTAAAGGGTTTTCACATGGAATTTTATGAACTTTCTTGAAATTAAGTGGTGGTGGTTAGATGTTAATTAATAACTTTCCTACCCATATGGACCCAACATGGGTTATAGGGTACCCACTACCAACACTTTTGATAACAAGATTAAAGCTTGTGGTATCCCTCTAGTTTGCATTTGCAATTTATGTTCTTTAGTTGTGGAGTTGGATATGCATGTACTTAGTTTTTTTTTTTTTTTAAATGCATGTACTTAGTTTTTACTCTTTTGCATCATCCATTTGGACTTATTTTGCACAAATATTTGGACTTTCAAGCTGTGTAACTGTGGGATGGAGAGATAAGCTTGTCGACTCCATGGCGATCTTCATTTAATAATAACAGTCAGATCTATCTATTTCTTTGCACATATGGATCTAGGGCTGTAAATGAACCAGTCTGTTCGTTATACATATATGGAACATGAATATTTTCTAAACTTTGATTACGATCAGCTAGATAGATGCAAGAACTCATTTGAATGCTCTTGAGTTGCAGTTTCTTTTTCATTGCACTTCTATTTTACCTTAAATATTAAATATTTCGAGGACCATCAATTGATAATTCTTCCGATCCAAGAACGCAGTTCGGAAGAAACATCTTGCTGTTCTTGATGAGACCTGAATGAAGGATTGCATTGTTAATTAATTGATCGTTCGTCAGAAGTTTTAGGTTTGACTTGGTCCTTTATAAGGATGGACGATTTTTTATATATATATCTCATCTTCGTCCATTTTTTCAAGCGACATTCCAATAATTGGCAATATCATATGCTAGCATTAATACACCACAATCACTCCCCAAGCGAACAAAACTCAAATCTCACTCTCCAGGCACATTTTGAAGTCCTATTACTGACATTAAAAATAGTTTTACCACATGAATATACATTTCTCTCCAAATCTGATAAGCTGATGTTATCGAGATTTCAATTATATTAAGTAAAAAGAGAAATGGACTGCAGTTGGCATATACGAAGGAAAATTCTCGTAATCAAAACATACTTTAGAATAGAATGCGTGACAATCGAATTAATAAGATTACTCTTGCTACTTATAATATAGCTATAACAAGAGGCGAGGATCGGATGAGAGACCCCAACATAAACTCTATTACATAAATTACAGTGCATACAAGCAAAGTAAATAAAAGAAGAAAGCAGTACTCCTTTGAAAGATTGTGGAGTTTTGTGATGACGCAAAGGAATTAGATTTTTTATCTAGCTTTTTATTGTAAGAGTGATCTCCTATTTGACCTTAGGATCGTAAAAACAAGACAATAGACTTCCCCAATAGCCACTTCGAGACCAAATGTAGTCACTATAATTATCATGGCCTACGATCATGGAATTACAATCTCATTCTCAGATTGTATAAAAACCATCACTTTGTACAGCCTCCTCTTCCTAAAAAATGGCAAAACATTTATTTGTTTTCAATGCCCATTTATTTTTCTTTTTTATATAGTGTTGAACTAGTTAAGAAATGGTATTTGTCGCAATTCCGTAACCCTCCCCTTACTCGTATACTTCTTGCTTAGAAAAAAACAATGAATGTTACAGTACCAGTGCTGCCAATCTTAAAAAGATGGGGTGCATGCATTTGTATTACCCTTGGGAGTAGAGGCCGGTTGGCAAATAGAGTGGGACTGTGGGGTGATGGGAGAAGCAGATGGGGAGCCAGTAGTAGGCACTGCAAGATGTGCGGTGGGGAGGACAAAATGACAAAGTAACAGTCAAACAATGTCATCTTCTACAATGGTAACGCCTTCACAACTACATATATATTCAAACCCCTACTCATAATGCGTCCGTGCGTGCGTTCGTTCGTCCTCTAGATATGGTGTCTAATGTCTATATATTCAACGAAAGGGACATTCATACAAAATCTGTCACCGGCTGTACGTGTACCAAACCTTGCAAGTGGCGGCCTAATAAGCTTGATTAGGTTGCCTTCAGCCTCCTCTGATATATACTATATGGTCAGTCGGATACGTCGTGCCCAATATATTAATATCACATGTCATTTCGCAAAAGGTTAGGTCGTGCTTGTCTTTTCCCCCTCTCTCTCTCTCTCTCTATATATATATATATTTCTGCTTAATGACGTCAATAATTAATTAATGGCTTCTAGAATGAAGTGACACCCATATACTTTATTTCTCAAAAGATTTGGGGCTATTTTGACAAATTAAGTTAATAAAAATTTTTATACGTTATTTTTATGTATTTTACTAATATGATTAATTGTGTATTAAAAAAATATTAATTTAATTAATTATTTTAGTGAAATATATAGAAAGTAAGTCAAAGTAATTATATATAACAATAATTTTAAACTAATTCTTTTACTTGGTCGTTATCAACTGCCACGTGTGTGGGTAGATGCATGATTCTACTCGAGTGTTGTTATTTAAGATTCGAATCTCTCTCCGGACTCAGATAATCTAGACGAGAAATAAATGATGTAGCTAAACTTGTGGAAATTAATTACTTTTCAACTATATTTTCTCTTTTTGAAAATTAAGCAAAAAATGATGTTAAATGTCGCATGTTGTCTCATTGTAATATTCAGCAGTATTGTTTTTAATCTTAATACAAACCTTTTTCGAGTTATTTAATTAGCTAGTTTATAAAATTGAGCACGTTTTTTGAAGGCTTTACCTCCATCCCCCATATGTTACATGGGGCGACAAAATCTGTCATGCAGTACACACATGGTGTGGGCCTTGCCAGCACATGATATATGGTATGTATTAGATTTTTCAAACTCAATTTCCAAAATTTACGAAAATACTAATCCCAAAATCACCTCTCTATAGACTTTTTTTACTCCCTATAAGAAAAATAGATATTTATTTCTAATCAATTTTTTGTAATCAAAATAATTATTTACGATAAAAATAAATTCATTTTAATTAAAAATAATCATTTCGTTAAAAATAACTAATCGTAAATAAGTAAGTTTCTTGTAGTAGTGATACTCAATGAAAAAGAAAAATCTAAATGAGAGTGAGAGAGCAACATCAATGGTCTATGATGATAAAGCGAAAAATCAAAAGAAACTGCACACAAAGAAAGAGATTAAGGCCTTGTTTGAATTTAGAAAACGTTTTATCACATTTCATTATTATAATTTTTTAAAATTTTATATAAAATATAATAAATAATTCAAGATTTTCAAATCATAATTCAATTTTTTCAAATCTTAAAACAACAATAATAATATCTTATTTAATTTTTATTTTTCATCTAAAACTATCTCATTTTATCTCATCTTTAAATCCAAATCAATCCTAAAGGCGGAAGGAGAAGATGGGAATGAAGCTAATCCGGTGCCTACATAATGGACCAAATGAAAGTTCTTAAAAGTGCGATCATAGGCGAAATTCTCAGTTGTTTTAATTAAGTATTGATTATTATTTAATTTTTTTATAATAAGAATATAATATTTTTGAAATATTTCATATAAATGTTTTACTAAAATATTTAAAAGGATTTATATCATAAATTAGATGTGTTCATGAACGTGTCCCACACTAGATAGGCATTGGCTACTCGAAATTGAACGCTGACCGTACGTTTCTCTTCCTTTTGAGGAATAGGAATTGGCAAATTGGCGTGTGCGTTGACCAATGACCAGTTAGGTTACATCGGAATTTGCTTTCAATATGATGCAAATTGAATGCATCATATTAATTCATACTTTTCTGGTCTCATATGTATCACTACGAATTAACAACTCGAAAGAGGCCCATAAAGTCCTCGTCGCCTCATGCATCGGACCAAATGTTTGTTAGGATTAGGGAATCAACGCTTTTCATATTTACATTTTGTCGCACACCACACTTATTTTTTATTTTTTAAAATTATTTTATTTTTTTAAAAATAATTAAATTCTTTTATTCATCATCCATACACCATACATTTTATAAAAATAAAATAATATGATATTTAATATATAAAAATGATGAATAAATTTTTTCTGAACATTTACTTCGAGATGAATGTTTTTTAATCTGTATGCATTTCGATAGAGGAAGGCTAGTTCAAGATCAAATTTTGGGTAGATTCGCCCGGGTACTTACAAAAATAAAACGATTCGTCGTGCCTACCTTTAATTTTCAAAGGTTCTCGAATCAACCAAGAAAACTAGAGCCCTGTAGGCCTATTTAGAAGAAGAAAAGCAAGCCACAGGCAAAACAACAAAAGCAACAATATACTCAAATTATAATTTTACCAACTAATTATTATACAAATTATAAAATATACCTATGAAGTATATTACTATATAGACATAAGTAATTAGAATACATATTATATATTTAATTATAAAAGTGGTATGCTTATATTATTAGCTAATACATATATACATGCATAGGTGTATGTATATATTTATCAATATATGAATGAGTTTTAATCGAGTCGAGCTAACGAGTCGACTCGAGCATAAACGAGCGAGCCTAAACGAGCCTTACCGAGTCGAGTCGAGTTTTGTCGGGTATGTGTCATTTACAAATCGAGCGGGTATCTGCTTTAACGAACGAGCTTTTTTTTTTCACGAGTCGAGTTCGATTCGAGTTTAACCGAGCGAGACCGAGTGGGCNATATATATCATCATGCCGTGCATGCAAGACCCCAACCACAGTTCCCAAAGAAGAAAACATGGATCCATATGTGCAAGAAATAGATAGATCTGACTGTTATTATTAAATGAAGATCGCCATGGAGTCGACAAGCTTATCTCTCCATCCCACGTTAAACAGCTTGAAGTCCAAATATTTGTGCAAAATAAGTCCAAATGGATGATGCAAAAGAGTAAAAACTAAGTACATGCATTTAAAAAAAAAAAAAAACTAAGTACATGCATATCCAACTCCACAACTAAAGAACATAAATTGCAAATGCAAACTAGAGGGATACCACAAGCTTTAATCTTGTTATCAAAAGTGTTGGTAGTGGGTACCCTATAACCCATGTTGGGTCCATATGGGTAGGAAAGTTATTAATTAACATCTAACCACCACCACTTAATTTCAAGAAAGTTCATAAAATTCCATGTGAAAACCCTTTAACTAAGAGTTTTACTTACATTAAATTAAGGAGCGTGGAAAAAGTATATATACGTACAAAGACAAAAAATAAAAAAACTTATCTCTTCTCTCTCAACAATTTTTTAGAAAGACCATCTAGATTTATAGATTTTGAAGTGTGAAATTTTGTAAGACTTTAGTAGACTCTTAAGCGACTTAGAGGTGCAATTACAACAAAAGTAACGTAGGCTGTAAGACGAGTAAAAATTCGGTCTTTAGAAATTCTACTCATCGAGGTAATTCTAATTAACTTTATTTAACAAAAAAGAATAGCACAATTCCATGATTTCCACATAAACATCAAAATTTTAGGTGGCAACACGGGATTCCATAAAATTTTTGAGAATATGAACAGATTTGAATGAGGCCTCAATAAATTCCAAGCAGATATATATGGAGTTGAAGTTTCCATCATTTGAATGCTTTCAAACCCTATTATCCAAACCTTTCTTGAGCTTTATATTGTAACTTACTACTTCCTGTATTAAAGATGAATTATAATTCAATATGCACATGAATTTATCCATCTTCCATCCTACCCTCTGAATAAAAATCTTTCAACTCAGAATTAGGTGAGAATTAGGTGAGATTATAGCATAATCTTTAGATGCTAAACAACCATTTACCATCCAATGTCAAACCAAAGTTTATGAAGTCATTTCGAATCAGCCATGACTTTCAGCTTCTATAATAGGGATCGGTTCGGATATTAACTTCCAAATACGCGAATGACAGGGATTAAATTAGTAGCAACATTTTTCAACGATGATACATTTGGACAAATACTTTACAAACATTTAAAAAAAAAATTCAAAAATAAAGATAAAAGAATCCAAAAGATTTCGAATCCCCATACTTATTTTATTTTTTTAGTGAGCAATATTAAGGAATTGTATGGACAGTGAAATGGATGAAATGAGATGGTTTTATATAAAAGTTAAAAGTTAAATAAAATATTATTAGAATATTATTTTTTAATATTATTATTGTTTAAAATTTGAAAAAGTTAAATTGTTTATTATATTTTATGTGAAAATTTAAAAAAATTATAATAATAAGATGAGATGAGATAGTTCCTCAATTCAAACGATCCAATTAACTAAAATTAAAAGCTTCGTAATTTGAGAGTGGTCATTCTATTGCTGTAGATCCTTATTCAAATATTTATTTATTTGAAATCCACCAAGAAAAGTCATGAATTGTGCAAATATTTATTTATTTTTTAAAAACATTTTTTAAACCATTTAATCATTTTTTAAAAAGAAAAAAAAATCACAAACTCATTATAAAATATTTTCTTAATCATCTAATAAAAAAATACAATCGATGACTTCTGTCGATAATTAGGGAGGAATATCATTTCCCAGTATAAAAACATATGCGTTGATAAAAAAGTGAAAGAAAAACTAAAATGAAAAGAGTTTTGCTATATATAAGCAAATCGGTATAATCTGCGTATCATACTGATTCTTTTATATTAAAATTTAAATTAGCTTGTTTTTAATAAAATCTCTTTTTGCCAATCACAATAAATTAGTGCACATATTAGTGCAAATTGTACTTGCAACTAGATTTTTCCAAATGGAAAACTATATACATATCATCTTTTTCACAACTTTTTATATAATTACGTTTTAATTGAGAGACATTTTTATCAAATAATTTATAAAATTAACATCATTTTTATAGAAATATCGTTAATTTATAAAAACAAGATTATATAAAAAATTGTAGGATATGGTCTAGGCGTTGGATTTGCTTATAAGATCAAGGCTAAGGGCTGGTTGGCATTGCCAGCCATAGATGCTGCTGTGTCGCAAGCTTTGTTCACTTTCTTTGATCGTTTGCAGGCTCCAAATCGAAACGGCGACTCAGGAGTGCGTGTAGTGCCATCAATATGCTATTCATGTGCCCACGCCTTTGACTAATGTCCTCCTCCGCCTCCATCTTCAGATAAGCAACGAAAAGTGAAAACAATATCACACACGCCGAGAGCTGACAATGTACATCTTTCCGTTCGCGCACACCCAATTTCAGCCTTGTTATTTTATATACAAGAAGCACCCACTTAACGTTGCCCAATGCCAGCATTCCCGTAACCTTCGTAGCAACCCAAAAGAGGCGGGTGAATTGGCGTTGGACCACCGGATGTTCGATGAAATGCCTGTTTCAGAGAAAGACACGTTTACTTGGAACCGTATTATCCAAGCTCACCTTGCCAGTGGAGATCTCCACCTTGTTATTTCAACATACCGACAAATGCTGCTTCGGGGTACTGTTCGTCCTGACAGGCGCACTCTCCCTCGCGTCTTGACTGCTTCTCGCCTTCGTGGTGATATATTTATCGGCAAACAGCTTCATGGGCACGCTTTCAAGCTTGGGTTCTCTTCCGACCACTATGTGGTTAGTGCTTTAATCCAAATGTATGGCTCTCTTGATAGCGTTGATACTGCCAGGTGGCTTTTTGACAAGTCCCCACATAGGAATTCTGTTTCTTGGACTGTGCTAGCCAGGTTGTACATCATGGAAAACAAACCTGGTTTGGCTATTGATATGTTTAATCAAATGGTTGAGTCAGGGGCTGAGATAGATTCAGTGGCATTGGCAACCGCAGTTGGTGCCTGTGGCATGTTACAATCGCTGCAACAAGGCAGGAAGCTCCGCCAGATTGCTAGGAATTGTGGATTAGAGTTTAATATGATGGTCAGCAATGCCCTCTTGAAAATGTATATCGATTGTGGAAGTCTGAAAGCTGCTCGCGAAATTTTTGATCAAATGCCATCAAAAGATGTCATTTCATGGACAGCAATTATTAATGGGTGTGTAAAGAAGGGAGGGTTCAATGATGGTCTTAAGTTGTTTCGGCAGATGATTATGGATGGTTTTAAACCTGACCCTTTCACATTTTCTAGCATTCTTGCATGCACGGCATGATGATATATATTGTTTTGCTGACCTCTGTCATTATCTGGAAAGTTAAAAAATGGCTACCTGAGATTAATTTCTTGATTAATCTTTGCAATTGCGGAATGGCCTAATGTTATAGTTGAGACTGATTCTAATTTATTAGTGATTAGTTGGTTCCAACAAGTTGGAAAACCAACGTTGTGGAAATTTCACGAGCTTTGAAAGTGCAATGCTACATACCGTCCTAATGCAAGTCTAAGTAATTTTATTTTTAAAACTTTTTCGATCTAGGTAACTTGTTATTTTTAGATTTGTTCCAATCCTATATATGTTGTATAGAATAGATTTTATTTTATTTATTTATTATTAAAACATTTGTGTATGTCTTTTTTTAATATTTAAAACAACCATACAAAATGTTTAAAATAATAATAAATAAATAAATAAATAAGAGCAATTGCACTTGGAAGGAATATTTAGAGCCTCAAAGAATAAGTCCATGTGTTGGAGGACCCAAGTTTAAGACTTCAGGAGCTAGGGGTGATCTGCAAGCCCAAAGATTGAACATACTAATACGTGTTGGATAATATAGTGAATAAATAATGACTCTAGTTGATTAGGAAGGTTACCTTATCAATTTATTCGAGGAATATTTAAGATAAATTATGGAGTTAATCGTTATTACTGTGTTCATTATTTTTATAAATAATATCTAAAGATAACGTATTTCGTATTAATTCACATATTTATTAACATCACTTCTTTCTAACTACTTAGGTATCAGAGTTTCATCGGACACTCTATGCCACCATCTCATTTATTGCATATTAGCCGTACAGTTAATTGTATGAAACACATCTTTAACACCACCTATCGGTACAATTGGGGGCAACGATATCGGGCAACTTAACATTATGATTTTTTTTTCTTTTGTTAAATGATCTGAGTATATTGTTGCTTTTGTTGTTTTGCCTGTGGCTTGCTTTTCTTCTTCTAAATAGGCCTACAGGGCTCTAGTTTTCTTGGTTGATTCGAGAACCTTTGAAAATTAAAGGTAGGCACGACGAATCGTTTTATTTTTGTAAGTACCCGGGCGAATCTACCCAAAATTTGATCTTGAACTAGCCTTCCTCTATCGAAATGCATACAGATTAAAAAACATTCATCTCGAAGTAAATGTTCAGAAAAAATTTATTCATCATTTTTATATATTAAATATCATATTATTTTATTTTTATAAAATGTATGGTGTATGGATGATGAATAAAAGAATTTAATTATTTTTAAAAAAATAAAATAATTTTAAAAAATAAAAAATAAGTGTGGTGTGCGACAAAATGTAAATATGAAAAGCGTTGATTCCCTAATCCTAACAAACATTTGGTCCGATGCATGAGGCGACGAGGACTTTATGGGCCTCTTTCGAGTTGTTAATTCGTAGTGATACATATGAGACCAGAAAAGTATGAATTAATATGATGCATTCAATTTGCATCATATTGAAAGCAAATTCCGATGTAACCTAACTGGTCATTGGTCAACGCACACGCCAATTTGCCAATTCCTATTCCTCAAAAGGAAGAGAAACGTACGGTCAGCGTTCAATTTCGAGTAGCCAATGCCTATCTAGTGTGGGACACGTTCATGAACACATCTAATTTATGATATAAATCCTTTTAAATATTTTAGTAAAACATTTATATGAAATATTTCAAAAATATTATATTCTTATTATAAAAAAATTAAATAATAATCAATACTTAATTAAAACAACTGAGAATTTCGCCTATGATCGCACTTTTAAGAACTTTCATTTGGTCCATTATGTAGGCACCGGATTAGCTTCATTCCCATCTTCTCCTTCCGCCTTTAGGATTGATTTGGATTTAAAGATGAGATAAAATGAGATAGTTTTAGATGAAAAATAAAAATTAAATAAGATATTATTATTGTTGTTTTAAGATTTGAAAAAATTGAATTATGATTTGAAAATCTTGAATTATTTATTATATTTTATATAAAATTTTAAAAAATTATAATAATGAAATGTGATAAAACGTTTTCTAAATTCAAACAAGGCCTTAATCTCTTTCTTTGTGTGCAGTTTCTTTTGATTTTTCGCTTTATCATCATAGACCATTGATGTTGCTCTCTCACTCTCATTTAGATTTTTCTTTTTCATTGAGTATCACTACTACAAGAAACTTACTTATTTACGATTAGTTATTTTTAACGAAATGATTATTTTTAATTAAAATGAATTTATTTTTATCGTAAATAATTATTTTGATTACAAAAAATTATTAGAAATAAATATCTATTTTTCTTATAGGAGTAAAAAAAGTCTATAGAGAGGTGATTTTGGGATTAGTATTTTCGTAAATTTTGGAAATTGAGTTTGAAAAATCTAATACATACCATATATCATGTGCTGGCAAGGCCCACACCATGTGTGTACTGCATGACAGATTTTGTCGCCCCATGTAACATATGGGGGATGGAGGTAAAGCCTTCAAAAAACGTGCTCAATTTTATAAACTAGCTAATTAAATAACTCGAAAAAGGTTTGTATTAAGATTAAAAACAATACTGCTGAATATTACAATGAGACAACATGCGACATTTAACATCATTTTTTGCTTAATTTTCAAAAAGAGAAAATATAGTTGAAAAGTAATTAATTTCCACAAGTTTAGCTACATCATTTATTTCTCGTCTAGATTATCTGAGTCCGGAGAGAGATTCGAATCTTAAATAACAACACTCGAGTAGAATCATGCATCTACCCACACACGTGGCAGTTGATAACGACCAAGTAAAAGAATTAGTTTAAAATTATTGTTATATATAATTACTTTGACTTACTTTCTATATATTTCACTAAAATAATTAATTAAATTAATATTTTTTTAATACACAATTAATCATATCACTAATGTGACGCCCCCAAATTCGCTTGGGATTGAACGGACATTTGAAGCGTCGGGACATGCAACACAAGGTTACCTGCCCCCGTTCATGACATATAAGATGCAATGTTTCTAACATGCATCTAGCATTATGCAATATTCGCAGCGGATAATCTTTTTCTTTAGCAATACTATGCACCAAACTAAATATATCCCAAATACTTGAAACATAATTCATACATAAAGGCATACTAAAAAGCCGTGATCACCACACTAGTCTAAAATGGTTGTGATCAAAAGAATACTTGAGATACAACTCCAAAAGTACAAGTATTAACCTAAGTTAAATACTATACCATCATCAACATCGCACCGTGGCCTAGTCGACCGTATTCAGTTGGTCAGATTCCAATTCTCCTTTGGGTCCTGTAACAAGATCTACCATTCGGGGGAATGGTAGTTGGGACTACCACAGTGAGATTTGATTACAAATCTCAGTAAGTTAACATAAAACTCACACACAGGTTAAAAATGCATGCATGGCAGTAAAAGCATAAATGCATAATTATAGTCATATATAAACATAGTATAACTTGACATATAGCATGACTTAACCAGAATTTAAACATGAACTGAAACTTGACTTAACATGGCATAAACTTAAGCTTAAAACATAACATGAACAAACAACATAACATGAACGTGAAACATAACATGGACATGAACATAACATAACATGAACGTGATCTTGAACATATCATAAAAGTGAACATAACATGATGTGAACATGAACTTGGAACATAACATAAACATGAACATAACATGTACGTGAGTATAATATAACATGAACTTGATCTGAAACTTGACTTAACATAAACTTGGAATCTTATTTAATTGTCTTGATAAATAATGTGCATTAATACGTACTCCACAGTTGTTGTGGCCCCACGTATTCAAGTAACATAAAACATAATACGTACTCCACAGTTGTTGTGGCCCCACGTATTCTACATGTCACAATTGCTGTGTCTCATGTAGTGTATGCTCCACAGTTGTTGTGGCCCCATACTTCATGCTCCACAGTTGTTGTGGCCCCATGAATTCACATAACATAAAATATAATACGTACTCCACAGTTGTTGTGGCCCCACGTATTCTACATGTCACAATTGCTGTGTCTCATGTAGTGTATGCTCCACAGTTGTTGTGGCCCCATACTTCATGTAACATAAAATATAATACGTACTCCACAGTTGTTGTGGCCCCACGCATTATAAGTAACATAAATATAATACGTACTCCACAGTTGTTGTGGCCCCACGCATTATAAGTAACATAACATAAATATAATACGTACTCCACAGTTGTTGTGGCCCCACGCATTATAAATAACATAACATAAATATAATACGTACTCCACAGTTGTTGTGGCCCCACGCATTATAAGTAACATAACATAAATATAATACGTACTCCACAGTTGTTGTGGCCCCACGCATTATAAGTAACATAAATATAATACGTACTCCACAGTTGTTGTGGCCCCACGCATTATAAATAACATAACATAAATATAATACGTACTCCACAGTTGTTGTGGCCCCACGCATTATAAGTAACATAACATAAATATAATACGTACTCCACAGTTGTTGTGGCCCCACGCATTATAAGTAACATAAATATAATACGTACTCCACAGTTGTTGTGGCCCCACGCATTATAAGTAACATAAATAATATAATACGTACTCCACAGTTGTTGTGGCCCCACGCATTATAAGTAACATAAATATAATACGTACTCCACAGTTGTTGTGGCCCCACGCATTATAAGTAACATAAAAATATAATACGTACTCCACAGTTGTTGTGGCCCCACGCATTATAAGTAACATAAATAATATAATACGTACTCCACAGTTGTTGTGGCCCCACGCATTATAAGTAACATAAATATAATACGTACTCCACAGTTGTTGTGGCCCCACGCATTATAATAACATAAAATATAATACGTACTCCACAGTTGTTGTGGCCCCACGCATTATAAATAACATAAATATAATACGTACTCCACAGTTGTTGTGGCCCCACGCATTATAAGTAACATAAATATAATACGTACTCCACAGTTGTTGTGGCCCCACGCATTATAAATAACATAAATATAATACGTACTCCACAGTTGTTGTGGCCCCACGCATTATAATAACATAAATATAATACGTACTCCACAGTTGTTGTGGCCCCACGCATTATTATAACATAACATGTCTTATCTTTCTTAATGCATGTGATATTATTTAATATCATATACTTTTCTAACATGGCGTATACTTGTAAATGGCATAATATGATTTAATCATAAACATTTCATGGCATACATGTATCATATGGCATACTTAACATGGCATACTTATAACATACATCATTGTATGGCAGAAAAGATTATTTAACAGATAATTATTCATGAGAGATTAAATCATACGTAACAGATAAACATGTAATGACATAGCATGACATGGCATATACGATAACATACATACATAAATTGTAGTTCCCTTACCCATCACACATACACAATAAACTGATAGTAAGTTAGAGGCTAACTTACCTCGATCGTCGCGTTCTATGAGAATAGAGCGCGAGACACGAGGAACTGCACAACAGCTGGAAGAGGAACACTCAGTCCTTAAGATTTTCACTTCTGAACTCAATTGCCATATTGTAAGCACTTGCAACACCACGGCCAACTTGAGGTTTCACTATACTCGGAAGAGATAAATTGACTTCAGAAAGCCTTTGCACTAAAACAAGTTCATTAAAATTATCAATAACAACCAAACAAACAACTCATTTCTCAATCCATATACTCTTAGCCATAGTCAACCACAAGATGACACCAGTCATCCCGGACTATAATCCATATCATCACTGCTTCGGGACACTGTCATACAGTTTCCCAACATTACACCATACGCTCCACACTTCTCTGCTACGCCATTCAACCCTTCGTGACACGCCATCCGATGTATCACGACTTAATACAGAGTACACTCACGTGAACTCTCTTCCATCCACACTACAATACCCATCACTGCGATACACGTCTCACGGTGCATCGCTACGCGACACGGAGTACGCGCTACGCGTACTTCCTTCGCTACAACTCTCATCAACACGATGCACATCACACGATGCATCGCCATACAACACGGAGTACACTACATGCGTACTCCCTTCCTTCTACGACACACATCACTACAGTGCACGTCGCGCGGCGCGTCGCTGCATTACACAGAATACGCTACACGCGTATTCTCTTCACACAACCCGCCGTATCACATCTACGGCATCCATCTCACGCCTATACTTCACAGCACAGTCCACAAAATACACAATCAAACGCAACACTTCACAACCACACTTCGCTTCACAACTACGCAACGAATTCCACAAATACAACTACACAATCCACAAACCAACCAACTATTTTAAACGTAAAATAACTAGAGATAGAAGGTTATACCATCGACGGGATAACCCGTGCGTCGCTCTTGTTCGTCACGAACATGCGTCGGAGGAACGTACGTGGCGGCGTACGGTGGCTGTCCACCACATAAAGTGGTAGTTTGGGCTTGAGAAAGGCTAGGCGTGGTCTTGGAAGACTCATGATTTTACAGCTGTCGGTGAAGAACAAAATACGTGATTTACGGAAAAGATAAACTATACGCGTGATTCCAGATGAGGGTAAAGACAAGAGAGATGTGATTGCTGTCGGGAAATAATCCAAAAATGATAATTTTAGCAGGCTGTTACAACTAAAATACATAAAAATAACGTATAAAAATTTTTTATTAACTTAATTTGTCAAAATAGCCCCAAATCTTTTGAGAAATAAAGTATATGGGTGTCACTTCATTCTAGAAGCCATTAATTAATTATTGACGTCATTAAGCAGAAATATATATATATATAGAGAGAGAGAGAGAGAGGGGGAAAAGACAAGCACGACCTAACCTTTTGCGAAATGACATGTGATATTAATATATTGGGCACGACGTATCCGACTGACCATATAGTATATATCAGAGGAGGCTGAAGGCAACCTAATCAAGCTTATTAGGCCGCCACTTGCAAGGTTTGGTACACGTACAGCCGGTGACAGATTTTGTATGAATGTCCCTTTCGTTGAATATATAGACATTAGACACCATATCTAGAGGACGAACGAACGCACGCACGGACGCATTATGAGTAGGGGTTTGAATATATATGTAGTTGTGAAGGCGGTACCATTGTAGAAGATGACATTGTTTGACTGTTACTTTGTCATTTTGTCCTCCCCACCGCACATCTTGCAGTGCCTACTACTGGCTCCCCATCTGCTTCTCCCATCACCCCACAGTCCCACTCTATTTGCCAACCGGCCTCTACTCCCAAGGGTAATACAAATGCATGCACCCCATCTTTTTAAGATTGGCAGCACTGGTACTGTAACATTCATTGTTTTTTTCTAAGCAAGAAGTATACGAGTAAGGGGAGGGTTACGGAATTGCGACAAATACCATTTCTTAACTAGTTCAACACTATATAAAAAAGAAAAATAAATGGGCATTGAAAACAAATAAATGTTTTGCCATTTTTTAGGAAGAGGAGGCTGTACAAAGTGATGGTTTTTATACAATCTGAGAATGAGATTGTAATTCCATGATCGTAGGCCATGATAATTATAGTGACTACATTTGGTCTCGAAGTGGCTATTGGGGAAGTCTATTGTCTTGTTTTTACGATCCTAAGGTCAAATAGGAGATCACTCTTACAATAAAAAGCTAGATAAAAAATCTAATTCCTTTGCGTCATCACAAAACTCCACAATCTTTCAAAGGAGTACTGCTTTCTTCTTTTATTTACTTTGCTTGTATGCACTGTAATTTATGTAATAGAGTTTATGTTGGGGTCTCTCATCCGATCCTCGCCTCTTGTTATAGCTATATTATAAGTAGCAAGAGTAATCTTATTAATTCGATTGTCACGCATTCTATTCTAAAGTATGTTTTGATTACGAGAATTTTCCTTCGTATATGCCAACTGTAGTCCATTTCTCTTTTTACTTAATATAATTGAAATCTCGATAACATCAGCTTATCAGATTTGGAGAGAAATGTATATTCATGTGGTAAAACTATTTTTAATGTCAGTAATAGGACTTCAAAATGTGCCTGGAGAGTGAGATTTGAGTTTTGTTCGCTTGGGGAGTGATTGTGGTGTATTAATGCTAGCATATGATATTGCCAATTATTGGAATGTCGCTTGAAAAAATGGACGAAGATGAGATATATATATAAAAAATCGTCCATCCTTATAAAGGACCAAGTCAAACCTAAAACTTCTGACGAACGATCAATTAATTAACAATGCAATCCTTCATTCAGGTCTCATCAAGAACAGCAAGATGTTTCTTCCGAACTGCGTTCTTGGATCGGAAGAATTATCAATTGATGGTCCTCGAAATATTTAATATTTAAGGTAAAATAGAAGTGCAATGAAAAAGAAACTGCAACTCAAGAGCATTCAAATGAGTTCTTGCATCTATCTAGCTGATCGTAATCAAAGTTTAGAAAATATTCATGTTCCATATATGTAAAAAGTGGAAAAAACGAGAGAGAGAGAGAGAGAGAGAGATCAGAAGGCCCGTTCTTTAAAAATATCATTTTCTCGATTTAATCTTGATCTTGGCTTTTGAAGAAGGCTTGGCACAAGTTACATGAAGGTGGTGTTCTGATCTGACAGTCTTTTGAGGTCCTTTCGATTGAGATTTCTTCCTTCTCTTCATCCCAAATGAAGAGAGTTTTCTCTTCTCTTTCTCCCTTATCGGTTCAAGCTTCGGCTCCCATCGACGTGACCCAACAAGCTGTGAGTACTCCTTCTGTAACTGTGGCGTAGTGCATACTATACTCTTAGATTTACTTGAGCTCTCATGATTCCTTTCATCCTCTCCGCTATTCCCTTCTTCCAACAACTGCGATATGAACTCATCCGAGACGCGTATCCTTAGACACCCAGATGGGGTTTTCTGCAAATCAAAAGGGTGACAAGTGGCTGCCTTCTTTACAAACGCATTTCTCGTGTCTTTCGAGACCGGCGAAGACGACGACGAGGACGACGACGAAAGTGGGGATGATGATTCGGGTAGAGAGGAGGCAAATGAGGCTATGGTCACGAATGACAGAACAGACTGAAAGAAATGCTTGGGAAGTAGAAAATACTTGTGGCCAAGCTGAAGCTGGTCGTCCTCAGAAAGGGCTGGAATCTTCTGGCCAATGTAAAACGAATCGGCGCTGCAAACCAGATGCTTTGGGAACTCCACCATGAGTTCTGAGACGCGGATAGGACGGTGATAGATCTTGACGTAGCCGTCAGATTTGATCAGCTTTATGTTCCGGACTGGACGTTCTAGATCGTGATCCGGGCGGAAGTGCACGCAGGAGGCATGCCTTCCCATTAAATGTAAACACCATGGAATCATCTGAAGATTGAAGTATTTGTTGATACCCATTATAAGCTCATAATCCAGAGAAACAAACCACGAAAATGGCTCTAAGGCACACAGGTGAGATAGCCTCCTCGCAAGTTAGCTTCACAGCAACAGCTAGGTTTTGGTTTTAGACCTTTGGTTGTTCAGTTAAAAACTGTGCAGAAAGTGAAACTCTGCAGAAAGTGCAAAAGCCAAAAAAGTGTTTCCGCGATCTCTGTGGGGGAAATAAGATTTTGATTGGAAGAAGATGATCAGTAGGAAGGAGCAGGTGAGTTTCGGTGATTACATATATATATATATAGGGATTATATGCATGAGCGAATGAAATATAAATTGCAAGGGAGGGAGAGGGTAGATAGGAGAGCTTGGATTTTAGCGGAGAGAAGACTGAGAGGAGAGGGGAGGAGAGAGAGGGGTGTGAGACACGGGCAAAGCTTTTGGCACGTAACTCACAGCACTCTGCATATTTGCTTTGGTTTCTGTATATTTAGAAAGTTTGACACAATGTTTGACTCAGACTTCTCTCTCATCCTTTTTCCTTTTCCTCCGACGCCAATTGAGGCAGGCCAAAATAGAATTTTGAATCAAATCCCTCTCGCATTTTGTTGTCGTTTCGTTTCTTTTTAATCCATCGTTGGGGTTGGCGTCATTGACCCATTTATTTATAATAATTATAATTATATTATATATAACATAGACATGTTGAAATTGAATACATTATGTAGAATTAAATAATTACTTTATCCAAATTAAACGACAAAATAAAATCGTCGTTCAACCTTGAGACTTGTGAGAAAGTATCAACGAATATAGCTATAGCAAATTGGTATATCCGTCCACCAAAAAAAAAAAAATTTGGTATATCCGTATTTAATTATTATTATTATTAATTAAATAAGCAATACGAGTTATAAATAAGCAATACGAGTTAGAAACAGATTTCTATTGCTTTGTGTACAAACAAAAGAATCTCTCTTTTTTCTCATACTCTTGAATCTTGGCCCTTCATGTGCTGAATGGTCTATGGACAGGGTGACAACACCAATCCATTCCCAATGAATGCAAACCCCACTATCTCTCCCACTTCCTCTCTCTCTCTCTCTCTCTCTCTCTCTTTTCAATGGCCATTAGGCTTTACACCACCCTGAAAAAATTTTAAAAAAAAATGACGATTAATGTGAATTTTATTCGTTGCATTATTAGAAAATTTATATATATTTTTTATATTATAAATATAATAATTTTTATGATTAAAGTGATGAACATGTCAATGATTTTTTTTCATGACTAATGTGATGGGTTTGTACTTATATGATTATCGACCCAAGTAATCATATTAATTGCATACAAATTCCCATTTTTGCCACCATAGCATCGTATTTTAGTAATTTAAAACTAAAATAATTACAAATAAAGAATCTAGGACCTTTCCGTATCAACCACACTTCATAGAATTAAGGTTGCGTACGACAGGGATTTGTGTCCGTCTGTAGGCACTTAACTTTAAATCGTTAGCATCCCAAAAAACTTGTTAATCAATATTTTCTCTTTTTTCTATATATATATATATATATTCCCTCTGTTAAAGAATCAGATGTTGTTTCATGTCTCACTAAAAATTAAAAAATCGTACCAGTACATTAAAACGTTATTATAATAGATCAGAAAAAAAAAAAACAGAGAAAGTGGGACGTGGAGTATTTTCATTTTGGATGGCTAATATAAATTAAAAAAATGTTGATTTTTAA
Organism: Carya cathayensis; assembly: GCA_011037825.1. Lineage (NCBI taxonomy): Eukaryota > Viridiplantae > Streptophyta > Magnoliopsida > Fagales > Juglandaceae > Carya > Carya cathayensis. Next base: position 3,817,577 of record QGSO01000159.1, on the reverse strand, counting down.
TTAAAATTAAAATTAAGCTAAATTTTAACAAGCTCGATATTGGTGGTGAGCTGAGAGTAAATTATATAATTATATTTCTGAACTAGCGAAAAGTGAAACGAGACATGAATTAATATAAGAAAAAGAGAAAATGTCTATTTATTGTATTTATGATGTGACATTAATTATTTGTAAAAATGTTATTATAAAGTTTTAGTTTCTTTAATACTTTCTAAAGCAAAATTAGTCAAAGTAGGCGTCTCGTATTACCCGGATGCTGAAAATTTTAAAAAAGAAAATTGGGTCATAGCGTAGCCCAGCCGTCGTAGTGGGATAATTCAGGCATATCGCTCTCAAGCAAGAGTGGACTGAGGGAGAGTCTCCATCGGATCTTTGACTGGAGAGCGCACGTGCTTTGCTTTATCAGGAAATAAGGTGGTGGCGCTACTGATCAGAACAACTCTCAGCGTTGAAAATTCAATTTGGGCACGAGTCTTCTTCTTCTTCTTCTTCTTTTTTTTTTTAATTTTTATCGTTAGTTATCACACCCTTTGATAACCATCAATAAGTTTTCAATTTTTTAAAGTCTTCTTTTTTCTTATAATTTTTTTCTACCAATATTATTTGACAAACAACAATAAAAAAATAAAAAACAAAAAGAAAAGTACTTTTGTTCATTATTTTTAAAAATAGTTGTCGAATGAGATGCTGATTATCATTTTTCTTATGAATGAATAGATGGCCTAACAAACACAACGTGGGATTCATGCTTGTTTGTTGGACAAATCAAAATGGAGAGAGACAATTGGTCTAAGCTTTCTAAGATTACTATTCACGCCATCATTCTTTTGTAACTTGGAGGCTTTGGCTCCGTCGGTGTTGCGATCGTATGGAAGGAAAGTGAGAGTCGGTGGAAGATACTTGAAAAAGCATTAAATTTTGGCTAGTAAAACTGAGTGATAAAATAAAGGTATCAAAGCCTTTTTATCTCGTTGTGATGAAACTTTGTTGGCTGATTTAAGTATTACTTACAGGTGGAAGAATTGCAGACCATTTCAAGTTGTGTGTTGGGACCGCCCAATGGGAAGTTGGGTTAAGTTAAATATTGATGGAAGCAGTCGCGAGAACTTGAGGAATGCTGGTGCTAGTGGTTTAATTCATGATTCATCAGGAAATTTGGTACTAGCTTTCTCCTTCTCTCTTGATTTTGGTACTAATAACTATACTGAGTCATGTCACCATTGCATGGAGTTAGGCACATGCGTAGATTGGGTTTTAGAAATGTGGAAATAGAGATGGATTTTATTGTTGTTGTAAACTGGAATTTGTTATCGAATTGTACCATTTCGTATCTAGAAGATTATTAGATTGAGCTCATGGAATCACTTCAGAACATAAACTTCTCCATTCGGCATGTTTATAGGTAAAGCAATAGCCCTACTGACTTCTTGGCAAAGCTGGTGTTTGAGGATTGTGCCGCTAACTGGGAGTCTTTGGTTATGGTCCCTCCTTTACTAAGGGGTCTAATTAGGATCGATAAAGTGGGCCTTCCTTATATTAGACTTTGATTTATAGGGCTGTGTTGGTTGGTTGGTTTTCGTGTTTTGTTAGTTTTGTTTTAGGCTTGTAAGAAATTTGTTTTTATTATGGTTTTTTGGCATGTTCTGACATTTGGTTTTGGGTTAGTTTTTAGCAATATATCTTTGTAAACCCCCAAGTATAATGAGGTTATCACGGTATTCCTCCACCATAAGTGAGGGATTATTAATAAATGTGTGTGGCTACTGGTTCTTTAAAAAAGAAATCATTCTTTTTTTAAAGGAAAATGTTATCATTCATTAACTACTTAAAGCTCCATCAGTCTACTACTGGATTTGTTTGGATTTTAATACTACTGATATTTCCTATACACAAATGTTCAAAAGATAACATTCTACTTAAAAAGAGACTCAACCTCATCCTTCATAGAAAATAAAGACTTAACCTCTATTGACAAATCGTCCAAGAGACGAACTCCTTTTTTATTTTTACTACACAATAAGGAAAATAAGAACGAAAAATGATGAATTATAGTTTGAACCAACTCTGGTAAACTTTGATGGCGAGTGAAGGCAACAAGTTTGTCTATTTTCAGTTGTTGCCTAGGTGACTAACACAAGAAGGGGGAGAATTGGGTTGCATTTAAAAATTAAAAATTATAAATCAAATACACAATATAAAATATAAATAAAATACGAAACAACAATAAATATAAAGAATAAGGGTAAGAGAGAAGCAAACTCAGTATGTTAACGAGATTTGGCCTCACTGCCTACGTCATCGCTTTAAGCTACCTCTTGAGAATCCCCAAATTCACTATTCAACATCATTCAGGTGGAAATATAAACCTATTACATCTTTGAACAATACTGATACAAAGGATCTGTGTAGAACACTCTCTACACTTGCAATCACCTTATATGTAGTGATTCAACGTAACTATTCCATGTGAAAAACACTTTCTATACGCACAAGGGTTATATATCCTTTTACTGATACAAGAGCTGATAGTGGGTAGATTATCAGAGAACACTTCTCAATGAGAGAAATAAGAACATTATAGCGTAAACTATATCTCTCTCAAAATGAACAAAGATTAAGACTCAATACTTAGAAAAGAGAGATTGAAAGTTTTGAATGAATGTTGCAAAACTTGCAATGATATGCGTATGCTCTTGGTGTTATGAATTTGAAACTCTCAAATGATCTATTTATAAATATATGAGACTTCATATTCAAATTTAAAAAGATTCACATGTCAAAAACAACATCATTCCCTTTTAAAAATTCAAATAAAAGTTTCTTCTTTTTCAATTATCAAATACAACATCATTCACTTTTCAAAAAATTCAAATAAAAGTTTATTCTTTTTCATTTTTCAAAGACAACATCATTTACTTTTTAAAAATTTCAAATCAAATCTTTTTACTTTTCGTATATGACAAAAGGAGTACTATTTAATTTTCAAATTTTTTAAACAAAATCATCTACTTTTTGCATAAGTAAAAAAGAACATCAATCACTTTTGAAAATATTCAAATAAAGCATGCACATGTAAAAGATGACAATCAATCATGTTAAATATTTTCAAAATTCAAACCTTTAATCATGTCATGCACATATAAAAGATGACAATCAATCATCTTTCAAATTTTCAAATTTAATTTTCAAAATATTCATGCACATGTGAAAAATGTATTTTAATGCTTTATGATAAAATATTAATTTTGAGTCTTAATTCTAATTTCAACTTTTTTAAGAGATGTACAACATTACTCTATTAGTTTTAATGTAAGCTTATCCTCTTCTAACTCATGCTTGGTTCCTTAATGTGCTTGACTTCATTATGTAGACAATTTGAGCTTGAAACTCATTTATTCTTTGAATTCGTTTGTTATCATCAAAATTCATGTGTAAATAATGAAGTTTGAAACCTTGGGTTCAACACTAGTCACAAAAGTCAGATCATGAAAGATCTAGTGGTGTCGATTCCAGTGATGTCATTATTCTTTAAACTACAAATGTTGCTATTCATCTTAAATTTTATTATCTTAATCACACATATTATATGATATATTTTCAAGTATTGTATTATGAGAGCTGCTAAAGATATAAAAGGGATTTCACAAACTGACATGTCACAATATTAGTATGCCACATCAGTCTTTTTTATTTTCTCATTTCCCCCCACCCGTGTCCCTCCCCTCCTCCCGTCTCCCTTTCTCCACAGCAGTGCCACACCCCTCACCTCGCTTAGTCATATTCCTAGTCCTATCATTGGCATTGAAATGTTGTCATTGTCGCCCCTCACTGACAAATACATGATCTCTCACTCTCTCTCTCTCTTCTAGGGGACTGAAAGAAAAAAAATTAATTGGTGTGGCACACTAGTGGTATGTCACGTCAGTTTGTATGATCATTTTGTATCTTTAGTATTTTGTCTGTATTATATAAACCTACACTTTTAAGTCACAAACAAATTCGATAAAAAAAATGATTTAGTTTAAGATAGAGCAACATTGTTATTCATCAGATATTGGTTATTTCCAAACAAGTTTATGATGGGACAAATTCTAAGTGATTATATTTTAAAGTGATATTATATATATAACTATTTGAAATGTATAATATTAATAAGCGTGATTATAAATTATAATTTTTTTTTAAAAAAAAATGACAAAATCTAACATAAAAATAAAGTGGGTCCAATTCTTTTGGAAATCACAAGTGGATTATAAAGGGCAAGATCAGCCCTACATCATAGAAACGGGCCCTCGCAAAAAAGGCCACAAAAAATAAGCAGCCCAAACAACGGCACGCCGACTTCGAGTCCGAGTCCCTCCCCTGAGTCCAAGGGATGGCTCCGTCTCTCCTCATTCGAGCTTTTTGTAAAATACTTTATCGAAATTTGGGGAAAGGTGGAAGAAAGAGGAAGAAATGGCTGGCGGTGGAAGTAGCAGGAGATGGTGGAAAGTAGCGGTGCTTGTGGCGGTTGTGGGGATTGTGAGAGAGCTGAGTAAGCGGTACGGGTGGGACAAAGATGAGGCGATGAAGGTGTTGCGCGATTGGTCGGATCGATTGGGGGTGTGGGCCATCCCCGCTTACGTTGGGCTCCACACCCTTACCCTGGCGCTCTGCTTGCCCTACGCCGTCTTCTTCGAGGCCGCTGCCTCTCTTATCTTCGGGTTCTTCCCAGCTGTTCTCTGCGTCTTCTGCGCAAAGGTGCTGGGCGCTTCTCTCTCATTCGGGATCGGCAGGTCAGTCTTTCATTTCATTTCTTGGATAATTTGATATTGTTGTTTATTCTCACTACGGTCGCTGTTTAGCTTTGAATTCATATTACAATTAAGCTTAGAGGATCAATTTAAGGTTCATGGAGCACTTGCCCATGTCAAGTTTGCCTATTCTAAGGATCAATAAAATTTTGTTCGTCGATAAAAAAAAAGTTGGGACTCTTGGCTGAATCAACTGGGAGTTGGCTTTTGAGCTAAGTGCGTAAAAACTTTTTGGCTTTGAACATAGAAGGGCTTTGGATGGGGTTCCCCTTAAAGGCTGCTTTCTTTTGCTGGTTGACTTCTCATGGGAAAATATTGACTATTGACAAGCTGAGAAAGTGTGGCTTCTACATAATTGATTGGTGCTTCATGTGCAAACATGATAGTGAATCAGCAGATCACCTCCTTCTTTACTGTGAAGTAGTGAAGGCTGTATGGGATGAAATATTTACAAGGCTTGGCATTGCATAGGTCATGCCTAGGGGGGTGATAGATATATTGTCATGTTGGAAAGGTATTCGGGGCAACCGGCAGATTACGGCTGTTTCGAAGATGGTGCCTCTATGCTTAATGTGGTGCACATGGAATGAGAGGAATGGCCGTTGTTTCGAGGAGAGGGAGCACTCACTGCAATGGTTTAGGGACTTCTTCTTTCATACATTGCTACTTTGGGCTTCATCTATTGTATTGAATAGAACAAGTTTTAATGACTTTTATGCTTCTTTTCGCAGCAGCGCTTAGCTTGTAATTAGGCTTTTCTTGTATACTTCCTAGTTCATGTGTAGCTGGGCTTCACCTAATTACGTGGATTAATAAAATCTCTTTCATACTTATCAAATAAATAAAACTTGCTCAAGCATCAGATCTGGACATACAAATATGATATCACTGTTTGCCTACTAGTGTCAAAGACACATTCTTGGTAGGGGTGAAAACCAACCCTATCGGTGCAGTTTTTGACCAAAATTGACTCTGACCGATGAAGGGGATTTGCATGGAATAACTGACCATACCAGCCAATGGGGAGGAGAAATACCGGCCATATCGACTCCGGCTGTTCTTGGTCCCTCTAGTGGTGAGCTTCGTATGAGAGAGTAGAGAGAGAAAGTGTTGCAGGGGAGAGAGAGAGAGAGAGAGAGAGAGAGAGAGAATGAGAGAAATTGAAGAAGAAGAGGGGAGGGGAAGAAGACGAGCTCAAATAGAAACGACGCCGTGTCGTTTCACTCCTTTTTTTTTTAATATGTTATGTATGAAATGGCGTTTCACTTGTAATTTTTTTTTTTTTTTGGGGTATACTTTAGGTATAAAACAATGCCGTTTCACTTAAACTCAAGTGGAATGGCATCGTTTTAACTACGATATATATAAATATATATTTATATAATCAGCTGGTTCAGCAGTAACTGAACCGGCCAATGTTGGTTGCAGCCTATTTTTACCGCTGGCCGATCAGTTCTTTGCTGGTTCCGTACTCCGGCGGCCGGTCCACATTGATCCCGACCAGTTTTTGTACACCCTTAGTTCTTGGTAGTGCCTTCCGTGTATGGAAATGAATTCCGTACCACTTGTCCGTTTGTACCATTGAGGTGTCTTCGATTTGGTAGTTGGTCAGCGTTCTGTCCAGCTATTGCAAGATGCCAATGTAACTCCTGTCCCCAATGTGTGAGGAGACTTTGAGTTCCAAGTCAGCTCTAGCGTACTCTTAAAAAGCTGCTCCTTTTCCAGTTACCTGATTTAGACAATTTTAATCTGGAATTCATCCTCGATTAAATTCTCAATGTCTTATTTGCAACATCTTCACACCTAACCGCATTGATTAAGTGGCTGTAGAAGCCTTAAATCAATTATGAGCGAGTGTTTAATGTATGATTAATATAAGAACAAGCATGTAAGTCATATATTCTGCATTTGAGAGAACATGCAACATTTCACCTCCCTGTTGACTAATACTTGTTTTCACTTAGTGGTTATTTTGATTCATTTGTTACACTCCACCTTTGGTAGAACCTGTCTTTCTTTTAATGTAGGTTCACAACAGTGTATTGTCGTCTTTTAGTTTTACTAAAGTGATAAAAAAATTAAGGTTCGTAGAGCATTTTTAATGATTTTTTCATTTACACTTGAATAGGATGAAATGGAAGACCTATCTAAGGGATGTCTCACTCCAGAACGAGAGTGAATATTTAAAAGTGACAATTGATCATTTGGAAGCAAAAAAGATCTTCTTTTTTTTTTTCCCTGCCCGCGGGGGGGGGGAGACTCACATTAAGCTAGAATTGAAAGAGAGTTTTTAAGGATGCAACATGATTTGTGTCATGGTGTGTTGGGAATTGAGGTATAGCATGTTTGAACAATGAAATGTTCGAAGTGAGAATGTTAAGAGGGATGAATTGCTAGAAAGATTGAGAAAGTAAAAAAATGGACATGTTTGCAGGTGAGAATGTTAAGATGAAAGTTAACATTTTGTTTTGGGGTTTTTTTTTTTTTGGGGGGGGGGAGGATGAGGGGAGTTATACTTACATTAAGCTAGAGTATACAGAGTTTTATAAGGATGCTACATGATTGAACGTGAGCTATCATAGTTTAGAGGTCATCTGCTACTGACTACATCCTTAAAAGAGTAGTCCTTTCTGGGGAAATCCACGGGCAAATCTGGGGGAGGTTTGACGTCACTTAAGATCTTCATGATGCATCGAAGTTTTGTGGCTGACTAATGTGATTGGATTTAAGCTATGCTATTTTGCTGGTTTGACACAAAAACTGTTCATGACTGCCCCTAATGCACAGTTCTGTTGTTATACCCCATATAATGTGTAAGGGTAGATTGTGTATAGGATCCCACATTGTTTAGGAATGAGAAATTATTATTTTTTATAAGGTTCCAATTGTTATCATTGACTAGTCTTTTTGGAGTATAGGCCATGTGGTTTGGGCCTTCCATTGAGACGTTACAAATGGTATCAAAGCTTATCCCAACTAGAAATGTAGGACTTGAGCCGTGCCACCTACAATGGACTGGCCCAACAAGGATGTTAGGAACTTAAGGGAGGGAGATTGTGATATTCCATATGATGTGTAAAGTTAGGTTGTGTATGTGATCCCATATTGCTTGAGAATGAGAAATTTTTACTCTTTATAAAGTTCCAATGGGACTCCAATTGTATCATTGACTAGTCCTTTTGGAGTATAGACCATGCAATTTGGGCCTTTCATGGGGGCATTACATCCTTATGGTGCATTTCCACTTCTCCAGTCTCCTATATATCAGGTTTCTTTATTAAATTGCAGAATGCCCCCCTCTCTCTCTCTCTCTCTCTCTCTCATATATGTGTGCACACACAGTTCTCATTAAATTCTTTAAAAGCTATAATGATAATGCGGGTTATTTCAGATTAGTGTTCAGGAGTTCAAGTTCAGCAATGGAGTGGGCCCAGAGAAACAAATACTTCCATATCCTTTCCAGAGGAGTTGAGCGTGATGGTTGGAAATTTGTCCTGCTTGCCCGCTTCTCACCCATACCCTCCTATGTCATAAATTATGCCCTAGCTGCTACTAAAGTTGGGTTTGTTTTGGATTTTCTGCTGCCGACAGTTATCGGATGCCTGCCAATGATCTTGCAAAACACATCCATTGGCAGCCTTGCTGGTGCTGCTGTTGCTTCATCATCTGGTTCTCAGAAATCTCTGGTTTGGTCGTACCTTTTCCCTGCACTTGGGATTCTATCAAGCTTTGTTATTTCCTTGAGAATCAAAAAGTACTCTACAGATATCTCAGTGGCCGAAGTCTCCCCCAATGAGCATGTTCATGACCGTAAAAACGATGCTGACTCGTCTCAAACCTTGTCTAATACACAAGGAACCTAGGAAGCAAGTGCCTGTAAAAGAATCGAAAACAGTTTTGTTAAACCTGAGTAATTCAATTATCTTTCTTTTTTTCCATCAACTTATGATATGCCCTTTGAGATGCATTGTGTTGCGATCTGCAATGTCTGATTTGGATGATGTGCTTTTAACATAGTCCCTGACATTCTTGATACAGTCTGTCTTTATGCAACTCCCACAATTACATGCCATTAGTAGGTTTGTTTTTAATACCATTTGTCACAATTTTGGGAACCGGTGATCACATCTATGCCATGTACCCCAAAAGGAGGATTACGTCATAAATTATCATGGATTATCTGAATTACTTAACTGAGTTCCATTAAAGACACTGCGAATTTAGAAAATGGGTTTGGCAAATAAGATAAAATACAAAATTTTTATCTCATATCATCATTATAATTTTTTCAAATTTTCATATAAAATATAATAAAAAATTCAACTTTTTCAAATTTTAAAATCATAATAATATAAAAAATAATATTTTAAACTTTCATCTAAAACTAAAAATTCTCATCTCACTTACCAAACTTTTCTGACAACCTCATTCCAAGGCAAAGTTGAGAATTGTGATTGTCAATAGTATGAAAGCCATAAACTTTGGTACGTTGAGGGATAGCCCATCTCTACATTATTCTCAGAAAGATCTAAGAAAGACGCTATTATGACGGATTCAATTATTCCAGCATCTTTGACAAGAGTTTGCCTAACTTAATTCCAAAAGGACCTTGAAAAACCGCAATCCCAAAGAGTGTAAGAATTGGCTTCAATCTCTCTGCCTTCAAACAGTGCAAAAGGAGACGTCCAACGCGTCATGGAAGATCTTTTCCGGATCTAGCAAGAAAACGAAGCCTTATACTTGTTTTCCCCGTTTCTCTAACTAAGCAAGAAAAGGAGATTTAACATTTTTCTATATACATTTTCCTATGAAAAGCTCTCTAATTACGGGTAGGCCAACCACCATTATTCAATTGAAAAAAGCCATTAAAGATCAAAGCTGCAACGTAATGACTATCTTTTTTCTTTTTCTTTTTTGGTTTTATATGGAGATTTAATGGGAAAAAAGTCTTCACCAGAGAGTGATATTTTCTTTTTTAAAATACACGAGAATATTTTTCGTCTTCGATTCACGTATCCATATCGCAAGTTGACAACTGCATGTCAAACAAAAATCAAATGTAATGTTGGTAATTGTCCCCTCCCACTTGCTTTTATTTAATTAGTTTTATGGGTTGCAAATTCAATTGTCCACTGGTGACCACCTTAGTGTCATCAAATATTTGGTCCATTTCCTTCCAGAAAAAGAGGTTGGATTAAGTCTGGTCTGCATTTACGGCTTTACCATCGAATTGTCTGTCTACGTATATTTACCCTCAAAGTATACTCATTGAGTATCATTATGCTAAGTAAGATTATAACTTACAATACTCATTTTATTTATCTTTCTCAATTATACGAACCTATAGATCCATTCATTGTCTTTGATTGAAATAAATATAAATATAAATAAATAAATAAATAGAGGCGGCATCGTTTGAATGCCAACCTACTCTCCACTTTTTTAAGGTTTGAACACAAATGGTACCAAGCATGATTTGGAGTTGATAAAAGATGTCCCACTTAATCAATTGTGCTTAAGAAAGATAGGGAAGTGGAGAATGAAACAGTGAACTTATGTGTATCATGTGTATGTTTCATCTACCAAAAAAAGAAAAAAATTATAAAAATAAATTCACAAATTAATCCGACTTAGATCTCGATTAATTATACATATGAGAAGAAATGATATGAGATAAAAGTTTAAAATTGAATAAATTATTGTTAAAATATAATTTTTGTTTTAAAATTTTAAAAAAATTGAATTATTTAATATATTTTTTTATAAAAATTTAATAAAATTATAATAATTATAAAAAGAAATGATTTCATCTAGTAACCAAACCAAACTTTAATATAATGTATACAATTATTATTTCTATAAAATAAATCAAACTACCATGTCAAATCATATAAATTATAAATTTTCTTGCATTAATTGTCACTTCTTGACCGGCGAAAAATCGAACCAAAGAATAAGTAGATTTGACGTAATTTGTTCTTCGAGCGTTATCCTTTTCGGTTCAAGGACGCAATTCGTCATCGATTCAACTTGCTTTCACACGGGAATATGAATATACTGGAATAAAAATTATTGAGGTGAGTAATTGGAGAAAATGGGCAACTTTTTTGTTTTTTGTTATTTTCTCAAAGCAAGTGAATAAATTTTAAAAAAAAATAGAAAGAAGGGAGTAGAGTTCCTTAACAAATACGCTAGAATAATANAGATGTCCCACTTAATCAATTGTGCTTAAGAAAGATAGGGAAGTGGAGAATGAAACAGTGAACTTATGTGTATCACGTGTATGTTTCATCTACCAAAAAAAGAAAAAAATTATAAAAATAAATTCACAAATTAATCTGACTTAGATCTCGATTAATTATACATATGAGAAGAAATGATACAAGATCAAAGTTTAAAATTGAATAAATTATTGTTAAAATATAATTTTTATTTTAAAATTTAAAAAAATTAAATTATTTAATATATTTTTTTATTAAAATCTAATAAAATTATAATAATTATAAAAAAATGATTTCATCTTGTAACCAAACCAAACTTTAATATAAAATATATAATTATTATTTCTATAAAATAAATCAAACTACCATGTCAAATCATATAAATTATAAATTTTCTTTGAAGTTATCACTTCTAGGGTAAAGTGTGCATTAATTGTCACTTCTTGATCGGCGAAAAATCAAACCAAAGAATAAGTAGATTTGACGTAATTTGTTCTTCGAGCGTTATCCTTTTCGGTTCAAGGACGCAATTCGTCATCGATTCAACTTGCTTTCACACGGGAATATGAATATACTGGAATAAAAATTATTGAGGCGAATAATAGGAGAAAATGGGCAACTTTTTTGTATTTTGTTATTTTCTCAAAGCAAGTGAATAAATTTTTTTAAAAAAATAGAAAAGATAATATATAAGAAGGGAGGAGAGTTCCTTGACAAATACCCAATAATAATAACAACAATATAAAGATATGAATAAAAAAATAAAACAAAAAAAAAAAATTTTAAAACCAATTTATTGGTCTTCACTCAGGTCCTACCAAGAGAATGCCGTCTTAAAAGATGGTAATAAGATGTTAGCAAAAAGTTGTGAATAGCTCTATTAGAAGCAGTGAGAGTGGCGGATGCACTATTTTTTGTTATCTTGAGATGATTTTTAGAAAAATCTGCAGTCCTATCTTCAAGATTACCAGTTAAGAAAAGCAAAAATATAGTAAAAAATATAACATTGAGTGGACTAATATGTGGCCAATGATCATCTGTGATCCTGCATACTTGTGATGGTGTGAGGCAGCCACACGCCGGTAGAAAGGACGCAGGGTGGCCTAGATCTAGAAGATTTCAACCATAAGAAATTGCTGGTACTGCGTATGTAGCCATAGTAGAAAATGGGCAACTTGCTTTCACATGGGAAAGTGTGTTCTACTAGTGCTTACATCATAATATCACAATGAAGCACAATGGGTGGGGTTTGGATGGCACTTCGTTAGCAAGCATAAAGATAACTTCATATTTCTATCACAAAAATTTTATGTGTAGTTATTTTTATATATTTTATTAATATAATTAGTTGTACTATTTTTTTAATATAAAATAATTATTTTAACCAATTATATCAATAGAATGTATGATGAATATGTAAAAGTGACTGTATATAACAAAATTCATTCTATAAATAATTCAATTAATTCTCCACCTTCTAATGAATGAATGGCTTTCTAACTAGTTTAGGTTCATAAAGTACCAAGCTTTTGATCTCTCTATCTTGCCCTTTTGCTAAAAAAAAAAAACAAAACATATTGTAATTGGATGTATAGTAATTATTACTCTAAAACGACTTAATATTTCTTCTGAAAAAAATACACCTACTTGCTTGATTATTAAAAAAGAAAAAAAAATACTCCTACTTTTTATAATGATATAATTTAAGGGCGACGTCAATAAAAGACTGGTATACATGTCAAAAATCATAGAAGAGAAATGGAAAATTAAAAATAAATAAAAAAAGAAAAGAAAAATCAAATAAATTCTCTACACGGAATTAGGTGCTGGTGGCGCCCGCCACGAACCAACATATTTATTGGTGGCAGCGGTTGGTCCTTCATCTTATCCTATACCTTCCTTGGCTTGGATATCTTACGTACTGATCAACTTATCCACGTACCGTATATATTTTTGTATTGTAGAGCAAGGCCGCCATCAAGACTGTCCCTATACAAAAACAAAGACATCAATGGTTACTACTTTCACGTAGCTTTCTTCCATTACCGGCCATCATCTTCTTCTCCTTCTTCTTTTAAAAGTTCTCCTTGTGAAATTCAAATTTGGTGTTGGTCTTGTGGGAGAAGTCCAAAGCCAGTTGTCTCAATTCCTTTGTTAGTGCCGGTGCCCCACAGTAGAATACTCCTGCAGAAAAACCAAAAGAAAGATGAGGACTTTCGTCATTTTATGATTATATATATATATACACAGTATATATTGCTTTTCAACACATGGTTGGTAAAGACGTTGCAAGCTAGCTAGGCCATGGAAGGTGGACTGGGTTAGGTGAGTACTCACCAACTCGAGAATCCGGGTGCTGGAGAGCAATCCTTTTGTAGACTTGTCGCCAGTTGGGCTTGGCGAAGTGGGATTTGACCCTGGTCCCAGACACCACGTCCACCCCATTCTTAGCATGGTGCAGGGACTGAAGCATGGCTATCAATGCTGACCTGGCATCACCTTCTTCGTACACACTTGTACAGTAGTTGTGCAGTTCTATCATTCCCTTCTCGTCCATCTCCGCCACCTCATTCATTATACCTTTGAACCAGTCGAAAGACCCCTGTTCCCTCGTCACCCAATAGTAGTATGCTTTCCTCGTCCTGAATCCTCTGTTGCTCTTGTTTTTGCTGTTGTGACTTGATGGATTATTATTGGCTTTCCCACTTTCTAGAGCCCCCTCCGCTGTGCTGTCTTCCTCATCCTTTGTTTTGATGTTGTTGATGATGTCCTTGACAATGCTGACCATGGGTGTGGCCCCGATCCCGAGCCCCACGAGCAATACCACATCGTATTTCTTGTAGTCTTGTGCGGGTGCTCCATATGGACCATCTATCAGTATTTTCGGAAAGCTGTTTTCCCCCCACATTAAACAAACAAAGCAAAATTAGATCATCTAAATCAATCATTAATGGTATCACTAGCAATAAAATATAGCATAGTTGGAGACCTATCTTGTGTGAAAACAATAAATGAAAAAACATTAATGATGGTTATTTGGATTCAAAGCTATCTCACTTTATCTCATTATTATAATTTTATTAAATTTTTATATAAAATATAATAAATAATACAACTTTTTCAAATCTTAATTTAATTTTTTTAAATTTTAAAAAAATAATAATATTAAAAAATAATATTTTATTTAATTTTTAATTTTCATCTAAAATCATCTCATTTCGTCTCACTATACAAACAATCGCTTCAAGCGCTTAACGTCTCCATCTCAAGTAAACGCATTCGAATTATTTAGGACAATGATCAATCATGATTGGCGTCATTAACACTTAAATTATACCAAATCTAGGTGCGAACTCAACCAACCCACATGGGAAAGGTCGACAATGAGCAGTGGCTTTAGTGTATATCCTTTTTCTTCTTTGTTCCTAAAGATTAGAAGATTCTTTCGGAATACTTTTCACAGCTGAAAATCCATAGATCGTCTTACCTGGGGTTGTCACTTCCTTGCATGAAATCAGCTCTGAGCAGTCCGCTCTTCCCGGCAGTTGGAGGCTGACAAACCTAAACCAATACAAACGGAAGTTCAATCTTAATCCTAAAGAAGAAATGGAAGAGGCAATTGGATTCGTAAGCAAATTGCAAACAAATAAATAACAAAAACAGTGTGAAACGAACCTCCGAGAAAACAGTTTTGAGCTGTCGTGTCCAATCACCCAGTGTTCTAATGTGAACACTCAGATAATCATCTGCTGGTGCTGAAGTAATGGAAAATGGGTGCCTGTTCAAAACCCAACATCAATTGGTTCACATCAGCAATGATAGCCGGTGATATATCATATAATTACTATGATTTTAGTCAATCCTTGTAGGCACTAACAAACCACAGTGTACATCCGCTTGTATATGTAATATTTTTACCTACCATTCGAAGGGAGAGACCGCAGCACAGTTGACAAACATATACTGCCCACTCTTGTATCTAAAGCCCTGAGGCTTTGACATGTGCAATGTCAAGACATTTCCCGGATAAACAGCAACCTTGAAGTTTTAAAAAAATAATCATCCAATCAGTTTTATGCCTCCAGTAAAAGAAATGAAAATGAGAGAGATTTGAGCAATTGAGAATGGTTTTTTGGAGTGAGATAAAATGCACAGTTTAATTAATTACCTTAATAATCTTAACAGGCTTGATGCTGGATCTAAAAGCTCTGATTAACCTTTCACATGCATAAAGGGACACAGGTACTGCCAGATACATCCATGTCTGCCAATAAGAAATAATAGCCAAAATGTCAAAACACAATCGACAAAAGAGAAAAAGTGGGTGGAGGTGGGGAAGGTCGGTTAGATTCAAAGATTTCAAGGAGAAGACGGGCACTAACCGTTTTCTGATACCATTCCTTGGTGAGGTAGAGTTTAATGCCATGGACGATGAGGAGAGCATAGACGACGACGAAAAGGTGGTGGGAATACCAGAAGGCATTGAAACCAGTAAACTTCTTGAGGGGCTTGGGGAGGTTGACCCTGTTTCGCCTAAACCAAGGGGTAGCTAAAGTGAAAGCTATGACCATCAAGACGATCATGATTATACCTGACCACCCTTCGACTCCCTTCACAAACCACCAGTAGTTAGTTGGCTGTTCTTCTCCAAAATAAGGCTCCATAGGCTCGTATTCCTCCTCCGTTGCGTGAAGAAGTCGTGGGAAATCACATGTTAAATGAGAAATGGCGTGCAGTCCAACCCCGACAGAAATTCCGACTGCAATTACCTGAATTTTGGATAAGAACAAAAACGTAAGCCATCTTTAGAAATTTGGAGACCAGAGATCGATGGATTAAATGACTGTAAAGAATGTGAACGTAAATCATAACTATTATACTATACCTTATGGAAATTGAGATTGTCATCAAACGGAACAATGGTCCCTAATTTGGTTTTGTTTCTGAGCCAAGTAATGGTGTTCCGGCATACTGGCAGTAATATCAGAGCCATGTTGAATTTCAGGGTTTCTGCCCCACCTTTGGCAACGCAAACACAGTACCCCATCACATGGAAAACAGCCTTGTTTCGATACTGCACAAACTTGTACGCAAACAGACCCATCATGATCCCAAGCCATAGCATCATTACCCAGACCCTTTGCCAGTTATCCAGTAGGAAGTACTTGATCTTCTGGTACCATCTTCTTAGTGGGTTGTCCTCCATTGTAGGCTTCAGCTTCTGGCTTAACATTTGACTCAGGATTCGGCTGTCACTTATCCTGACAGATTGGTTTGGAGCTTGTAATAGCAGCATTTCGAGGTTGTATACCTGGTTTTTGACATCGAGGAGTAGCAGGGATTAAGTCATTGCAAAATGGGAACCCATATATGATTAAAATTAAAGTAGCTCTTTTCATGCAAATACGTACCATGATATATCCGGCGTTTTCCGGGTCTAGTTCTTCCATAATCAATGCTGCATATTCCTTTGCTTGTTTCTGAATATTGGAGAGTTTGTTTGCGGAAGCACTCAAGCTGATGATCTGGAAAGGGAATTTTTCAGATTTTTAATATTAGACTTCTACAAATGATGATCAGCTGAATATTGCAGAGTTTGTCGGCATATTATACCTCTGTGACTTCTTCTTCTATTATTCTTCCATCAGCGTCTTTATCCACCCTGAATGATCACGCATTTAGTTCTTACAAGTTAGAATAGGTTAACTGAAGTTGTAAATAAGTTTTCGGTAAGAAAGAATGATAGGAATTTGGAAAAAGTCATGACAACGGAGTAATGAAGTAAGAAGACTCATTCTTCATTCTTTAAAATAAATTATAAAAGAAAGAAAAAAAGATTTTATATGTACATGTCAAAGAAAGTTTGGAGCCTGCTGTCGAAGCTTTCATCAGATATTTGCTCCCAGAAACCTCTGAGCTGTTGCTTGTTAATTGAATCACCACTTATGTTATGCCTCCTAGCAAGTGCTCCGAAAAGCTCACCTGCGAATTCCTTTGACTCCTTGTTCATTCCTGTCACGAATATAACAATTGAAAAGAACATAAATAAACATGCATAACCAATTTCTATCTATGGAATATTAACGTTTGTGTTATTCTTTAGTCAGATTGTTGGGATTTGGGGAATTACACTACCTATGCATTCGCCGAACAATGAAGACGCAAGAAGTCCGTTGGTAGAAGCCGTCAGCTCGTCGAATCGCTTCTCTATGGCCGGCCATCCAGAGGCGCCGCCGCTCTTGGCGGCTGCGATAAACTTTAGGCCCTTCAAGGCGTGTGCAGCAGCCGACTTGGTCCGGTCGAAACGTCTAGCAGCAGACGATCTCCTGGAAAGGGAAGCAAAACGTTTGAGCTCCTGCGAGACCTGCCGGATATGAGCCGAAGTGCTCCGTAGCATGGAGGCTCCCAAGGACGAAGAAGACTTCTTCTCGAGCGTCCTCTTGGCCAGCAAAGCCAGCTCCGGATCTTCAATCGCCGTCTGAACGCTGTGAACCGCCACTGAGTCATCACGGATATCCAGAGTGATCTCAACGTAGCCATCATCCACATCGCCGGCGCCGCTATTGCTGGTGCTAGTTAGGCTGTGCTCAGGAGGCAAATTGAACCTGGCGCTCTTCCTGCTCTTGTTTCTGTTAAACTGATGATGAGGTGGCTGAGCTGCACCGGCAAGAGGACCGCTAAATGCTTTCCTCCTATCGTTCCCTACGATCTCTATGCCGTCGGAGTTCCTCTCCCAAGCTCCTCTTCCGTCGCCGGTTCCCATTTTTTTTTAATGCGAATTTTGCACCTTAAACGAACGCTTTATGATCCGAACACAAAATAACAGACGTATATATATACCACTTGGGAAGGTTTCAGAAAAGTCAGAGATTTGAATGATGGTGAATTTGTGAGAACCGGAAGAAAAGTAGCACGACAAATTGACAATCGAAGAAGATGTATATATGTTATATATTCTAAATATTCCCCTAAAGCTAATCCACCCAACTTATTATATATTATATTAAGAATTTTATGTTTTTATTTATTTTTGATATTTTATTAATATGATTGATTGTATTTTTTAAAAAAAATACAGTTAATTATATTAATAAAATACATAAAAAAAATATAAAAATAATTATATATATATATACACACACGAGACAGTCGTGAACGAAACAGGAATCGATGTTCAGACTTGAGAACCCCCACAGGGCCCCAACAAGAAATGCTGGCATGATTAGGATAACGGTCAAACGGCCTGTCTCTCGATTCATTTGGGAGACGATCCGACCTTCATACGACCCATCAATCGAGACCAAATCCTATTTCGCATTTGAATGGTTATTGTTGATACTTGTTGAAACAAATGCACCTACAGCATAAAAACTTCCTCCAAATTAAACGAGTTTTTTAATTTATGTAACACGACACATAACATCACTAACTTAGTAAACATCGCCATTTTTCTTTCATTGATTATAAAATAACAGAAATACTCTGGGATCTGAATTTGGGCTCCGAAGTGGTATCCCGAATGTTTTTTTTTTTAATAATTAAGGGAATGTATTTTTAGTGATGTTGTCATTTTTTTTTTGTTAAAACAATATTTAAGAATATAAAAAATGAATTAAAAAATAAAAAAAAAATTTACCATATTCGGTGGGTTTTCAGGCTCACCGCTCATAAAATAATAATAATTAATTTATCATTTAATAGAGGTTAGATAAATGTTTTAACTACATAGAGAATCCGTAAAAATAAACTCATAAACTAACTTACGTACTTTGGTATAATACGTTAGATTATAAAATAATATTATATAAAATCATGCCAATTTATAAATTTACTTTTACAATATATCACGATGAATAGCATATAATTACTCTCTTCAATTAAAAACCAATAACATGGATACTTATATGTAATTGCAATAATTAAAGAAAAATAATTGCAATGATTAAAGAAAAAAAAGTGTTTTAGTAGTTATAAAAAGTACTCCTTTAGGTGCTGTTTGGATAGTGGGATAAGATTAGATGATTTTAGATAAAAGTTAAAAATTAAATAAAATATTGTTAGAATATTTTTTTTAAATATTATTATTATTTTAGAATTTAAAAATATTGAATTTTTTATTATATTTTGTGTGAGAATCTCATAAAATTGTAATGATGAGATGAGATGAAACACTTTCATTATCTAAACGAAAAATCGATAGACATCTAAACATTTACTACTATTTAAGCACTTTATATTAATAACAATAAATATTGAGTGACATGGCTTGTTTGAATTCAGAAATGATATGAGATGGTTTTAGATGAAAGTTGAATAAAATATTATTATAATATTATTTTTTAATAATATTATTATTTTGAGATGTGAAAAAGTTGAATTATTTATTATATTTTGTATAAAAATTTAAAAAAATTGTAATGATGAGATGAAATGAAATATTTCTAAATCCAAACGAGCTTAATATATATAGATAACTATGGTCTAATCCATATAAAACTCCATTGACTGCCTAATAAAATGGAAATGCTTGCTGTTTCTTCGAATTCTTTTTTAAGGGTTGAAAGAAACATCTTGTACATGTAATGTTCTTCCAAAAAATCATTCAGTTAATCCAGTTTTCACCGCACTGGTGACTAGCAATCATGGTCTCAAGTGGAAAGACAAGAAAAACACTGAAATCTTTCGAGAAATTAACAAAAATAATACAAAATCAGAAGTTGGGCCGACGTGCGAGCTGAGTCCTTAGTACTTCATTAGATTTTGATCCTGACTTTACGACACGGTCTCTGTTCTCCGCTAATGTAGGCGTACATTTCGTTTCATTTCATATTTGGACGGTTGATGAATTGAAGGCTTTTGAAGGGGAAGCTCATGACGCGATCTTACCTACCTCCCCTAACACACGAGAAATCAAACTATAAAATCATGTGCAATCAATATTTAAGAAAGATTTAATTTAATCCATTTGCAAAATCAAAGTGAGATTAAATTCCTTTGAGGATTTCTTTATTTTGTTGTTTTATTTTTGGAGTTGTATTGATGATCGTTGAGACCACAATGTTTGACTCTTGGCCAAAGAAAATAATTTTGGAATCCATCATTTCAAGCGGGCGGGCACATTTTTTTTCCTGCCTTAAAAATTTGTGGTCTAAATGTCAAAGGATACTGTAATAAATAGTATTTAATTTGAATGGTCATGTAAATAAGATATTTAACACTCTTTAGTTAAAAATTTTGTCGGTGAGTTTAAATAATAATAATAAAAAAAACTCACACTATGACTATAAAATGTGGCGAGATCCGCCCATCAAATATGCAACCAACTCAAGGAGATTCTGCAATCTGCCAATCCCTTTCGCAAGATGAAGGTGACTATTTCTAGGATTAGGAGGTTAAATCAGTCTGGAGGAAAAAAATCCTACCCGTGAACTGCACCGAAACCCATTTGGTCCCACAAATTGAGGATCGAAATCAATCAAACAAGTTTTCGGTTAAAATTGAAAAATTTTACACCCCTACCTGGATTAGGGGTGCTACCCATCCCCCCCCCCCCCCCCCCCCTCCCTCCCTCTCACACCCGCATGGGTTGGGTGGTCATTTTCACCCCGTCCTAAGTTGCTGTCCGTCTACCCTTATCTAATGAATAACCGGATTTTTCAACTGATTTCTTCTATTTCACTCAACACAACTCTAAATAGACAAACCCACATATAAATTTTAATCTTTATATTCAAATCTCAAAATATAGATCAAGCTTCAAATACATAGATTTAACCATAAAAAATTAAAAAAAAAATAGTGATGAATAACTTACCCACGACCACGTCTTGATCATGAGTCTCATAAAGATACAAACTATCAAACCATGGTCGTGGGTCATAGAAACTCACAGTCGTAGTTTGGTTCTGGGTCTTTGTGCATACCCATGACCAAGCCATGGTTTGGGTTGTAAAAACTGATCATGGTTACGGCTTGGTCGTGGATTGCATTATGGGTCTTTAGAATCCCATAACCAAGTCATCATTGTGGGTTGTAAAAACAGACAACCATGGTCGTAGATCTCTCAGCCAGAACCAACTCGAGTGACCCACAATCATGGATCTGCAATAAGAAAGTTAGACGAATGTGAGAAGGAGGGAGAGATGAGGAGAGAAAGATAAAAGATGAAGGATAGAGGAGACAGAACAAAAAAGAAAAAGTAACTTTTAAAAGCTCATTATTAAGTTTTTCGTTAATCTCTCGTTAAAAAACTAACTGCATGCCCCACGTGTCAGCAATGTGCAATCTCTCTTTAATATCCTAATAAGAGATTGATAAAAGTAGTTAATTATGAATTTTTGAAATTTAGATATGAGTTTTGCGAATATTTAAAATATATATAGGTCTTAATTTGCAAAAACTTTGAAAGCCAAAATATTTATTTTACTTTAATGAACAATTTTTTGTTATTAGAATTTCTTAATGGAACGATTAAATAAGTTCCATTCTTTAGGAAAAAAAATAATAATAACGAGAGAGATTGATACGTGAACCTCCCATCTCATCAAATGACGTAAGATCATGACGAATTGCACCAATAAAGAAGTAACCAAGGATTAGCTATAAATAAAACTCCTGATCAAGGTCATCATGTACTTGGTCGGGCAACGAAACTTGGTTTAGTTTGAATAGTAAGATGAAATAAGATAAGATTATTTTAGATAAAAGTTTAAAGTTGAATAAAATATTTTTAGAATATTAATTATTTTTAATATTATTATTATTTTAAAATTTAAAAAAATTGAATTATTTATTATATTTTATGTAAAAATTTTAAAAAAATTATAACGATGAAATAAAATGAAATGAAACCGTTTTCATTTTCGTATCCAAATTAGGCCTTACTTTCATATGTGTATATATATATATATAGTTGGATAAACTAAAGGATTACATTCCTCTTCGTTACATGACGTTGGAAGACAAAGACTAACCAGTCTAGCAGCAAAAAAAGAACAAAGAAATAGACATCAATCCTCATTAAAAAACAAAAAACAAAAAAACAAGGTCAACTGGGGAAAATTACGTGTGCAAAACCAGATTGTTTTCCATTTTTAGGGTTGGTATATTGTTGATCATGACTTAGTTGGTTAGTTGATATCCATATTTCAATTAATACAACAATAGCTAGCAAGCATAAAAACACATTAAAGGCTGGATGCTGAATATAGGTGGGAATGGGTTGACTGCGTATATTTCCAGCAGCGCTCAGAAGAGGAGGGGGGGGGATTGAATTTTGGAACGCGTATTCATAATAGCCTAACCAATTTTACCAAAAGACACGGTCAAACTGGAGTTTTAAATTATTAGTTAGACCAATGACAGTATTCTACTAATATTTTTCCTTTGACCAACATGGTGTGCACGAGGCTCCTAATACAAACGAGTGCTTGGGACTTCCGAGAAGGTGACATGTATTGTACCCTGTTTGACACTTCCAATCTTAATCGCCTTCATCATTCATGTCGTTTTTCGTTCTACACAGGAAATTTTACATGTCTGTCTGTCTGTGTTCTTCGGGCAATTCTTTGAGAAGAAACCGCATGCTCTACGTTATGACTCTTATTACTGATCAATAGATATATAGTCAGTCACATCGTCGCAACAAGGACAATGAACATGGAGTCATTGGAAAAAGAATCTCGCTTTTTCTTTTTCTGAGAGTGAGATTCCATGGTCGAGAGTTTACTACGTACGATATCGATATGTTGATGCCACGAGCACGTACAAACGTAACATTAACGTTCGTCTCACTGTTTTGGGTCGTGGAGAAGGGTTTGTGAGAGGTCGAGAGATTCATTCCTTGGATTTTTGGAGGAGTTGGAATTTGAGGTCACATCTTTTGATTTTTTTTGGCTCCGCCACGTTAATTTCGCTATCTAATCTGGTTAGAATTTCAAGGCTCAGCCATCCGTGCAGCTAGCATTCATTTCCTTTTACCAAATTATTTCACGATTCGATTCGTTAATGTATGACTTTTTCATTCTTGGAACTTTGTGGGAAAGCAGACGTCGATCCTAGAAATTCGTTCGAGAGAAAAATGTTCGAGAATTACTTGTAAAAAAGAAAATGATTTTGATGATATAAACGGGTCAAAAATTGTTGCGGGGATGTGTACGGAGAAATGTTACAATCATAAAATTAATTTACAAAAATAAATTTATATATTAATGTGACTTTTTATGATATGTTTTATGAAATAGATTTATAATTTAATATAACATGTCAATTAAACTTCGTTCACTTATAAATTTGTTTTTATCTAATCTATTTTGTGATTAAAATATTTTTCTACATCGTGATCATTCAAGTCGTTCAACCCCACATATAATATCCACTTTTCTTGAAGGCCAAAAAACATAACACAAGCTTCCAAACTAATTAAGCCATTGATTCGAAAGTGGTACATCCTAAGTTCAATAGATTGTGTGGATGTACCGTGGAGTGATTATATTTAGAGTAATAATACGTATAGTTATAAAGTATATAAATAATATATAATTATTTTGAAAATAGTGAGATTTACTATTAAAAAATTAATTTTTTTTTTTTAATACGGATCCCGTATTTACTCATTTTTATTAAAAGAATTGTATAGGATTTGCGCACTTCATAACTGTAAATATCATTTCTCATAATTTTATTAGAAAAAGTTAAACTTCATTTGCAATGTATTTAAAGAGTCCTTGCGCAGTTTCTCTGCAGAAAACCAACCCCTAATCTCTTTCAATAATGCGAATAAGCCTTATTTAGCCTAGCTAATAATTGATATGCAACGCCTGATTGATTAATCGGTATATGTGAGCGAAGGACATGTTTAGAGACTTGCTAACTTCAATAATCCTCTCCCAAATCTCAACCATAGACCAATCGATTGTTAATGTACCTCTTGACCACCGATTGACCAAAAGGCAACGGATTTGAGTCCGATTCAACATCTTATTGCATAAATATTGTAATTTGACACAAAGCTTCAAGCCAGAAGACCTTTGATCTCAGGTTTTTTTTTTTTTTTTTTTGTTCTTTTAAATAAGAAGATGATGGTACTCCTAGTTTATTAAAAATCAACACTTATGGTGTAAGAAAACGGTAGTTACAACCAGATACTTAAAATATATAAATAAATTTAAAAAATCAAAACTTAGGCCCAAAAAAAAAAAAAAGGTCCAAATACAATGCCGAGAAAAAGGACAAAGAAAAACTACAACAAACTAACCCAAGGCAATCAAGAAAACCTGCAAGAAAAGCCCAAGCACATAATAATAAGAAAAACCAATTTTGTCCACGTGAATAAGACCTCTTAAAGTACCTCTTAAACCAATCTGAGTTCAAACCCCCAGCTCCACTCATGGCAAGAAAATCAGCCACAACATTTATTTCATGAAAACATGATTCATAGTATATTCCATGCAATTAAAATAATAATTTAATTCATACCAAAAATCTTCTAAATACTAAATATTGTATTCACCCTTAGTCATCCAGTTAACGAGCAGTTGAAAATCAGACATTGGGCTTGTCTGATAGTTGATAATAGACTGAAAATCTTGCTATGAACCTCCCACTTGATAACCTCTAATCACCCTTGGATTTCTCGAACTCTCGATGAGCTTAGTTTGTGAGTGATACAAGAGATGGGAAACTCTGGGAGGGGAGCAAATTCCAAGAAGAAGATCCCAGTGAATGTTGGTGATGAACCGGATCTGAGAAGACAATGGGTTTCTAAAACAACGTATGAGAAAGGAACACATGAATATGGTAGGAAACATGGCAGCATACTAAGAATTTGAGATTTGATGACAAATGTCTAAATAAAGAGAAATAATTGGTATAAGTTTACTAGAAATTTTAGTAAAAAAGTGTACTCTATCTTAAAAAAGTGTAAAAAAAAATTATTTTTTATTAATATAACATTTTTTATTTATTTTATAAATAACTTGTATAAAATTTATCTATTTAAAACTTAAAATTACTAGAGAGAAACCCATTACCTACACGCAGTTGCTCTTTAGGGAGTTGGAGTCGGCTTTTCTACGTGAAACTTGGGCCTTTACCGTCCTAGAATTATGGCCCACACTCTGGACGCTTAAGAAAAAGCCTAGAAACTGTGTTATGATAAATACCCATATTTTCTATTGCATTTTGTTACTCATTATATCATGTACTATACATTATATTTATTTTTATTTTTTGTACTTACTAAAATAATTGAGTTCTTTTACTCATTATCTCTATACCACATATTTGTTAAAAAAAAATAAAAAATTATATATAATATGTGGTATAAAAATGATGAATATAATTTTTGTACCCATAATCCACTAGAAGGCAACTACAAATGAGGTGATTGGATATCCCCTTGCCTAGATATGGGACTGGGTTTCTTTTGTATTCTTGCAATACAGGTCTGAATGAACAGCCTAAGCTCACCTAGCATAATTCATTAAAGTTACATATGGAACAAATTCCATCCATATAATTGGAACAATAAGATTAACAATAGAGCTATTTTATACTCAAGTCAGTATGTAAAGCATACTATTCACATATATAACTCAAATTATAAAATTTAGTTTATAATATTTAAATTTTAAAATTTATCTCTCAAATCAAATTATATTATATAAGCATTTTAATACCAACTTGAGAATTGAGAATATAGTTTTTCTTAACCATGTCATGGATTAGTTTTCAATCTACTTATGATTAGCAAAGAAAAATGGGAAGTAAGAAAAGAGTAATTATGTAGAATAATAAGAGGGAAAGCAAAACAAAAAAAAAAGTAATCTGAGGAATTTTCAAATGATAACATAAACATAAGAGAGAATTTTAAAAGAGATTAAAGCCCCATTTGGTTGTAAAACTTAATTGAGAATAAACTTAGTTCAGTCTAATTTTAAGTTAAGTCTAATATTCAAACATCCAATTATCAAATTACTAAACTCATTTAAACTCAAAACCTCCTTACACTTGGGACGTACAACATTTTTCAACTCAACACTTCTTTATATGTGGGACCTATAATTTTTTTCAATTTCTTATAAATATTTCTAAACTCATCTTAACATCCAAACACATATAAACTTATCTTAGGTAGGCAAAACTCATCTCATCTCTTAACTTACTGTTATTCATAAAAAATTTAACTCATCTCAACTCAACTTAGCTTAACATTCAAATAAGGCCTTAAAAATTAATAATAGGACCAACATATAGTCTATAAAGAAAACAGGAGTACTATATGAGTTTACTTGGATTTAGGCACTGATTTGTAAAGTTGATTTCTTGATACATTTTGTTTTCCTACTTATTTTGGTTAAATTGATTGTTTTAATTGTTACATGTCATTTTAAAGTTCGGTTTTAGAATTTTGGTACGCTCAATCTTTTGTTTGTTTTTTTGCAACCAGGGGTTTCTTTCTCTCCTTTTTAAAATAAATAAATAAAAATATGAATATAATTTCATCTCTTATTTTTTCAATATACACATTTCATGGCCTAATTCTGGACGGTGCTTAGAGTTAGAGCATTGGTATTTGATTCGTTAAAAGTTTAATCAAATGTAAAATACGATGAATTTCATCAAAATACAGCTGCATTGGATTAATCAATGGGATAAATGAGAAGTTTTGAATTACAGTAAAACTATGAGTTTCTTCAAATTTAAAGGATTACTCTTCGCCAACTAAATATATTTTTTCTTAGTGTTTATTTCCCCCGATTGCTTTTTTTCCTTTCCCTCTCTCACTTTATTCGGAGAAGCTGAGCATTGGGAAAATCAAGTTCAAGGCTTTTGATTTGGGTGGCTACCAGCCTACCAGATCGCTCGCAGAGTCTGGACAGATTGGCTATATTTTTTCATACGTGAAGATGAGAAAAATAAGAGGAAGTAGTGGAACTATATTTGAATGCCATTTATGCACGTTCAAATCTGTTTATTTTGTTAGAGATTATTTGAATGAACTGCTGGAAGCATTAAGCAGATCTTGCCGTGCCCCTACAAGTTCAATATTATTTTACTGCGGTTTTGCTATATGTGTTAATTACTATATTAATTAACATATGGTTAGTGTAAATATAAAATATGAAAAAAATAACTTAAAAATATTATTATTAAAAAATAATATTAGATTATTATTTTAATGAATCCAATGATTATTTCAATGTAGGGTTATGGTTAGATAGTTTTTAGATTTATTAAACATGTATTTTTTATCAAATTTTAAAGATGATTTTAATAAAACAAATATCAATGCTCTAACTTGTGGAATAACCAGATACCTCACGAGAAATGGCCAATTCACTAAAAACCAGAAGTATATTTGGATTTTGGGAAAGCCCAAAAACGAAGCAGGCGCTCCTTAATTTGGGCTTTAGTCTCTTTGAAAGGTGGAAAAAGAAAAGCCTTTATGCATACTCTACGTCTACCCCAGATGTAGCATTCAAAGCCTACATTTATCGACCGCTTTCTCGGCCGCATGCAATGGATTTGGATTGATTTTCAGATTTCAAACCCTGACCCCAGACTGCCATCCAATGACTGACACAGCTAGGCAGCAGCAGGTGCATGTAAGCAAATGAGCATAACCCCCAATCCTGATATGAAAATGATCGTTTTTGACAGCTAATAACAAAAATCTCCGGGAAGGGCAGGGCCCCCTTGGAAGATGATTTTAGCCTAATCTTAAGCACAAATTGCCTGTTGAAACCTGTCATGACATTAATGCCACATGTTTTTGCTGGTTCAGAAGCTAGTGGGAGGGCAAGACTTTCTTCGCGTTGCCACTAATTTGCAAATAATGACCTTTAACCCTTAGACATCTTTGGTGGGCAGTCTTGTATATGTCCTCCTAACTAATATGCTTGAAAAGATGGTTTCAACTTTAGAAATGGTGTTATTTTGAAAGGTACCACAAAATGGGTTTAGCATTAACTTAAAAAATATAACAATTAATATCATCAAAGAAAGTTGGCGACCAGGGAATAGTGGAAAAATTAATCAATGGAAAATGACAAAAATAAGAGAAAGGAGAGAGAGGGTTGTTTAAGAAGAAATAGAAGAAGAGAAATAAATGGTTGGTGAAGAATAAAAATCTGCCACGAATCTGGAGCTGTGGATTAAGAAATGGGCAGGTTGGATAGAGCTGGAACTGGAACACAGCACACGAGGCCAGTTCAGAAGCAGTTAGCAACTAAGCCTAGCTTCTCTTAGCTTGCATAGAAAACCCTGCTAATGACGATATCCCATCACAATTGTTACGATATTTGTAATCGTGGTTGTGTAAGTGGCGTATAGTCGTTTTGAAAAAAGTGAATTAATAAGAGATCCACATGAAAAAAAAATTAACTTTTTAATTGTGAACCCCACTCTTTTTCAAAGCGATTACATGACGTTTGTACATTCTACGACTACATATAGCATTGCTCATTATTCACATCCACCGGACCACCAGAATGAAAGGACCATTGCCCTCTCTTTTCTTTATCTACCTCTATCTCTCTCAGATACGGTATAACAACTTATAATTTCGATGGTTTTATGCAGATTGCAGAGCATTCAAGGGGCATGTGCTCAGGTTTACACTTCTGGTGTGCACTTTGCAGACCAGCCACATGTTTAATGTTCTCTGGACCCCAACCTTACTCCCTTCCCTTTTGAACCCTCCTGATTCTTTGTAGATAAACTTTTTGGTCTCTATTGACTATTGGTCTATACAATCAACCTGTGCACATCCATCCACGTATATTTTCTCTAATATTTTTGTACATTATCCTTAATACATATATAAGTAAGTTAATTTATTTAAAATTTATTAAAATTGCACGTACATCTCAAATTGAACACCCTTAAATGTTTGTTTTTTGGATCATAAACATAAACTCCCCCTCATAAATGGCTATTTCCAACGAAATTTATGGGTAATGTAAAGAGTGGCTGGTGGGTAGTTGTGCATCACCCTGGCTTTTCAATTTACTTTGTAGCTGAGAACTAAAAAAGCAATAATACCCATCTTGGACTGATTGCAATCGAGTCTTTGGACTTAAACAAAAGAACTAATTGTTTTACCATTTTTATCGGTTTGTATTGTATGGATGACCAGTGATGTGGAATGCCTGTTTCTTGAATGTGGGGAAAATGCCTTTTTTTGCCATACCCGTGAGCTGTGCTGAAAGAGAAAAACAGAGACACAAACACGTACATAAAAAAACAAAAGGTAAAGAAAGAGCAGATCTTTAAAGGAGGAACAAGTGGGGGCACTGGGCATAAGCAAGTAAGCGATTCTTCGGTGTAGCGATGGGTGATGGCCGACGCTCTCATGTGACCATGACCTTAACTGAGAGAGACTGCACCCTCCTCGATTTGTCGAAATTTTTACGTGCCTAAAGAAAAACAGAGTTTGTAACACTAACACCTCAGCTCAGATTAACAAAATGAAAAAAGGAAAAGAAAAGAAAGAAGCTAGAAAGCTTGCACCAGTCACCACCGCCATTGATAAAAGCTCTATTATCATTATTGTTGTCATTATCATTGTTCATGGGTTAGTAATGTTGTCCAAGAGGACCCATCAAACACAGTATATCAGATAAAGCCTAGAGCCTACATAAAGGGCTCCCCCTCCTCCACTTTTCCTCATCACATCCTCGCAGACCTACCTCTCTCTCTCTCTCTCTTCCTCTTTCTCTCTCTCGCTGGGTAATGCTTCAGAAGAAGGATACACGGTCTCATTTGTTCATTCGCTTATTTTGTTGTTAGAGACATCTCAAAATGCCTTTTCTTTTCTTTTCTTTTTTCTAAAAAAGAGAAGTAAGCTCAGTTTTGTTTGTTTTTTTGTTTGTAGAAAAATGGGTTCTCATGTGTGGACTCTGTTACTGGGTTTCTTATTTATTGTCCCTGGAACCATGGGAGCTCCTCCGAGGAAGCCTGTTGATGTGCCATTTGGTAGAAACTACGTGCCCACATGGGCTTTTGATCACATTAAGTACTTCAACGGAGGCTCTGAGATTCAGCTCCATCTCGACAAATACACAGGTAGCATGAGCTAGAGAAGTAGACTAATGCCATCTGCTCATAGAATAAATGCTTGTACATGTCTCATCTTAAGCTCCTATCGCTCATATTTTCCTCCAACACACGTTTGATTCTTAAAAGGTACTGGTTTCCAATCCAAGGGTTCTTACTTGTTCGGCCACTTCAGTATGCAAATCAAGTTGGTTCCTGGGGATTCTGCCGGAACAGTTACTGCCTTCTATGTGAGTGATTCTCAGCGCATTTGTTTCTCATCTTTCAATGCATTTCGGTTATAGTGTTATCGTATCAATTGTCTTGGTAAGTTTATCCGATAGAAAGACCAAATAAAAAAAAAGAAAATTTTCAGTGGTCGCAAAAACAGAGTACTTGTGGCCAACGACCCCAGTTTAGGTAGGATTTTACTTGAGACCGCTTGATTTTCAGAAAGCCGAGATTTTTACGCTCCTCTGAGCTTTTCTTCTTAAGTGTCCCCAAAACTCTGAGTACTGATCTTTTATAATCTTTATGCTACAGCTATCATCTCAAAACTCGGAGCATGATGAAATAGACTTCGAGTTCTTAGGGAACAGGACGGGGCAGCCTTACATTTTACAGACAAATGTCTTCACAGGAGGGAAGGGCGACAGAGAACAGAGGATTTATCTTTGGTTTGACCCAACCCAAGCTTACCACTCCTACTCCGTTCTCTGGAATCTGTATCAGATTGTGTAAGTTCCTCTTTTGATTTATTTCTTCCCTTTTTCGGGGGGAAGTTCTTTTTCGTCTTCCTCTCTTTCTGCATTAGTTTTGGAAATTACCTAATCAGATTTTTAGTTTATATTCTCGTATCTAAGTGTTCATAAAGAAAAAGGGGCAAGAAGAGGACTGGACAACCCCTAAATTTTCCCAAGTCTCAATCTCAAACTGCTGCCACTTCCTTGGGAATCTAGTTCATTGTTTGACATAACAGATGATTATTTTTGCTTGCGCTCTTTGGAGTAGATTTTCCTTAACATTCCTGTCTCTACATGAATGGGTTGATTTCCAGTTTAGTTGTTGATATTAATGATTTGATCTAAATGCTATAAGCAGATTCTTATTACCCAAAATCGTTAATTAACCTATAACTATTTTTCATCCCTATAGGCAATAACCAATGATCAACGAAATATCAGTTGAAATTTATGATGATCTTCTAACCTTTACTAGAGATTCTTTCTCTCTCTCTTTTTAAATCCAGTCTCACAGATTCTTTCAAAACTCTAACCGAGGATAAATAGATGATATTTTTCGTAATTCATATCCGTCAACATCCAATAGTTGGCCGCAATCATGGAATATACGGTTCTCACGTATGTAAACAGGATTTTCCGACCAAAACAGGAACATAAATCAAACAAAGCAACGACTAATGAAGTCGGTGTGTCGCATTATTGTCAACTCTGGTCACCAGGAACGAGGATTGGTTTCATCGTGGGGCCTTACTTTTGTAATCTGTAGGTGCCGACAGAAGTCTTTCGAAATCAATGACAAGAATCGGGAGAGATTCAGTAACTTTTAACCTTTTTTCAAAAGTAGAAACACTGATTTGTCTGCATGTGGACAATGGGGAGTGGAAGAGATAATGCTGTACTTTTTCAATGTGTCAGGTTCTTTGTGGACGACGTACCCATAAGGGTGTTCAAGAACTGCAAAGATTTGGGACTGAGATTCCCATTCAACCAACCCATGAAGATATACTCCAGCCTCTGGAACGCCGATGACTGGGCGACAAGGGGCGGCCTCGAGAAGACTGACTGGTCCAAGGCACCCTTCATCGCCACCTACAAGAGCTTCCACATCGACGGCTGCGAGGCGTCGGTGCAGGCTACGTTCTGCGCCACTCAGGGGAAAAGATGGTGGGATCAGAAGGAGTTCCAAGACCTTGACGCTTATCAGTACAGACGCCTGCAGTGGGTCCGTACCAAATTCACGATTTACAACTACTGCACTGACAGAGTCAGATACCCTTCTATCTCACCAGAGTGCAAGCGAGACAGAGATATATGATTGATTCCTGAAGCCTGATACTACTGCTACTACTACCATTTGTTCTATTTACCATATTAAATTATGGGGGGATATCTCTTTCTCATTCGTTATTTAATTTCCATGATGCTCGATCCACTGTGGTTTATTATCACCTTGGGTTTCTGATATTTAAATGGGTGTTTGTGTAATCTGTGTAAACTACCGTCAAGATTTATGTGGTCCAGCTGCATGTGGACAAAATCCCAGTGAGTTTCATCGTCTTTATATATATATATATATTTTATAGTGATACTTCGATGAAGATTTCCATGTAAAAGATTCGACTGTTCACATGCTTGGCCATTTAGGTTTTTTAATACTTTAGCGTGATGCAATTATAGATGCACGAGAAAGTGGTCCAGTTTGCATGTGCATCAATAAGGATCCCTTAAAACGTTTTGTTTTCCTAAGTCTTGTTTTTCCATCATCTTTCAAGCTCAAGTTTCAGGTTATCTATGGTTTCACAGATTTTCAGTGTTAGCATCAGAAACTAGTTTTCACGGGCTTTACAGAGTTGATAGCAATTCTATTGAATTTCAAAAGGGGGATGAAAGCTATATCTGTTTTAAGGCTTTAAAAGCACAAAAGACCAATACATCTTAGATTTTTGTAGAACAAAAACTCTAATCCAACCTAAACAAATACGGATCCATATCTCTATAAATCATTGGATGACTTTGTGTGATAAAGTTGAGCTGTTTGGCCCAATCGAATCCACCTAATCAGACAGGGCTTGCAGAAGCCTTAACCAAGCGTCCACATCATATAAGGCCTCCAAAGTTAGAAAATTGGTGTTTTCTTCTCATCTTTTAGTTTCTACCAAATCTTTTTTATTTATAATAAAAAATAAGATTTCCCTCATACATTCATGTCATAGATTTATTTGATTGCCTTTCACATTTAAATTGCCCTTTGAGATCGTCACAGCATCATGCTTTATTGCTGCAATTATTTCAACTTTGATTCAATTTATTTACAAATAATAGCTATCAATAAGATTGAGTACCGTCATCTTCTTAAAATAATCTTCAATTCTACGCCTTTAACAAATTGTCCAAATAGAGCTTATTGTTTGTTACGCCTGCAACCCGACCTAGTAAAGCCAGTCTTGTACCCGACCCGAAAGACCTCATTTTAGGAGCTAACCCGAACTGACTTGACCCGAACAAAACCAAACCGGGTTGAACCCGTATGACCCGACTTTAAAAACAAGGGCATTTTTCATGTTGTTAGAAACGAAAACTTATTCACAAACCATGGGGTTACTACAGGTGCAGTAGCTCAAAGGGATGTCCGGCAAGAAAATAGGTAGAGTGGAGCCGTGTGGACCACACGATGCTAGTGGTCACCTACTCCTACGAGCACAACCATCCGTTGCTAGCTTCTAGAAACCACCACTCGACGAACAAACCAGTAAAGCATTAAACTGTTGCAAACACCAAGCCCGAGTTGGAGGAGAAGTTCACGGATCTAGGGGACGAGTCGTCATTGATGGCGAGCGACAAGTTCAATTGGTTCGGCGACGTGGAGACAACATCTTCGACAGTGCTCTAAAGCCCCATTTTTGCGAAGAGGAGTGTAGGCGACACCGATGTGGCGATGTTTTTCCCGATGAGGGAGGAGGATGAGTCACTCTACGCCGATCTGGGGGAGCTACCGGAGTGCTCCGTCGTCTTCCTCGATGTGGAACCACGACTCGAGATTTGCTAACACGTGTGTATCTGGACTCACCCTAACACGTCCCCTCCCCCCAATTTGTCAAATTGTTCGCATCTCGTGCACCACAAGCTAGTTTCTCTTTGTTACTTATTTTTCACTATTTTCTATTTTGTTGCATTTTGTTTTTGGGAATTTTTTCTTTGCATACCGTTGGCGTCCATGTTGGCCAAAAAGACATGAAGTTGGTCGTGAGAGTGCTTGAGGCTTAGTTATTTAGTCAGACGGGTTGACACTAATTTACAAACCCGTTATTTAGTCGGTTGGAGACCTGTTCAAGTAATAACCCGATAAAATCTGAGTCAGTTAAGATCATCATAATCGGGTGTGTCGAGTGTTCGGGTCATATGCACACCCAATGTTTGTACTGAGCCAATAGTTTGAGTTTGAATAATTATTTTCAGAGAATTTGTTCTCCTTTTCATTTGCTGGCATTATAGATGAAGCAAACAAGTTTTTGAACAAAGCTTTTCTCCAAGCATTTGTGTTCATATCAATAAGTTTAAAAGCAAGATTATTATGCTAAATTTGAATAATGGGATTGCTTGTTTTGAATAAAAATAATACTCATCGAACAAAAAACAAAAAGACAAAAGGTTCGATCACAACTGATTACATATCTTCAAAATCAGAAATCTACAAGAAAACTGGGAGAGAAGTTAATAAACAGCAGGAAATTGGAGGTCATTTCCAGTTGTTGGCAACAATATCAGCAAGATCAACTACCCTCTGTGAATAACCCCATTCATTGTCATACCAAGCAATCACCTTAACCATGTCATCTCCCATAACCATAGTTAGTGAAGAGTCAACAGTTGATGACACGTCACTGCACCTAAAGTCCACTGAGACAAGAGGCTCATCACACACAGATAGGATACCCTTGAGTTCGTTTTCAGCAGTATCCCTGAAAGCTGCATTTACCTCCTCTGCAAATGTCTTCTTTGACACTTGAACAACAAGGTCCACAACTGAGACATTAGGTGTGGGCACACGGAGAGCAATGCCATTCAACTTCCCTTTCAGGCTAGGAAGAACAAGGGCCACAGCTTTTGCAGCACCTGTAGAAGTTGGGACTATGTTGAGTGCCGCAGCTCGTGCTCGGCGAAGATCGCGGTGGCTTGCATCAAGAAGCCTCTGGTCTCCAGTGTAGGAGTGGGTGGTCGTCATGGTACCCTTAATGATGCCTAACATATGATAATTACATGCATCAGCATAATGGACATGCCTCACAACCACGTTAGAGGATTTGGAAGTAGTGATGAATATTCATGATTTAAAGTTTGATGAGATAACCAAAGGGAAAACTACTTCTTCAAGCACAATGTTTGCTAGGGAAAAAAAAAAAAAGAAAAAAAGAAAAAGAGAATCAATTAAAATTAAAACATTCATCTTTAATAAATGCGCAACTATTGCAACTGGTGCCCAAGCGCAAGCCAAGAAAGCAGAGAAGTAGAGAAAAATATCATACGCAACAGAACAACATGCTCTCAGTAGCATTTGCCATGACTGGTTAAAAAACAAGAGGCAATATTTATATTCCTCACAGTAAATAAAGCCATCAAAATATGGTGTTGGGAGTTAGGTAGGAGGCTCGATTCCAAGGCCACAAGGATGCCAATAACAAGGCTAGTAAGGCATCGAAAAGGTGATTGTTGAAAGATTGAGAAAAGTATAAGGCCAATTGGCGAGGATGCATTTTAGGCCGATTACTAGGGAAGGTTTGTTACTTGGTCAATACAAGTGAAACAAAATACTGCGATCATGAATGCGAATTGGACACACTATCGCGTTCATGAGGCAGGGAAAAGGTCTTAACAGAGCTGAAGGTTTAAGCAGTGAAAACTGTGGAAGCAACCGCATGCTCTTGAGCAGTAGTTCTGGCAACCAAAATATTGTGGAATCGTTCTCAGCCATATAGATAGTTATAAAAATGAGGAAGGCGAGATGCGGAGAAAGGAGAAGTACTGAGAAGAAAGTTACCGAATTTCTGGTCGAGGACCTTGACAAAGGGGGCAAGGCAATTAGTGGTACAAGAGGCATTGCTGATGATGGGCTCGTCTGGGTTGTAAGCGTCGGCATTAACGCCGACCACGTATGTTGGTATATCACCTTTCCCAGGAGCAGTGATGAGCACCTTCTTCGCCCCTGCCTCTATGTGCTTTCCCGCACCATCCCTGTCCACAAACACTCCTGTCCCTTCTATCACCAGGTCTATCTCCAAGTCCCTGCAAAAACCACCCTCTTTGGTTACTACTCCATTTACGTACCACTCCTCCCTACCCAGAATAGAATAGAGGAAAATGTTTTGTTTTTGAGCCATACAGAAGCTAAGGAAGAAAAAATGAACCTACTTCCAGGGAAGGTTGACGGGGTTGCGGCTGGAGACAACTTTGATGACCTTCCCATCAACTGAGATGGCAGCATCGCCTACGGGCTTCACGTCAGCGTCGAAGATACCGAGGGTGGAGTCGTACTTGAGAAGATGGGAAGCTTGCTTGACACCGCCAGTGTCGTTGATGGCAATGACGTCCAGCGGGGAGTCCTTCCTGCCATGCCAACACCTCAAGAAGTTCCTTCCGATTCTCCCAAACCCATTGATCGCTACCTTCAGTTTGGCCTCCACCACACCCTTCCTGTAACCACCGTTCCTGCCGACCTACAACATTGCCCAATAAAACGTTGAGAAAATCGGATTTTGACTACTAGCTAGGTCGCCTAGAGTTAATTAAATTAATTAAGGCATTTATATTCCAAAATGTACTATGAAATCCCGAAATCCAAAATGGCACCCAAATTTCTTTTACGAAGATTTCTTATGTCGCCTAACCCTTTTATCTGAAACGACATTTTCAGTTGCCTACCATTTGAAGTTGATCCAGAACCAAAGCCAACGATAATGATCAATCAAATTATTCATATTCAAACCACATCAATCACACTCTGCAGAAAGCAGATTGATCACCCAAAACAATCCTTGTTGTGGTTGTCCAAATTATCATACTAGTGGAGACGGTCGTAAAAGTTAGTATTTGTTATGATTCAATCGAATAACAGTCCATGCACGCATTATGAAGTGTCAGCTAAATCAAACATGTTTCCTATCGAGTCTTGAGTTTTGAGATTGCGTTATGATTAATTGATTCAGACAGTAAGTAAGTAAGAAGCTCAAACTATGTCGAGTATGTAGTAGTCCTACATAAGGGATCCCTCGGGGGGGAAGTTCAATTCAAACTCACAGCAGAGGTCTGGAAGGCAATAACAGAGAGCAAGTCTTCGGAGGTTTTCCGAGCAAAGGGAAGAGAAGCTACTGAACTGCGAAGGCCAGCGAATTCGGAGAACCCCTGACCCGTGACCTGAACACAGAAACTAATCTATCACGTCAGTGGGCGTCACAATAACAAAATAAGATAAAGGAAGCTAAATGTAGAAGAGACGAATGGGTATACGAAGAAGAGACCTTGAGAGATGGTTTAGGCACAGAGAGAGTAGCAGAAGCCATGGTTGTTTACTTTACAACCTCAGCAACAGTTGCAGCAGCTCAAGTGGCCAATGTGAGTTCAAAAGAGGGAGGTGGAGGGTAGATAATATGGAGAGGATGAGATTCTTGATAGCCTCTCGTTCAACTTATGGCTGTGGTTCCGTAGCATGTTATTTCTTCCACATCGTCCATGAACCTGGGTTCTTATCTCTCTTTTACCAATGCCATTGATTTTCTGGGTTCCGGGCCGAAATTGGAGCCCAATTTAGGTAACGGAGTAATTGGGCTTTGTGCTATGAGCTGAACCCGATCGTAAACAGTTGTAATTTGTAATTGGGAGAAAAAGACAAACCTATTCATGAGCGATGCTGCTTGTTTGAGAGTGCAGAGAGAGAGAGAGAGAGAGGAGATAGCTGATAAAGCCGGCAGGTCAAGACTTTGATGAACGAGAAATCTGTCTTTTCATCCCAACACGAAGAAGGGTTCAATTCTTATCTGCATATAAGTATAAAGTATTATTTGATAGAGTAATATTATATACAGTCGTATAATATGAAAACGTAGTGCAAATGCTTTAAAAAAGAGTGGAATCCACGATTAAAAAGTTAGTTCTTTTTTTCATGTAGATTTCATATTAATTTATTTTTTTTAAAGAAACTACACGACACTTACACAACTATAACTACAAATATCATTTCTCTATTTGACATAGGTTTAGGCAGTTAGCGTAACAAAATTTAATCCACAAGAGATTTGATTGAATACTGCAAATATATTGAGGGCCTTGCTCCATTAATAGGCTTGGTGTTCCAGTCCAACTCCAAAGGCCCGAAATTGTGGGTGGCTACGTGGTCGGGTCATTCCGGAGCCCTAGGCCGCAAAAAGAGCGAACCGGGACTAATGAGCAGTCAGTCGTCTCCATGTATGCCTGTAGGGGCCAGCACCAGCAATTCAAAAATGAATTTGGAAAAAAATATATATATATATATTGCAATGTTTTTATTTATTTTTTACTTTTTTATATAATGGTTGGTGAGATGGTCATCCTACAATCATATGCTCTAAGTAAAGATATAATATGTGTGTTCATAGTATTAAATGCTGAGCTCAGCATTATTTATTTATTTATTTATTTTAATTATAAAAGATATTTGGGACAGGTGAAATTGCAGAGAAACTTTTTAAGTACAAGTGGGCCGAGCTATGGAGTGAGAACCAACTAATTGCATATTAAAAAAAAAATTTTAATTAATTGAAAGAAAAGTAGGATCCATGTGTGAGATATATGTTTATGGTTATCGATTAGTTTCGTGGAGTGAATAAGTATTGCACAATTTTTTTTAAAAGTGAAGAAGATATTTACATCTTTTGATTAGTTTGGAGAGTGATCAGATGCAAAGAGAATTTTGTAAATAATATTAAGGTAATTTGTGAATAGTAGTGATCAGATAATTTGAGTTGAGTAATATTTAGATTTTTTGAAAAGAGAAAGAAAACGTTGAATAAAAAATATTATACAATTAAAATAATATTAGAATATAATTTTATAATATTACTTTTGTTTGAAAATTTGAAGATATTGTTGAATTGTTTTATATTTTTTATTTGAAAGTTTGGAAAAAATTTTATGATTAGTTTGAAAATATTGTAATGATTAGTTTAAAAATTTTATATTTAGATTATATTTGGGAATAAGACGAGATGAGATGGAAATTTTAAAATGAGATATATTTTCAAACAAGCCAGTCGTTCACGTTGGTACTGCATGCAAAGCATCTTGAAAAGTAAGGGATAAAATGGAGAAGTTGATCTAGTAGATAGGGTGAAACTTCATAACATGACGAGGCACCCTTTAAGAGATTATATATATATATATGTATATGTATATGTATGTGTGTGTGTGTGTGTGTGGAGGAACGGAAAAAGCATTCTTCTAGAGTTTAAAAGTGCAGAAATGGAAGATGTTAACCTACCTCTCGTGTTTATAATTAACTGGAGCCCACATTTTTAATGTTCTTGAGCTATCGTGTAAATGTGGCAAATGTCCTTTCTTTTGGTTCCCTCTCTTCTTGTTGAAGATCTTGAAACTTTTGCCATTGCTCGTGTTTCATGTACTAATGCAACTGTTACTTGCCAAATTAGCAAATTATTCAGGTGTGAGTATATATAATATATGCAGATTGTTATTCTAGAAACAAGGGTAGAACATCACAAACAGCTTCGCATGTGATTAAGGGCAAAAGCTTTCACTCATTACAAGAAAGGAATTTTGCAAATGCAGCATATTGTATCCACAAAGTACAGCAGAAAGGTCTCTCCACTTGGCCCCAAGCGTTTTCAGCTTTTTAGGAATACCATAACGGGTGCTTATTATGACGTGAGAATCAATCAATTGCCTTATGAGTAAAGCGTCCAAGAAAACTTGGATACTTGAGATAGATATCTGCATGTTTATGATGCTCAAGGATGTATAAATGAAACCAAAAGGTGATACTAAAACACGAGAGGGGAAGCTGCTTGTCTTTATCATCATTTCCGTTATTACTGCAGACATTCTGGACAGTAATGGGAGATTCGAAATGGGTCATAGACGTCAATGATGGAGTTAAAAAAATGGGGGATACTTCAAAGGGGCAGTGGGAAAAGCATTCAATCTATGAAGTACCTGCATGCGTTAAAGATCAAAACAAAAATGCCTACATGCCGCAGACAGTCTCCTTCGGTCCTTACCATCATGGGGAGGCACATTTAAAGCGGATGGAGGAGCATAAGCACAGGGCATTGCTCCATTTCTTGAGGAGATGTCGAAAACCTGTTGTATCGTGCCTCGAAGCTTTAGGTAAGGTCGTGCAGAATTTGAAAGACTCGTACGAGCCGCTCGATCCCAAATGGGCAGACGACACAGCCGGATTCTTAAAAATGATGACTCTCGACGGATGCTTTATGCTGGAAATCCTTCGTGCCAGTGTAGATGGATTGAATGACTATGATTGCAAAGATCCGATATTCAGCAAACACGGGATACTGTATATCATGCCTCATATCAGGCGCGACATGCTGATGCTTGAAAATCAGATCCCAATGCAGGTTCTAGAACTACTTCTTGAACTACAGCCTGGAGAAAAGGTGAAGTCTCTCCTCTGTCTACGTGACAAAATCTTGCAACTTTTTCCCAACTATCGTTAATTTTTTAGATTTAAGGTTAAATATAAAACTGGTAACTATGAATTTGCTTAATGCTATTTTTATGATTTTTTTTTTAATTAAAACATTCTTTTACTCGACACTTGTGCGACTTCAAGTGAAATCGTCGAACGGTCATTAATAAGTGCTAATGTGACGACGTTCTTGAATTAACAAAGAAACCATGACTCTTGAGCAGAAAAAAGAATGTGCCAATGAACTCATACGCAAGTTTTGGTTCCCCAACATCAATCACTCAGAGATGGATAACTGCCTGCACGTATTGGATGTTTATAGGAAGATCCTGCTTCAGCCAAAGGGAAACCAAAAAAAACATGAGGGGAGACCACAAAGAAAGGACAAGCCAGGTGGTGACGAGATCATAAGATCTGCAACAGAGCTTAATGAAGCCGGAATCCAGTTCAAGGTAAACAAAAAGGGGAGCCTCAAAGACATCACTTTCGCCGGCGGGGTGCTTGGGCTTCCACTCACGTCGTGGACGATGCCACGGAGTCGATGTTCTTGAACTTAATAGCCTTTGAGCGTTTTCATGTCGATGCCGGCAACGAGATTACCTCCTATATCTTTATCATGGATAACATCATCGACAATGCGATGGACGTTGCCCTCCTGCATTCGAGCGGTATCATACAGAATGCTATTGGAAGTGACAAAGCTGTCGCCAAGCTCTTCAACTCTCTCTCTAAGGATATAACGCTCGACCCAGAAAGTAGCCTCGATGTAGTGCATAAAAGCGTCAGTGAGTACTGCAAGAAGCCCTGGAATAAGTGGCGGGCCAATCTCATTCATACCTATTTCAGAAATCCATGGGCTATTCTCTCCCTTATTGCTGCCATCTTCCTGTTTGCGCTCACAATAGTACAGACCGTATACACAATACTAGGTGTCAAATGATTCTCCACAGCCTTCTCATTACTATAAACCTCCTCTTCCTGACCTCAAAACGC
Organism: Carya cathayensis; assembly: GCA_011037825.1. NCBI lineage: Eukaryota > Viridiplantae > Streptophyta > Magnoliopsida > Fagales > Juglandaceae > Carya > Carya cathayensis. The sequence continues at coordinate 3,776,098 of QGSO01000159.1, read as the reverse complement.
CTTCTCATTGACATCGGTTGCACACGCAAAGGAGTGGATCCCATTCCTAGCCCCTGTTTCTGTGGTTTTATATTGAGTCTGCTTTGGGTTTTGGAAAATGTTCTTTCCATAATAACTTCGAGTGATATCGTTTTATTGAATGGTTTCAGCTATGGGTTTGACAATGGGCTTATTTGCTTTTTGTTTATTTTTTCTTTTTATTACTGATAATGGGGCTGTTCGATAATCTTCTCTTCATCGATGTCATCTGAATAAAATGCCATACATATATTCCCAATAATGTAATCCCAGCTTTCTTATGATAGACATGTTTCTTTACCATTCTTATGTTCTTACCATCATAAAATGTTTATGAGTCCTAATGGTGGGAAAAAGACCTCTTTAACCACGAAAAGTTCCAATGAGCTTACACTGTTTAAAGCTCTACTTACATATTACCAATAATAATAATAATATATTAATAAAAGAGGCTGTACCTACATAATTATACAGAAGCTACATTAGAGTTTGTTGTTCACATTAGAGGAGAAAGTTTGCCTCCATTTCTATAAAGACCTGATTGCAAAATTCTCTGGTGACACTAACAGAAACCACCCAAAATCAATAAGATGAGTGATGCAGCCCCAAGACCTTGAAACTGAAAGTGCAGCTGTGGGGAAATTAGTGTAACCCGTTAACTAGGCCTGTGCAAATATTCTTATAATTCGATTGACTCACTTGACCCGATGAGATTCACTCGATAAAGTCAAATTAAAATTATAAGCGGGTCATGTAAATAACTTTACGAGTGAAACCGTATCAAAAGAACCAATCCGTATGATAGACTCCCATCCCGACTCCCTTTGTCTTCAACCCTAGCATCTCTCTCTCTCTCTCTCTCTCTCTCTACGGCTGCAACTCCAAGATCAGCTTTGGCGTGGGTCTCCAAGACAGAGGTATGCTCCTTTTCTTCAAGATTAGCTAAATTTGTAAATAAAATGAATTTCTGTGAAATCTTCTAAATCCGTTCATAAAAACCTTCAGATCAGCACATAGTTTCTTCACAAGGTCATACCCGTACATCATAACCCCAGTACAGTGTATTTTTCTGTTGTGTGTATTTTTCTATTCAGATGGTTTGGGCTGTGAGTTGTGGTGGTGATAAGAAATATTGAGCCACTGGGGTTTGAACTTGGGATTTCTGAACATTTTCCTATGTTGATGATTTAACTACGGGTCGAATTGTGGTGAGTTTTATATGGAACCTGTCTTTTTATTCGATTATATGGCCGGATTGAACCCATGGAAATGGAGTCATTGGAGTGGGCTTTGAAGATTGCTTTTTGTGCTAAATTTGGGAATCTGTAGTTTTCTCGACATGATTGATTTCTCTTTAAGAATCTGATTTATTTAGAATTAAAAACTTAAAACTAAAGCATTTGCTGTTAAATTGGAAATTTGCAAAATGATGGCAAGCCCCCAGACATGCTCTATGCCTTCATTCAAATGTCAGTTGATGATTCATGGAGATGACTAAAAATATCAATTGCTGTAGAACCTTTTGGCTAACCATAAGTCTGGATACAAAAGGGTAAAAAAGACAAATTCAATCTGAGCTGGAATTGAAAGTTAGCTAGGAATTTGAATATTTGACAAAAATTATGGGGTCTAAGTGGTTAGTCTATTGTTCTGTCCGATTCTTATCACTCTAGGTAATCTTCAGCCAACTCTGCCAAGAATGACAACTTGGGTCCATCGATATGAAACAATGCAAAGTGAAATATTTTTTCTTTTGTTCAAGAACCATTTTTTTTAAGCAGAGCAAATAAAAATTGATAGAAGAAAGTCTAAGCTCTAATATCCAAATTTGGAATTGACTCGGAAAGTTTGAACCAGACTACTATGCATATGCATGTGGCATGTAGCAAATAAATGATCACCCTTCTGAAAACTAAAAACCCAATAATTTCTAGATTATTGCATAAAATGTGCCTTCCTTCAGATTCTACAATCACCTGAGAGTGTGCTAGTCAACACTTTAAATTGTTGAATCTCTTCTTTGAGTGCATTATTAGTGCTATTATAAAACCCAAAAAAAAAAAACAATTATTACTATGAGAATGACGACAAGTAGATCAGAAGTACATACATGCGAGTGTGTTTGTATATTTTTCCCTTTTTTTCTTTCTGGTTCTTGAGGGGTTTAGCAAGGTAGAGGGGAAAAAAATATTACAAAAAGTTACAACTAGTAAAGTAATCGAAGTTCACAGATCACATCCCAAGCAGAAAAATGCATGAATGCCATCATTATTAGGTATATTGGGATGATTAGGGAATTCATTTCAAAACATCAGTAATCCCAACAATGCTATGGAAAAGAGAATAAAGTGATTGAATTGTCATAACAACCAAAACATACCTACCTATCACTTGCTATATATTGCTCGGGAGTTGGGAATACTTGAAAGGTGATCTAACAAGGTTGAATAGAGTAGCAAATCAATTATTTATAACCCACTTTGCATTCTTGTTTGCTTTATGTTTTTTCATTTGTTTCTCTTTAGCATTTAGAAAAAATTGAATTTCCATTGTCTAAAATAGCATGGTATTATTATTTTCTCATACTTTTATTATATATCATTTCATACCATGGATTCCTTCAAAAGTGACACTCCTACAAATTTAAGAGACAATGAGATTACTACTCCTTTTGCTTCAAACATTAACTTATCTAGTAGTAGTAACACCATCCTCCCTCTCAAAAGGAATGCAAGTAAGGACCCATCAGCAGTGTGGGAACACTTCACAAAAATAGTTGGATGTTCATTAAGTGACCCAAAAGCAGGGTATAATTACTGCTACAAGACTTACGCTTATCACCCCAAAAAACATGGTACATCAAGTATGCTACATCATGTTGGTGTTTGCAAAAAAAAAAAAATGATAGAATTAGACCCAGGGATCAACAAACTACACATAAGTTTGATCCAAAAGATGTACGAATGGCAATTGCAGAGATGATAATTTGAGATGAGGCTCCGTTTAAGGTGGTGGAAGGACAAGGATTTAGGAAGGTATGTAAATCACTAGAACCTAGATTCCAAGTGCCATCTTGAACCATTACAGCAAGAGATTGTATTAAACTATTTAAAAAAGAGAAGGAGAAGTTGAGGAAAGTATTTAAGGCAATTGGGCGGGTTAGTTTAACTACTGACACTTGAACGTCCAGTCAGAATTTCAATTATATGTGTCTTACTGCATACTTTATTGACTATGAATGGAAATTGCACAAAAAAATTATATATTTTTGTTTGATTCCTAATCACAAAGGGGACACTATTGGAAGACATGTAAAGTCATGTCTACAGGATTGGGGTATTGAGAAGATTTTTACTGTACAGTCAATGTTTTGAATACCGTACTGGTCAAAGCACTGAAATGAAATATTTCTGTACCAGTACCGTTTCATGTACTATTTCAGAATAGTCAATATATTAATAAATTATATATATATAGAAATTATATTCCAAAATAATTGTCTATATTTGAATAAATTATACATAAATACATATATATATAAATTATAAATAGTCTGATCTGAATTGAGGGTAAAAAAATGAGTTTGTAGTTTGAAGAAATGAAAAAAAAAAAAGTAAAGGCCGAAATACCGATTGGTACAGGCCGAAATATTGGCTGGTACGGCTAGTATTTGGACCGGTACGAAACAAGTAAAATACCTGTATCGGACCAGTGGCCGGTACAGTATATACCGGCCAGTACGGTGCGGTATTCACAACAATGGTTACAGTTGACAATGTTTCCTCAAATGATGTTGCCATTGATTACTTAAAAAGATTTGTAGAACGTCATTTGTTGGAGGGGAAGTATATTCATATAAGGTGTTGCGCCCATATTATGAACCTTATTGTGAATGATGGGCTAAAAGATTGTGATGATTCAATCACAAGGGTGCGCAATGCGGTTAAGTATGTTAGATCATCTCCTACAAGAATAGAAAAATTCAAAAAGTGTATAGAGAATGAGAAAATCAGTTGTTCAAAATTGGTGCACCTTGATGTTCCCACCAGATGGAACTCCACTTATCTCATGCTAGAAGTTGTAGAAACATTTCAAAAGTCATTTTTGCAATTGTAGAATGATGATGATTATTTTTCTTACTATTGTTGCAGTGTGGGCTTGAGCCCCCAAGCTCTAGTGATTGGATAAGAGTTAAAATAATGGTTAAATTTTTGAAGATTTTTTATGATGCTACTATGAGACTTTTTGGGCTCTTTATATGTTACATCTAATGCATATCTCCAAGAGCTTTGTGACATCCAATAGCATTTATAAAAAATGAGTCAAATCAATGATCCAGTGTTGTGAGTTATGGCTATAAGCATCAAGAGTAAGTATAACAAATATTGATGATCAATTGAAAAGACTAACTTGATGATATTCATTGCCGTTGTTCTTGATCCAAGATGCAAATTTAGTCTTTTGCATTTTTGGTTCAAAAAAATATATGGTGATAATTTAGTTAAAGAAATGATTGTAAAAGTGAAAGAATTGATGATTGACATGTATAGGGAGTATAGTATTATGTATGGGAGTTCAGGTAGAGTTTCATACTCTGAGCCTCATTCTTCAGTTGATCCTAGTATGATTAATTCTGATTCTCAACAAAGTTTTTGGATTGAGTATGAGCAAGAAATTATTGAAAGTAATTTGAAGAACAAATCAGATATTGATCAATACTTGGAACATGGTTGTGAGGCACGAGTTTCAAATTTTGATATTTTGGATTGGTGGAAGATCAATGAAATAAAGTATCATATTTTGGCGAGAGTTGCACGGGATGTGATGGCCATTACTGTTTCTACTGTTTCTTCTAAGTCAGCCTTCAGTGCAGGGGGTCGTGTGCTTGACCCATTTCGTTGTTCATTATCTCCAAGAATAGTTTAGGCACTTGTTTGTACTCAAAATTAGTTAAAAGATCCAATACCTATTGATCTTCATGCCTCGTTAGACAATGTTAAAAGTTTTGAGGCAGAATCAAGTAATGAACATATTTCTTTCTTCCATATTTATTGAACTTGTTCATAATGTTTATTTTTATATCATTTAATAATCTTTTTTTTCTTTTTCTTTTTTTCCATAATTTGATCCCCAATCAAGCTTTATTTATGTTGATAAGAAGTGACTCAAGGCTTATGGTCTACACATTTTATATTTGTCGCTAAAGATTCCTGTTTGAGGGCTATATATTTCTAGTTCATGAATTTGTTTAAAATGATTGAAATATTTTCCATTGATTATATATATATGGACGTTATATTCATATTTATTGTTTATGTTATGGATGGCGTATGGGATGTAATGTAGTGGATGGATGAACGGATATGTGAGAAAGGCTGGATGTTATATTCATGTTTATTTCTAGTTCATGAATTTGTTTAAAAGGGCTGAAATATTTTTCATGGATCATATATATATGGACGTTATATTCATGTTTATTGTTTATTGTTTATATTATGGATGGCCTATAGGATGTAATGTAATGGATGGATGGCCTATGGGATGTAACGTTTATTGAGAAGGGATGGAAACAGGATTTAACCCAAAAAAAAAAACTGATTTTACCTGACCCGAATCACTCGGGTCGGGTCATTCTATGCTGCTCGGGCCACATCGGATCGAGCCAAAAACTGATTGGGCAGGCTTATGATCAGGCCTACCGTTAACACTTTCATCTTCCTATTCCAATTAAACTAAGCTGCCGATGAGGAAAAGGTTATCAGAACGCAATTTAATGAGTCACAGATGCAAGACTCAACAGCAGGGAGTAGAGAAGATTACAATATTATTCCGAAGCCTACTCCAATAAAATCCCTTGAGGAAAACTAGCAGGACATTGCAGGCAGCAAATGATATAAAGCTATCAGCGCATGCATGCCCATCCACTCCATCACAAAGGTGGGACGTCTAATTTGTCTATAGCAAATTAGACAAATTATTCTGCCATTTATAGTGTGAAAAAACCATTTATATTTTGGCCTGGTGGGTGGTCCTTCCGGAGCCGTAGGTCTCAAAAAGAGCGAATCGGGACCAGCACCAGTCGTCTCTGTGTATGGGCCAGCACCAGCAATTCAGCAATGAAATAAAGGGGGAAAAAAAAGGAATATTGCAATTTTTTTTTCTTGATAATGGTTGGAGAGATGGTCATCCTACAATCATCTGCTCTTAAGTAAAGATATAATATGTGTCCACAGTATAATAGTATTAAAGACTCAGGTCAACATTATTTATTTCTTTTTCAATTATAAAAGATACTTGAGACAGATGAAATTGCAGAGAAACTTTTTAGCACAAGCGGGCGGAGCTATGGAGTGAGAATCAATTAATTGCATATCTTAAAAAAAAAAAATCAATTAATTGAAAGAAAAGTATAATGCATGCTTGAGATACATGTTTCTGATCCTCAATTAATTAATTAAAGATGCAAACTAAAATTTGGCTAACAATCCCACAAAGTGGTCTGCATTGGATGAAAGAGGCAAAAGACAAATATTTTAGTTTTAGCTACAGTAATTCTCAATATTTGTAGGGTTAAAAATGGAGAAGTTGAGCCAGTAGATAGGGTGAACTTCATAACATGATGCGGAGGCACTTTTTAAGAGAAGAAAAAATCTATTCATCATTTATTTTTTAATCATGGAGTTTAAAAGTGGAGAAATGGAAGATGAACCTACCTCCTGTATTTATTACTAATTGGAGCCCACATTGGCACATTGTTAATGTTCTTGAGCTATCGTGTAAATCTGGCAAATGTCCTTTCTTTTGGGTCCCTCTCCTCTTCTTGTTGAAGATCTTGCAACTTTTGCCTATTGCTTGTGTTTCATGTACTAATTCAGGTTCAGTTACTTTTATAGAAACAAGGGTAGAACATCACAAATAGCTTCGCATGTGAGTAAGGACAAAAGCTGCCTTTCACTCATTACAAGAAAGGAATGTTGCAAATGCCGCATATTATATCCACCGAGTGTTTTTAGCTTTAGGAATACCATAATGGGTGCTTATTACGTGAGAATCAATCAATTGAAATATGTGTAAAGCGCGCGTCCAAGAAAACTTGGATACTTGAAAATGATATCTGCATGTTTCTGATGCTCAAGGATGTATAAATGAAACCAGAAGTTGATACTAAACCTGGAGAGGGGAAGGTGCTTGTTTTGATCATCATTCCCGTTATTACTGCAGACATTCTGTACAGTACTAATGGAAGATCTGAATTGGGTCGTACAAGTCGATGTTGAAGTAAAAAATATGAGGGATACTTCAAAGGAAACAAAGCAGTGGAAAAAGCATTCAATCTATGAAGTACCTGCATGGGTTAAAGATCTAAACAAAAAGGCCTACATGCCGCAGACAGTGTCCTTCGGTCCGTACCATCACGGGGAAGCACCTTTACAGCGGATGGAGGAGCATAAGCACAGGGCATTGCTCCGTTTCTTCAGGAGATGTGGAAAATCTGTTCAATCGTTCCTCGACGCGTTAACTAAGGTCGTGCAGGATTTGAAAGACTCGTACGAGCCGCTCGATCCCAAATGGGAAAAGGATACACACGGATTCTTAAAAATGATGACTCTCGACGGATGCTTTATGCTGGAAATCCTGCTTGCCAGTACTGCGGATCAATTGGAGGACGATGATTCCAAGGATCCGATATTCAGCGAACACGGGAACCTGTATATCATGCCCCATATCAGGCGCGACATGCTGATGCTTGAAAATCAGATCCCAATGCAGGTTCTTGAACTACTTCTTGAACTACTGCCCGAAGGTGATTTGAAAAGATCCAACGTTAATAATGATCAAGTCCAGGTGAAATCTCTCCTCTGTCTACGTGACGAAATCTTGCAACTTTTTCCCAACTCTCGTTATTTTTTAGATTTAAAGTTAAAATATAAAACAGTCACTATAAATTTGCTTAATGCTATTTTTAAGTTTTTTTTTACACGACAGTTGAAATCATCGAACGGTCATTAATTAGTGCTAAGGTGATGACGTTCCTGAATTAACAAAGAAACCATAACTCTTGAACAGAAAAAAGAACTTGCCAATGAACTCATACGCAAGTCTTGGTTCCCCAACGCCCATTACTCAGAGATGGGTAACTGCCTGCACGTATTGGATGTTTATAGGAAGATCCTGCTTCAGCCGAAGGGAAACCATAAAAAACAAGAGGGGAGACCACGCGGAAAGGACAAGTCAAGTGGTGACGAGATCATAAGATCTGCAACAGAGCTTAATGAAGCCGGAATCCGGTTCAAGGTAAACAAAAAGGGGAGCCTCAAAGACATCACTTTCGCTGGCGGGGTGCTCAGGCTTCCTCTCATCGTCGTGGACGATGCCACCGAGTCGATATTCCTGAACTTAATAGCCTTTGAGCGTTTCCATGTCGGGGCCGGCAACGAGATTACCTCCTATGTCTTTTTCATGGACAACATCATGGACAATGCGATGGACGTTGCCCTCCTGCGTTCGAGCGGCATCATACAGAATGCCATTGGAAATGACAAAGCCGTCGCTAAGCTCTTCAACTCTCTCTCTAAGGATATAACGGTCGACCCAGAAAGTAGCCTCTATGTAGTGCATAAAAGGGTCTGTGAGTACTGCAAGAAGCCCTGGAACAAGGGGCGGGCCAATCTCATTCATACCTATTACAGAAATCCCTGGGCTATTCTCTCCCTTATAATTGCTGCCATCTTCCTGTTTGCGCTCAACATAGTACAGACCGTATACACAATACTAGGTGTCAAATGATTCTCCACCGCCTTCTCATTACTATAAACCTCCTATTCCTGACCTCAAATTGCCTCGCCATTAACATCGGTTGCATACGCAGAGGAGTGGATCCCATTCCTAGCCCCGTTTCTATGGTTTTATATTGAGTTTGCTTTGGGTTTTGGATAATGTTCTCCTTTCCTTAATACCTTTGCGTGATCTCGTTTTATTGATCTTTTTTCAGCTGCGGGTTTGACAATGGGCTTATTTGTTTTTTTGTTTTTTTTTTTCTTTATATTAGTGATAATGGGGCTGTTCGATAATCTTCTCTTCCTCGATGTCATCTGAATAAAATGCCATACATATGTTCCCAATAATGTAATCCCAGCTTTCTTATGATAGACATATTTCTTCACCATTTTTTTCTTTTTTTCATCCAAACCCTTAAAGACTGACATATTTCTTTACCATTCTTATGTGCTTACCATCATAAAATGTTGAGTCCTAATGGTGGGAAAAAGACATCTTTTGAATAAGACACCACGAAAAAGTTCCAATGAGCTTTCCCTGTTTAAAGCTCTACCTACATATTACAAATTAGAGAGAGAGAGAGAGAGAGAGAGAGAGAAGGGCTCTACCTACATATTTATACAGAAGCTAAAATGGAGTTTGTTGTTAACATTAGAGAAGAGAAAGGTCGACTCCATTTCTATAAAGACCTGATTCCAAAATTCTCTGTTGGCACTAACAGCAACCACCCAAAATCAATAAGATGAAGTTGGGTGATGTAGCCCCAAGACCTTGAAACTGAAAGTGCAGCTGCGGAAAAAGTGTAACCCGTTGACCCTTTCATCTTCCTATTCCAATTAACGTAAGCTGCCGGTGATGAAAAGGTTATCAGAACACAATTTAATTAGTCACAGACGCATGCAAGACTCGACAGCAGGAAGTAGAGAAGATTACAATATTATTCCGAGGCCTACTCCAATAAAATCCCTGGAGGAAAACTGGCAGGACATTGCAGGCTGCAAGGATATAAAGCATCAGTGCATGTATGCCCATCCACTCCATCACAAAGGTGGGCCGTCTACAGCCACACACATCAACCTGTGGAAAACTTCATGATCATCATCTTCTATAGCAAATTAGACAAATTATTCTGCCATTTATAGTGTGGAAATAACATTTATATGCAGATCAATGATGAGCAATAATGATGAGTAAGTGAGCAAAGTAAAAGTACTTCGTTAAACGGGATCAATCATATAAAATGACTAAACATAATACCATGAAGTAAATTCCAGCAAAGAGAATGCCAGCAACACCAGCAGTGAAACACATGTAACTGAATGTGTAGAGTGCCTTGTTAAAATGCATCCCTGCAACAATGGAGCATCTATTGGAATATATTGCAAGTAGGGTAACTGCTAACCACTGCCATATATTCCTTCTTAGTAAAAATGTACAAAGACTACTTACCACATAAGTTCAGGCCAAGCCCCAAGACAACAAGACATGATGATGTAACTATCCAGTGAAAGATCCTATCTCTATGGTCCTGAATATGGGGAGAAAAACTTGTGAAAAAAATATAAACCTTTGGTAAGGGAAGGAAAGCAAGCTCTAACACTGTCACCTTATAATGGACAATAATATGCCCATAATGCAAACCAACAAAACAGGAAACAATCGCCATCACTGAACTACAACAATAAAGAGGGCAGTCAGTCAAAAAGAACAAAATTGAAACACTAGAATCAAGATTAACAATAAAATATACAATCGATCTCATATTTTCTTACAGACTAAGCTGATGTGTTTCAATCTGTGAGAAATAAGGTCCTCCAATGGCCATGTTTACAATGGGGGGAAAAAGTTTTGAACAGACCTTAGAAGTCCTTCAGGATCAAAAGGGGCTTGGCACCATGATGGAGCATCAGAAGGTAATGGGCCATTATTTGGGAAGTTAATACTGCATTGCTGTGAACGAAGGAACAAAGAAACGTGAATTTTCATGGAAGACTAACAAAACAACCAAAAAGCAATTATACGCAACTCTAAAATAGGATACCTGTGTTCGTGCATAGACTGGTCGTTTATATAAATGTTGTATACCCAATATCTTGCGGTCGATCATTCCAACAGCGTTACAAGCTGGCCCAGTGTCACCACGCACTCCACATTTCACCTTCCAAACAGAACCATTCAGTCACCAGTGTCATATAGAAAAACCATAATTCAGAATTCTTTTACTACATATAACATAATTAGAAAGGAAGAAATAGAGATCAAATCTCACTGAAAACAATTTTGGTGGAGAAGAGGAAGTTTCAATTGGAATTCGATACTCCCAATCAGGCACATACAAGCCATATAACAGGGAAAGGTATAGAGTGCTAAGCGTCAAAACCAAAGCCCTGAGAAAGAGAGAGAAGTAGCGTGTTAAGGACAACAAATTAACAAAGCACTATGTAAGTGCAGATGAAAATATAAAACAAACAAAAAATCCACATTGGCATTCAATGTGTTCAAGGGATTTCAATGTGTTCAATGTGTTAAGAGAAGAAATGCAACATTGGCATTCAATGTGTACAAGGGCTTTGCAATGACCTCACTTCCGGCATAATAATAATGACCAACCTTTCCCCATGCATCACAATATCACAGCTTGTTAAAGCTTTAAAAATCATGGTCAACAAAGTCCTAATCAGACTATTTTCCCCTTGAAGTGTGAGTTCTTTCAGGGAGTGGGGGGATACACTTTCCGCCTTACGATTAACATGTCTTTTACGCTTTGCACCCTAAACTACCAAAATGATGCATTGTTCCCTCAAACCATCAAAAAGTTGTGATGTACTCCCTCCATTAAGATTTTGTCTGACAAGATTGAACCACTTCACCTATTTTTACATATTTTCTTCCACCTTAACAGACATAATTGGATGAGGGTGTTATTTGTCAATTTTGGAAGTTGAAAGTTAGAATGTATCAGTTTGGTTCTTGAATGGTACAATGTCTGTTACTTAGTGGGCGGAAAGTGAACTTTCTCTTTTATTCTCCCTATAATAACTTAAGGCCCTTCCTATTTATCAAAAATAATTTAAGGCCCTTCCTCTAACAGCTTTCCTTTTTTTTCAGTCACTTATAAAACAAATCAAAGACATCATGATGATCTCCTGAATTAACAAAAATTCAGAAACGTGATCCCAATTTCTCCTTGTATAAATTAAATCCACTTAGCTCTACAGAGAAATAGGTTCATGGAAACAAGAAATCCAGACATCTGTAGATAAAAAGAATTTAACAAGAAATATTGCTTAATCAATAAAACTTACCACTGGAATCGATATTGGCTAAGCAGAGATGACACCAAATTAACATTACCATCACCCTTCAGCCAAATCTCACACAATGCTGCCAACAGATATGCTATTGCAATTCTCTGGGGCCGGGGGAAAAGGAAAAAATGTGTTATTTTAAAAATGATGAATGCACCGCACATAAGAGCAAACATTTTCATTGGCAGTCCATAACAAAATATACATTGAAGGTAGCACAGTACTTGAACCAGATAAAGGCATTTCCTGTGTGAAGACATTTTACCACTGCAGTAGTAAGATTCTGCTGTCAAGTTCAACTAACATATTTTTGAATAATTTTTTTTTTTTTTTATATGTTTGAATAATCCACTCTTAACTAAACTTCTTCCTTATGGTGCCTTGCATAATAAAAATTTCAACAGGAGAAACCTAGCCACACACACACTAACACACACAAAAAGAAGCATACCTGTAGTATGCCCATCCATCTCATATGTTCAATATCCACCCCATAAGTTAAATCATTAAGGCCATGGAAGAAGCCACCTGGATGGGACAGAGAATAGACATTCAGTAAAAACAAATGAAATATACATTTCTGATGATATACGCCAAAAGATTATTGAACTTGAAATACTCAGGTTATGCAACACACTCAATCTTATTATTAGTAACACTGCTGCTACTACAACTAGAGCAGTTTGCTTTCTTCTTCAAGGTAGCTTAAAAGAAATCCAGGTACAGAGAAGGATAAAACTAAAGATCTGGTAAAGCACCTTGAAGAAACAGGCCTAACATTAAAAGCTTCAGAGCCCGCAGTATTGCTTTTCTAGTTGCAACAGCTCTGCATGACAATTTCTGTGGAGGGCTCACAGATCAATTTTAGTAAAATTAGCATCCATTTAATAAGATTATTTTATACAATATATCGTGAATATCTAAGTAATCTTCTCTGCATTGAACAGGAATACAAGAAAATACTCAAATTATAATAAGAGAAATGAAAGAAACATTTCATATTGACCTCATCGAATATTAATTAACTAGTGGGATGTCAAGGATAAAAGCAATGCATTCGCAGAGCAAGAGATACCTTGTAGGTAAGTGCAAGTGAGATACCAACAATAAAGAGGAAAAATGGCATGACAAAATCTGCAAGTGTTAAACCATCCCAAGGCGAATGATTAATTGCGGGTAGGATTCCACCAGCATCATCCACGAATATCATTAGCTGCATCAAGATGAGAGAAATTTGAAAAGAGAACTAATGTAGAGAGTATAGACAAGATAAAACTCTATTATTTTTTCTTGGCAACGGGATGGGAGGATCCCAACCCCAGATCAGATTTCATTCATAAGATAGTGGGGTCAGTGCCAGTAGGGCCAAAGGCCATTGGCAAATGGGAACTTTATTTAGCATGTACATGGAGGATATGCATCCTTGTCAGTACATAAAAAAACAGGCATTATGTCTTGCCTTGACATCATATTGTAAAAAGACATGATTTGGACATAACAAAGAAAACTGGTGCAAATTTCAAAGAGTTGATAAATTTTGCCCTTTCAGTCTACCCAAAACCAAGTCCAGGAATAAAAAAAGTCCATACAAATATCATGCTGTAGAACACACTGCCAGTTCTCCATTTTTCAAGAGCTAAGCAAGAATTACTGGACACAATCATTAACCAAATGACAAACCAATTAAAGTTAGTTTTTTATTTGTCTAAAACACACACTAGTTAATATAGGGCAAACTAAAATCAACAACTATAAGTCTTTTATACGCATTCCCTTACTTTCTCTGCCTTCAAGGCCTCAAATATATTTAAAGGTAGAGAACGTTAGCTGTTTTCTACTATGGACATGGGCATCATTGGTAGTATGGTATGAACTATGAAGTCTTCACGTACTAGGTTAAAACTCATGGCGGTGTTATCTACCCAGCATATCTTAACCAGGCCAAAGCTTTACACGGCCAGCTGTTATCAACCGGCTTGAAAGAGGATGGAGAAATGCCATAGGACTAATACTCGCTACGCCAACATTGTGGTGAACCGGCGGCATTCTGGGTGTCCCGCCATGACTAACTAACGAAAAGTGGACAGTGATGCATTGATTCCAATGTGCTAGGATTGTGGTTGTTGATTTCTTTAGCGTAAAGATTCATAAAGGAAGATCGTTGAGTTTCCCAATCAATCCGTCGTAAGCATAAAAAGCTCTCGACCTAACTCTTTCGAGGGCCAATGACTTTTCTTTTCTTTTTTCTAATATAAAAACAAGAATATTATATGAGTCCTACGCATCTCGATCTAACCCACTTACCATAAATACAGAACAAATAGAGAAATAGATCTTACGAAAAATAACTTAACAAACAAACATAGAATTCATTATGTGATATAGAAAACTCAAACGCAGCTGAAAGGTGCGTGTTTATTGGAACGTACAAAGCTTACATTGCAACCGTTTCGTGGGAGTACGAATATATATATATTTATATATATATATATATAATAATATATATATGGATTATTAGTACGTAGTCAATTAAAACACAAGCCAAACCATCGAATTCTTCCCCGGACTTCAGTGAATTGAAGCCAAAGGAAGACGACGTCGTTTGATCCTTGACTCCTCTGCATCTGAAGTTTGAACTCCCAAAATTTTGATTGGAGAGAAACAATAAATGAAAAAGAAGAAGGGAACTGTGCAGTGCGGTGCAATTCCAGTTTCCCAAAAACCGTACGCATATGAAGAAAAATAGGAGAAACAGACGAGAAAGATTACCGCAACAGTCACGCCACGAAAAACGTCTAGCGAAACAAGACGTTGTTGCTGGTGACGCTTTTGCTTGGAACTTTCCTCTTCAATCTTATTAGAAGCATGACAGGCATTGGGAATGGCGGTGCCGGATCTTGCATGAACAGCCATTTCAACATCATCTTCACCTTCAACCGAATGTCTCACTCCACGCTTCTCCTCCTCCTGCTCCTTCTCAACATCATCGTGCCTAATAGGCTCGTACATCCCCATTTATCTCTCTCTGTTTATCTCTGTTCCACAGATTTATATCCTGACACTTTTGTTCACTCAGATGTCAAAAGCAAATTCCCATCAATATAATGCGAGAAACAACCTGACTGGATAGCGAGATTATTATTTTTTTATGGTTTCTTCTGAATCAAAAAAATAAACTTTCCCCGAAAGAAGATGGAACACCTTCCCCTTTCCGTAACCCGCGTTTCAAATGACGTCTGGATCAGGCTTTCGTTTTTTTCCTTCTTTTTTATGTAAGTTTGATTCTCGAGAAAAGAAGACAGGTCTCTACTGGAAGACCCTCCTCCTCTTCCTACTCACCTTTTCTTGTTTCTTTCTATCTTCTTCCTTCCCTAGCCATTCATGGTGTTTTGCATTTTATAGGAAGAAGAGTTTGGAGATAAAATCAAATCAAATCAAATGCCAGATGGATATAATTTATCGGTGTAGAATAGCGTTGATAGGATATAGGAATAAAAGAATAGGAGAATAATTTTCTTTCGGAATGCTTTTATCTCCACCTCTGAATCTATTCAAATATTTATAGAAATATAATTAAAAATATTTAATATTTTATCAAAATTATATCTATTTTTAATGATTCTAGAAAAGATATTTAATGATATGATGTGAAGTAAAAGTATCTAATAATTAATTCAATATTTTCATGACAATAAATATTATTTTTTAATATTTACCTAAATGTTATTTCATTTTCTGCCCTTTTATTTCTCCAATTTTTATAATAATGAAGATGAAAATAATAATAATAATAATAATAATAATAATAATAATAATACAAATTAAATATTCAAGCAGAAGTCCCTTGGATTAATGGAACGGTTACAAATCTTTTAAAATAGAAAAAGGAAAAGGTTCCAAATAGCATGCAAAACGCCGCAGCTGCTGTTAAGATATGCACCATATAATAAGGGAGATTGGGAGAAGCGTCAGCGCACTCATTAGCCATCCGTCAGTTTTCACTTGTCTTCTTAATTAATCCATTACTTATCACCTAACTACTTGTTATATCTTAAAATTAATAGAAAAATTATCTAGTTATAAAAGAATTTTAAAAAAAATAAATTTATAAATTAATATGACTTGACGTGACACGTTAATTATAAATTTATTTTTTATGTACGTCAATTTATAAATTTATTTATATTTCTAATAAATCTCATCTTAAAATTAATTGAAAAATTAGTTTGACAAAAGAATTAAAAAATAAAAGAGGTAAAACTTACCCCAAAGTAGGCATGAATCGTGCCCTAAAATATGAAAAGGCAACTAAAAAGTAGAACTGCATGCGCTTTTAGAAAGTGTTCTAAGTATTGTCATGATGTCATCAAACATGTTGTGTGTTTGGAATTTGCCGTTTTAATTTTATTTCTCTTTGTAGTTTGTACTAAGTGGTGCGAAAACTGCATTATATTCTACAAGGGGAAAATAACAATAAATTCAATAACCATTTGACCTAAAGTCTATTGAAGATTCGTACGTCACATAAAACACATAAGAAGTGTGACCTTCGATAAATTTGCCATTATTTAGGTTGTATTTTGGAAATATTAATCAGAAAATAGAATAAAAATATAATTAAGAATAAAAATTTTATGTACTCTACTAACGTGATTGACTACATTATTTTTTTAACAAAAAGTATATGTACAGTCACTTTTACGTATTTTTTGTGCATTTCACTAATGTGATTGGCTGCGTTACTTTCTTTTAAATATAAAATAACTGTTTGGCTAATAATATCTGCGTACAAAAATATGATTATATATAATAATAAAAAAATTAATATAAAATAATTATTTTGACCAATCACATTAATGAAATACATAAAAATATATAAAATAATTATATGTAGTAGGACTCAATTAAAAAAGAGAGAAATATACTGTATAAATCATACAATGCGTGATCCTAAGATTGAAGGAAGGTATATATACTTCTATATAATCATTTTCTTCTGATCACCGGATCTACGCAGTTCCAATGTTGCGTTCTTATTGAAAATGATAGTGGAACATCCCTTTACGGAAACTTGATTTTTTTTCTTTTCACCTTTGAGTTTTTTTATGAACAAAAAACACCTAAGATTCTTATTTGTAATTTGGAAACGAAAAAGACAAAATGAAATCTCAACTTTTTATCTTTACGGAAAGTTTAAAGGGCACGTGTCGAGGTGAAATAGCCACGAAAGATGTAGAATGCCGTAGACATTATTAATTGTGTCGGAAAATATTAAATCCCTAGCTGGGAGTTTTTTTTTTTTTTTAATGATTAAGAAAATTTTATTTAATATTATTATAAATTTTTTATATTTTTTAAATATTTAAAAAATAATATTATAAAAAAAAAACAAAAGATAAAAAAAAAAATTTTTACCTAGCGGTGGCCTTAGCATCACTCGTACTCGTATTGTGACACAAGAGTTTATACCTGCCATTGCCAATGACAACTTACCCAATCTTTCTACAACACGCTACGCATACTTTAATAGCTTTACTTTCGTGCTTCCACGTGTACAAAATCTCACCCAACACAAGTGGGCAGGAGAGGAGTGGAGGTGAAGCGGCGTTCGGAGGGTGCGACGAGTTGAATTGAGTTATAAGTAATAATATTTTATAAACTTAATTTATTTACAAGAAATTAAAAAAATAATAAATTTGATAAATAATTGATTTGAAATAAATTGAATTGAATTCATATTTTAAACACAGATAAAGAGCTTAAAAAAACCCAACATGTCATTTAATTTGCAGAAAAAAAAAAAAAAAACTTACAAATTAAATACTGTTACTTTTAGGTGATCATCATATATAAATAGTGCTCCAAAGTAGTCAGCATATTGTGCATCCTCAAAGGTAGATAATTAACAAAAATAAATAAATAAATAAAAGCCTATTTAACTTGGAAAAGAAGAACATAGGTTGAAGATGTTAGAAAGACAACCTGAGGCTGGTGACTGTAGTCCAGCACAGAAGCATTTATTCTGGAGTAGGATTGGCACTAGTCAATAGATTTTGAAGTTGCTTTCCGTAAAGCAAAGCGGCAATCGATTGCCTAGCCAATAGGTGCAACGATCCCACGTTGCTTCAAGCCATTGCTGACGACGATACACTGATTTATGCGTACGCGTCAATTCATCTGTAAAAGATATGATATTGCTCACGTCGTCAAGAATAGCTGGATAGACAAGACTTCACTCCACTTCTGTGCAATAAAGTTCACCCGCACAGGTTACATTGACAACTCACGAAATAGCTTTTAAGTATACGTACAGTTAGTGAAATATCTAAAAGAGTTGTGAAATATCTAAACGTTACGGAATTATTTTAAAAAAATTAAATTTATTATTAAAAAATTAAATTTTTTTTTGTCTGAGTTTTGTATTAATTTATTTTAAAAAAAAATTAGCAACTTACAAAAACACGGTTATAAATATTATTTCTTGAAAATAAAAGACAATTGTGGTGCAATCAGTTAAATGAGATAATATTAACATTTCATGTCTTAATTTTTTTTTATTTAGACGATTAATGTATCAAGTTATTTAAAATACTTTGTGTTCATTAGTATGATTGTTGACGATAAAGTTTGAAGATTAAGATTAATATTTTATTTGTGATGCATTGGATTAAAAGTTTCATACATTTCAAAGAATGTCCGTGATGCTTCTAGATCACTATTTGGGATGTAACGGATACTTTGAGTATCAGGATGTGCAATATATAATTACATACATCCGTTCATGATAGTTAATATACAATATATCTTAATATGTAACTAGCCGTATACAATAATCGCAGCAAAAACAAGGGTGACAAAAATATTCAATGCGAAAATGAACTAAATATTCTGATGATTAATAAACCATAAATAGGTACTTCATCACGTAAGAGGTTCACATAAGTTCAATGTACAATAAGAGATAGAATCTCCATGATATAGAAACGACAAAATCATATCAACTCTCATCCGCTCTATAGTATATCCAACCTTTTCTCCAAACCGGGCTCATCCTCAACCATCTGAAACCAACGGAACATCCTGCTAGTCATAAGTTTGTCTTGACACAAGTTTTACTATTTCATAGGACTGGTAGTGGGTCCACAAAGGTGAAATTTACTTAAAATGTCAGTAAATTAAACAACTAACATGTACAGAGATCAGATATACGTGATTAATGATAAACATAATATGCATGACAGAAAAATCCGTATTTTTCTCCCATCAAGATTCTTTGACATTTTTTTTTATAGAAATTGCAATGTATATTTTCTTACAGAAAATATTTTTCACTTTATCTTTTCAGAACGATACTTTCATCATTGTTAAAGTCATCATTAACAATAACATAACGTATGGTATCATCACAACTCCCCTATATGCACTATAAGTACTTGCCAATGACCATAGTACAGTTCATGTTAACACTACATTGTCTGCAAACTTGTCCTCAATGCATTGGTAACATAACGTTTCATCATAACATAATATCATAACGTATGCACCCACTAACTTTAGGTGCCGTAAACGACTTCGCTCCAGTATTCTTTAAAAAGAATCCATTCGAAGTGGGTTGACGGCTTTTTGTCAACCCAGGAGTCACCACTCTATTTTTACTCACTCCAGAATAGATAAAAAAGTTCCACTACAATAACTCCACATCATAGCATTTGGGATCGTGACAAAAAAAAAAATTTCATGCTATACTTGAAAATGTTTTTCATGACATGTTTGTGAAGCATGCTTCATGTGAAAATGACAGTTTCTTCTTCATGGGGACCTCATGGAACAACCACCAGGTTTTACCCATCCAACCTTATCTTCTTATGTTTGCAAATTGCATTAAAGCTTTATATGATTTAAAACAAGGACCTCATGCATGGTTTGATAAGTTTAGTACCTTTCTCATTACTTATGGGTTTATGATTAGTATGCCAGATCCTTCACTATTATCTATCATTTCTGATATAAACCTGTTGGATTGGAATATCTTGAATCCACAATAAATTTGAAAACTCACTCAAGAAAGTCAAAATCAAATCAAATGGAAAATTTAGACTCATTAAAGAACTCGTTTCAAGAACCCAGATTATATAAAACTCTAGATCCGTTGAAGAATCTGTTAGATTTTCTTTTAAAAATGTCTCAAGAATCTAAATTATAAGGAAGAAATGAAGAACGCTATAAAAATTGTGATTTACTTTTAATAAGTTCAAAAGTTCATTAAAAAACAAAATGAGACTTCACTCACAAATGAAAATTCATTCAAAAATTTCATAAACTTTTTAAAGTGTGGCTACAAGAGGTTTAAATAAACCATTCCCAAAAATCCTAGGCGCCCAAACTTAGACCATTATCTCAAAAATAGCCCTTACTGAAAATAAAACCATAGGCGCCCAAACTTAGACCATTATTCCAAAATAGTCCTTGCTGAAAATAAAATCCTTCCTACAATACGCTATAGCCTGTGCCCCCTTTGTACTTCTAATAATAAACCCTAGTTCATAAATAACTTTCCCATAATACCCCTTGGCTGAAAATACAATGCATTTCCAAAATCCTAATTCATCAAAATAAAACATATGTGGGTCAAGTATTCTCAAGCCCAATTGTTATATACTGATAAAATAAATCATTTAAATGAATTAAAAAATTGAAAGCCTTAAATAACAAGAGACTCAAATAATAACTCTAAGTCATGTCTTCCATAACTTGCATCACGTGAGTCAAAACTGGATCTTCTTCTCTCAAACTCATCTTAAGTGTTGGGCTCTTGCTAGCTTCATTCCAAGTGAATTGCATACATCTTTGTATAGCTTCCCTAATCTTCCTAACTCTTAACCTTGTAATTGGCTTACCTGGAACTTACAAAATATCTTTAAAACTTGATTCACCTTGATGTCCATCAATTCATCTCATGGTATGCTTGTCAATAGGTTCTAACTCTATTCTTTTGCATGAATTTATGTGTACCCTTGACACCCAATTTTCCATGAAAGATATTGGTCCCCATTTATTTGATTTTTATTGAAATTTCATAAACGTAAATTCAAACTAAACTAAATATGATAAATAAAGCGAAATCTACTAAGGTGTTGTACCACAAAGAACAGTGAGATAAATTGTATAAATATCCAAACCTTATTGTATTTGTATATGTCTAAAAAATAACCAAAGGTTCTTTTCTTGATTTATTATACCAAGATCACATTCCCCTAATTTTTTATTTAAAGTATGAGGTTACTATGATTAGTGAGTCTTGAAAAAAAGGGGGAAGGAAGCCTTTTCAATATTTTTCGATTTCACATTATTAATTATGTAAAAAGTAAAACAAATAAAGAAAAGCTTGCTATTGAAATCAACATTATTTTTCAGGCATACGGGGTTCACCATACTTTAGATGGCCTCATTCTATCCCAAACTAAGTTTGCCCTTGACATCCTTGAACATGCACAAATGCAAGACTGCAAACCCATGGATACACTTGTGATAGCCCAAAAGAAATGAATCACTAGTGATGTTCCCTTTCCTGATCCTTCGCACTATCGTAACATTGTTGGTGCTCTCCAATACCTTACTCTTACACGGCCAGACGTAGCCTATGGTGTCAGTTTTGTTTCACAATTTTCACATGCACCAACCTTTTCTCACTACAAAATGGTAAAATGCATTTTTCACCACTTACATGGCACCATTGAACTCATTATTCATTTTAGTTTTCAATCTACACTTAATCTCTATGCCTTTTCAGATGCAAATTGGATAGATTGTCTTGAAACAAGACGCTCCACAACTGGATATTGCATTTTTCTGGAAAGCAATTATATCTCATGGTCTACCAAAAAACAATATACTGTATCTTGCTCAAGCTCTAAAGTTGAATACTGCACCATGACTAATACCATTGCTGAACATACATGGATTTCATTCATTCTTCGAGATATTGCTGTTCATCTTTCGTCTCCGCCACCACTTATCTTTTGTGATAACCTTAATGCTCTCTATATGACTGTCAATCCTGTTTTCATACTCGTAGTAAACATATCAAGATTGACTATCACTGTGTGCGTGAACATATTACTCTTGGACTACTCCAAACTCAGCATGTTTCCGCTACCTTACAACTACATGATATTTTCACCAAGCCTCTTGAAGATCCTGCTTTGTACATGTTACAATCCAAACCTGGCATTCTACCTTAGCACAGTTTGGGGGGGGGCATTGATACTAGGAAAGGAAATCTGTCCAACGGCTATGAAAATCCCTATATGGCAACTCTACTACATACAGTCCCTCACACTGCCCAACGGCTACAAGAAACACAAATATGAGAACTATACACTAAGCCCCATATTTTCCTTATATATTTGTATCCCAAAAATCTCTTTTGTAACATTACTATACTATGTAATTTCTCCCACATATTGTATATATTGGAAGACTCAATGGACTCTCACAGTGGGTAAGCCTTTTTCACAAACACATTATATGCATCTTCTTTATAAAAGATATAAGATTTTATTTTTAACAAAATTTAAAATCAAACTCTCAATTGATTAAGATTATTCTAAATCATGAGAAAAACATGATTGAATTCATTTAAAGAATTTTATCTCTCTCAATTGATATAAAACAAGAACAATATATTGTTAAACACATAAATAGTAAGGAAAAAAAAATCAATCTCATAAATAATACTATTAATCTTCAATAAAGTTTCATCATCAACCCTAGTTGAAAACTTAACTAGACATTTTCATAAAAATAAACTTCAAATATAAACGGAAATAAACATTAATGTAATATTTAAAAAAAAACTAAAAAATAAATAATAAATACAGGACTTTCATTACATAAACATAACTAAAAAATTGAAACTAGAATCTTTCTTCCGTTTCGTACGCTGCTCTTTCTTTCTTTCTTCACGTTAACTTCCCGTCAGCCTTTTCCGCGAGTTAATAGGGTAGTACTCCAGCCCTCAATGTGCAGCACCCATTTATCTTTCTATTTGTTTGTCTTCCTTCACTCTAATTCAACAGCAGCTGCTTTGTTTATCTTCTTTTTTCCCCGTTCAAAGCTTATTTTTTTTCCTACCGATAAGAAAAATAAATATTTCAAAATTAATAAAAATATAAAAACTAACACTACAGAATAATTATAATACTTTATTTAAACTAGTAAAATTATGCATAATTCGACAATAACCCGTCTTGACATAAGTATTGATCAAACGTTTCCATGAAGCCTGACACCAGGATTGCAACACCAATATATGTTTTCACTCCCCAGGAATTTCTGCAAGAGTCTTTGTAAGTTTCGAACCAGGCTCTCCTAGATAAGTTTGCTGACTTTCTAAAAATACTAATCACTCTTGCCAAAATGTATTTAATGATGTTGCCATATGACAGGTATTAAATTATCTAAGGTTCTCTGCTGCCACTCCACCGACGCAGAAACTCCTAGGTAAGTTTGCAGACTTTCTGAAAATACTAACCCGTCTTTGCCAAAATGTATTTAATGATATTGCTATGTGACAGGTATTCAAACGAAGCTAAGAGTTTGGTTATCCCAAATCATATTATCTAAGGTTCCACCGACTTTCTTCCTCTTGCCAATGCACGTGAATAATTCACCAAATTGATTTACTTCAATAAAGCAAAGCTTTGCTCTCAGTTTCGTAGGAAATAACACACAGAAATATCATCTATGTGACCAATAGATCCACACCAAGTAAGCCCTAGTAACATGCTTTGCCTCGCAGTGAAACATGGTTGGATGTGCAAATGCATGATAGGGTCATCGTTTTTCATTTCAAGAACCTTTTTGTCTTCCTATTTTGTTAAAGATAAGGTTGGTATATCCATGAGTAAAACCATCTCTATGTCCAAGCATTCCAAGACTGACTGATAGTTAAAACCATTTCTATTGCCAAACATTCTACGACTATCAACAGGATATTTTAATATATATTTTGTACACAACTCCAATAAGCAAAGCGGAAAGCAGTGTACATTGCTATTTACTGATTGATGAATGGAAACGCATTGCCTTGCAATAAATGGGAAGGAAGCCCAACTTGAATGATAACAGCGAGGTTCACACCAACTACCAAGGAATTTTATCATTTTAACCAAAGACTTGCCTATGGGTACATGATGATAAAAACTGGAAGTACAGCTCGTGTAGAAAATAATGTGCCTTTAATCAAACCATTTAGGAAGGATGGGTGCACAATCGCATTTCAGTTCACATGTCATGAAAAATTGGAACAATGCCGTTGTTCTAGAAGTACCGAAATGAGAAACAAAAGTGATTTCAGGGTCAGGAAAAGTTTTAAAAGAAGAACCTAATAGAAACAAAAAGACAAGTGAAAGAAAGTCGTAGATGTTACAATGAGACTTACAGAGGCAGGAAGGAAAGAGTGTTCAGTCATCCATGGAAAGCTGGTCTTCTTCTCCATTTGCATCAGTCACTTGGTCATTCTTGAGATTGCCACATACATTACATTCCATAACGTCAGAGGAAGTAGCCTCGTCCTTAGGGGGCAAAGGAGCCAGCGTACCCCAGCAGTTTTCTCTATCACACATGTATCTGACAAAGAAATAGGCGTGGGGGAAGTCGGCATCTCCTTTCCCCAGGGAGGATTCCATGATTTGGTCATGGTGGTCCTCATCCATCACCTCGTCTATCTCCTCTTCCTCCTCCTCGGCAAGATCATCATTATCATCATCAGACCAATTGGCTTCGACCTTGCAACGGTCACAATTACAAGTGAAGCCATAGTCCTCCATCAACCTCCTCTGTCTGCTGGCATAATTCTCGTTGACTGGAAAATAGCTTAAGCATATCTCCCTACCTTGCGGAACATCATGAATCATTCGAACGATAATGTCGGTGTTGTTGTGGTGCTCGGGGGAGGTGTCGACGTAGTCAAAACGACAGGCATTGGGAAGGCAGTCGTGGTTGAAGAAGGAGGCATTCGGGTAGATACCGTAAGCTCGGACAGAACGTTGGCCACCGTCATTGGAGGAAAAGGGCTCCATAAGCCCAAAGGCATTAAGCTTGTCCTTGGCCAACAATGCGGCCGTGAGTTCCACCGAGAAACCCTCAAGCGGAGGCGACGGGAAGAGGGAGGAGATGAGAGAATGCAGGAAATGAGCAGCGGCGGAGTCAGTGGCGCCAGGGGTACCCTCAAGAGAGAGCAAAATCTGGAATTGGGAAAGAGAGACAAGGGAAAGATGGTAGGCGGCCACCAGGAAAAGGGCCTGCAGCTGGAGTTCCATGGTTTGTTCAAGCAGGAGAGAGGAACAATCTCGGAGACGAGAAAGGGCTTGGCATACCCATGGAGTGTGGGAAGAAGTGAGTGCCGCGGACAGGCAGTTTTGGCTACAGAAGACATGAAAGTGGGAGCAAGAGGGGCAAGAAACCACCGAAGGCGAAGAAGATGATAAGTTTCTGAAGCACTTGGCACAGTAGGTATTGGAAGTGGAGGGGCGAGAGGAAGAAGAAGGGTTGATCAAAGGAAGAGCAGAGTAGAGGAGGATAGGGGAGTCTCTGAGGACAATTTGGCCGGCCTTCAGTGGATGCGAAGCCACCAGACCCCTCCCTCTCCCTTCTATCTCTTCTATCCTCAGGAGCCCAGTCTCCGCCGCAGCCGATGTAGCCATCTCTCTCCGCTCTGCCGCAAAGTCCCAACTCCCAACAGTCTACCACCTGATAGGGTTTTTCCAAAGCCCCAATTCTGTTTCTCGTACTTCCTTTATATGTTGTAAATACTGAATATATAGGACGGCACTACAGTGCCGCCTGGAGTTGACTGCTGGTTGTACCGCTCACTGAAAAATTTATTTATTTATTTATTTATTTTTTTTTTCATTTCACATTTTTTTAATCAATTTCTTAATCATTAAGAAAAAAAAAATATATATCAATACACTTAAAATCACTAACTTAATCATTAAATAAAAAAAAAAATACTTTTACATTTTTCGAATATAAAATCTATCTATATATACGGCAGCATCGCTTGACCCCGAGCTAGAGGTGGTATGGTATGTGATGGAAGGCCTCGACCTGTCGAGGCCCACGACAGATCCATTTTGCTTTGGATCCATAAACTGGGATCTCTCTGTCTGCTGTTTTCTCTCTTTTAGTCTTTTTTTTAATTTTTTCCCCCTCTTTTTTCTTTCTTCAGCAGAATAAAGGGGTTTTTGACTAATTCGTAAACAGTGGTATTAAACTTAATCAAAGGATTTTATTAGCATGAAAATTTACCAATATGTTAGTTGATCAGCACCAAACACGTATCAAAACAGTACCCTAAAACATAGGTCAGATTTATAACTCAACTCATTGATTGTAACCAAGCATCGGCTCGAGGGTAATTTGTTTTGAGTAAATGGAAGATGCTTGTACATAAAATTATCAAACTACAATGCAAAGACACAGAGTACCCAATAAACATATTTAAGAAAAAACACATTAGATCAACCGAACAAAAAGGTCTCTGGGCAATTTTTTCGTTGCATTAATTTTATTCCATTTCATAGGGTCCAATAACAGCACCATCAGGCTTTAAGAGATGCCCCCACTTTGACTAGGTCTTCAACTGCCTTCAGGATTTGTGCCTCAGTCAAACCTTCCAAACGGATGCCCCTCTCAACACCCATGTCTGTAGGATAAACAAAGGTCAAATACATGATACTAACGCATATAGTTTGAGTGCAAGACATGGGCACAAATGATCAATGAAATATAACCGAACATGAAATGAATATATTGAACTTAGATAGTTGTGACAGGCCTAAAATTGTTTTATCAAGCACCGATTGAGGAAGTGGAAATGTCAAATGTTATATAGATGAATGTCTATGTGCAAATCCAAGACTAGGTGCTCATCAATAGCTGCGCAATTTCCAAATGCCCACACTTGTTAGGAGTAAAGAGACTCCATCATATATCAATAAGCCAACGCCACATTTTCCATATGCTACTTGTACATCTTGAGGAAGTTTCTACATAACAAACGTTTAAGTTGCCAAAAATGACAAGGATAGGATTAGGCTATTCACTATCAAACTTCAACAATCTTCTGCTTGTTATTTGCTACATCTTATGTTTGCCAGTCCAAAATAACAGACCAACTAAAACCAGACAATATAAGAACCTCAAGCATGAATTTATATACCAAGTTGAGTAGCTATGTCCCTCCATCCTTGTTTTTGGTTCATTGCTGTGTTTCCTTCAGGAAACCATCTTTCACTCATTACGTTTCTTGCTACAGGTGAAGAAGCAACTGACTGATGTTTTCTTCCTGAACTAATTCTATTGAAAAAACACAAACCAATGACAAAGAATCAATGGAGATTCATATTCCAAGAAAAAAAGAAAAAGATTTCCCCACCAATCTTTAGTCATCCGGCAGATTGTGGGAAACCAGAAAAGGAAAACAAAAGGGGAAAGAAAATACAAGAAAGAGCTAGAAAATTCGAGGGCAGTGACTGTAAACCCAATGGCAGCAGTTAAAAATGCACATTGCCCTATCATCAATGCCAACCCACTCACTGACTCTCACTTCCATCACTGACACCTTATAAAAAAAAATCAATGTGAGACTTGACACTCAATGCACTTTTATCATACATAGATCATCACTTAATGTAGGATTTAGGTGGGCTTTACAATTTCCTCCACTCAAATCCCCGAGGTCCTCGTCAAAACTCATGTCACACTGAGTCCAGTGCCATATGGTGTTATTAGGTCGGTTTTAATACAATTTCTAACAGCTTAAAGAAAGCTTAAGCCACATTGGTCTGGGCTTAAACTCCGAAAGTACAAGTTAATGTTACACTTGGAGGTTCTTGGAATCATTATAAAATTCAAACCTAATAATGAATCAATGTGAGCCTTCACTTAACGCAGTTTTATCACACTTTCGCCTATTTTTTTTAGGTATCACACATGTTCACCTCTATCATAGATCACCCACCCAATGTGGGATTTAGCGGGCATTAAACTCCCAACAAAAGTCCCTCGATGAAAACCCTACATATCATAATCCTCCTAATTTAAAACTCCGGTCACCTCCATTTCTACAGGGAAAAAGATTCGTCCCCATGAATATATGCCTACATTACATGGCGGAAATGAAACTGGACTTGGAGATTTATAAGAGAAATGATAGTTGTAGTCGTGAGTGTTCAAGCGTCGCGCAATTACTTTGAGAAATGTGAGTAAATATGGGACTCGTATGAAAAAAATAATAATAATGTTTTAATAGTGAATCTCTCTTTTCCCAAACGGCTACATGGCCCTTGCGCACTTTATGACTGTATGTATAATTACTCGGATCATAAAGTGTTTCAACAAAGTAGGTATAGGAATTAAGAAAAAATAATAATATATATATATAAAGGTGAATACAAATTACAGAATACTGGTAGGAATCGCGTGAAAATGAAGAAATAAATATGAGCAAATGAATCTGCAATCGAGACATGAAATCTGAACATCGCCAAGATACGAACCGAAATCGAGACGAAACAAAAAGTAGTGAAGCCAAAGAAGAGATAAAGCGAGTAAAAAGAAAAGGATATACCATATCTAGCCCACAACTGAGGTTCAATCCCACTGCATTCACGAATTAAGATTGGGAATTTAGGGTTGAGTGTCTTGAGATCCTTGTAATTCTTCTCTACGAACGCTCTTTCAGAAGTTCAAAACAACAGAACAGATAAAAATCATATTATCTCATGTTAAATAAAAAAAGCAAAAGTTTTATCTCGAATTAACCAGTAGTGATAAACAATGAAAGGGAAAAATATTTTGGCAAAAAGATGGTAAAATGAGTAACCTAGCGGACGAGCTCCCAGGCGATGTTTGACATAGCAGGATCCGAAGCTCCTTCATATTCCTAGACAGATGTCCCCTCCACGCCATTGTTACTCTCTCTCTCTCTCCCCTTCTCTCCCTGTCTCTAGTCTCTCATTCTGCTCTTTCCGATCGTCACCTAGCCAGGGGGTGTGAGACAAGAGGCCTAAGCCCAGAATCAGCCCTTTGACAGTTTGTGCTGGATCGAGGCCCAACTAAAGCCCGTATGAATTACTCTGATAATCCATTGGTTCGGGAAGGTAACATTATTTATCATCCAAGGATGGAACTTGGCTGACGACGAAGTGATAAAGGCCTACGTATTGAAGATTTAATTTGTGATTTAAATTACTTTTTAATTGTATATTAATCATTTGATGCCTTGTTAGGAATAATAAAAGGATTATAATTTTTAAAAAAATGACGTATAACAAATTTCATACAATTTTATCCCATTCCATAAAGCATATTTTCTTGTCATCTCGTGATTTTGCACTAAGCAGCTCATCTCCATTTCACAAATTATCATCCAAAGCAGAAACATCATATAATCGCCCTAATTTCAATTCAATTAGGCAAAAGTGTACAAGTCCCATCAAACTCAGGTAAAAACCAGTTAAGTGCAGAGGGCTCTCACCCTCTTTGTTGTTGGGGGGGGGGGGGGGGGGGNTGGGAGAGGGAAAAGAGAAGGGTGCGCAGGAAGAGGGGAGTGGGGGTTGCCTAGGGAGAGTTATACTCAGGCTTAGCACGCACAGAATCAGTGATAAAGTATCATAATATTAGAGAAATATCCTAAATGAAGTCCCAACGGTAGAATTATCAGCCGCTGCAGAAGGGGCAACGAGCTTTCCTGAGGACTGAGGAGACTGGATTCCAAAGCTACCACCCTTCACTCCTGCGAACACAGAAAGAATAGCATTAGTATCGTAGCCTTTACCACAAAGCAAAAAATTCCAGTTGCTTGATGGCAACAAGCATTCCACTACCATGATATTTGATCCTCAAAACTCCTAAGTTATGCACCAGGTATGGAATGAAGGCAGCAATACACACTACATCTCTCCTATCACCCAATATCACGTGTTTCTGGTTGTAGGAAGATCCATTAGTGTAATACAGTCCCACAACCACCTCTGCATCATCGAGGAACTTGATAAAAACAAGATGACCTTTGTGGCATATCAACATATTTCCAAAAGATGTTCATTTAAATAAAAGCCCCTCATGTACGCATGTGCAAAACATGGAAAATTCATTCTGAAACGTCAGGAAGCATATGCACATCCTGAGGTATCATTAAAATGAGAATATAATCTTATAAGCGAGGCCGGGGAACCATATCATCCCCTACAAATCCTATAAGCTACCCTTTTACCACTTAAAAGGGAATCGGCTTCTTGTCCTATTCTAAGGATCCAAGAATGACTGCACCAACTTTGTAGAAATCTCCATCATAACATCACAGGATAAATCTAGAGAAAATCTAGTTAACTGTGAAAGAATATGTCACCAATTGAAGGAACACTGTACTTATCACATGATACAAACAATATTCATGCCACTAGCATCCTTCAAAAGCTGCCTTTAAAAGACACAATGAAGGCAGGTTTTCATGTACCATTCATGAGACTCGTGCAGAAGGCAGAACACTAGAAAGTTGTGAAAAAAGTCTATTGGATGAATTAACTGTATTCCAAGATCCTATAGTTCTAAAAATTATTTCATAACACTCAAGCATAGGCTAGTCACATCATACATTGGACACCATCCAGCTGTTCAAGTAACATGGAGAATCAGAGTAATACAAGTTCTCAAAGACAGTGTCTCCAATTCTGCCACCTCTGCTTTTGATCACATATGCGCACATTTATACATATTCTATTCGTGGTGTGCACGTGTGTGTATAGAGAGATGGATGAAATGGTGGTACAAATGAAAGTGAAACAGTCCAAAAGCAACAGGAAGTCATACTTGTTCCATGGGTACAGGTTCATTATTCCTTTGTTCCTCCACATCTTTTGGCTCACTGTCACCCTCATTCTGACTATCAGAGTCCATATTATCGTCCTTTTGTTTGACACCATTTGCCTGAGTATCCTCAACCAAAGCTTGCAAATCTGAAGGAAGCTGACCTGACTTCAATGCCTGCTCACCAAAACCAGATTAAAAGTGATATGTTACTACTAAGCACAAAAAAACAAAGCTTAAAAATACTTAATAATTCCAAAACATAATGAAAACGTGAGGACCTTTTCAAGTCTTGCAACCTCTTCAAGAGTCTGTGAATTCACAATGGCAGCCTGCAAACAAATGAAACCTTAGCAAATCTAAATAACAATGTCAGTGGGTTGTTGTGCTAGTCTCTCCGGGGGTTTAGGTTCTATGGGTGAGTCCTAAGGGCTCTGCCATGGGTGGTTCCCCCGTCATAAAAACATAAATAATAAATAAAATAAAATAAAAAAAAGGATACGTACTTATGTAAGCATCCAATATATATATATATATATTTTTTTAATATATATAAGGTTACTCACTTTTCATCCAATAATACAACCATCCCAAAAACAAAATAGAGCTCAACACTCTCCAAGCAAGCTCAATGCATTGGAAGTCTTGACTATTCCTTTCTAAGCATCCACAAATGGCACCACAAATATAATATATATATATATATAAACTTGCATATTCATCAATTATTATAAGAACACTGTTTACTAATATCCTCTTGTTGTCTTAGGGAAAAAAGAAAACACCCTCTCTTGCCTACTAATAACCCACATAATTATCTGCCTTTACAAAATCCAAGCACGATATTATCTTCAAAATTGTTTTTTCACTAATACAGAGTAAAAGGTGGCAGAATAAGAAAAGTACACCGTGTGAAAATATGAAAAAATTGTTGCATGCATTCGAATCTAGTTATAAATGTATGTTATTCACATATAAATGAATGCATGTAAATATACCCCAGCCAGATAATAATCAGATAAGGCTTTTCTTTGGAGGAAACATCTGTGGAAATCAAACTTAAATAAGAAACCAGTAATGAATTCTGCAAACAGGTGAATGGTTTCATATTACCCAAAACTGTCATTCATGGCCAGCAGCCCCTAACTACACTACAATCACTGATCTGTGCAGTGACATTAATACCTTGATAGCTATTATTTGCTCTGGTGTTGGGCCAGCCACTTTTGGAGTTTGTTCTTCCTCTGAAACTTCTGAAACTTTGGGTACCTCGACAGGTGTGAAAGTCTTTGCGGATTCCTTTTTAATCTCTTCCTCAACTTCTTTAGATGCAAACAAATTTCCTGCTTCCATTCTCTCCTGTAGTTTATGAAATATGATTATCAAAATGAAGGTACATAATAGAGGCAGAGGAGAGTTAAAAAGAATGACAATTGTGGAAGTATCATATCATAGTTGTACATAGTTTTCTAGAGTCTCCATAATGATAAGTTTCGCACACCATTTTTAAATCAGAAATCAAACTTTTGGTCATATCTGGGAATAAAAAAATTCTTTGAATAACTAAGAGTAAGCTTCTTTAAAATTTGGGGTAATAATCATAACTATGCAAACCCAAGATAATGAGAGTGTAATTAAACAAGACAGTCTAAGGCTACCTTACAATTTTAACAATATAAGAAAGCAGCAGCATGCGCAGAAAACCAAGACTGAGTTTTGGCACAATAAAAAATCTTACCTTGTTTTTCACCTTCTTGAAATCTA
Source organism: Carya cathayensis (assembly GCA_011037825.1). Taxonomy (NCBI): domain Eukaryota; kingdom Viridiplantae; phylum Streptophyta; class Magnoliopsida; order Fagales; family Juglandaceae; genus Carya; species Carya cathayensis. The sequence goes on along the minus strand of QGSO01000159.1, from coordinate 3,743,354 downwards.
GAACCCGAAGGAACTTTAATTTGTTAATGACATACAGCCGATAATTTGGTTTCTTTGTGATGTTATTATCTAACAGGCTAAGAAACTGCAGCTTTGGAAGGGATGCCAGAGGATCAATCTCTACCAAGTTAACAAGCCTGTTGTTCGTAAGAACTAAAGTGTGTAAATTTGGCAAGAACTCTGCAACATAAACATCGAATGAAATTATAGTAAACAGCAGGTATGCTTAATGACGCCATGACAAAAGGACAGTAAGTACCATTTGAATCTTACCTCCGATGTTGGGATTGATACGAGTAATTCTATTGTTATTTATAAGCAAGGTGCCCAAACGATTAAGATGCGGAAAGTTTTCCAGCTTAACGATCTCATTGTCAGACAAATCAATTGTGTCGAATTGGTCCTGCCAAATCCCAACACGCAAATCAAATATTAGGCTTATTGTACTCATAGTTCAAGAAAAAACAAGTTGTATATAATAAAATTCATTTGCTTAAAGCAGCGTCACATAGCTAATGTAATATTATGAAAAAACATTAACGTGTAGGGAATTGGGGAATTCTAATTAATATGGTATGTTGTAAATCTACTAAAGTTAGAATTTTCATGAAATCTACTTATAAAAACGCATCATCAAATATCAAGTAAAACATACACCGACCCAACAAACGTACTTATCAAATATTAAACCAAAAAACAAAAAAAAAACTGAGACCTCATTGCCAAATCACAATCCCATCACTTCAGTAAAGCGTGTAGTAAAAGTCAAGATTTTCCGAAATATGAAGGGGAACTTGAAATTCAGAGAGACAACGTTGCTCACCTCAGTAGCGCCCACGTTTTCTATCACCGCAATCTTGTTACCTGTCAACCAGAGGGGAAAGTTAAGTTAAATTTAAGTAGGGCCATTTCGACGAGAGAGTAAGGGCTCGAACGGTGGGAGAGAGAGAGAGAGAGAGAGCATACCTCGAAGATCTAACTCTCGCTCCTTAACGGCATTGAAAAAATGAGGGCTTTTCCAAATCAAGTCGGCAGTGAGCCTCACCATCTTTCTCTATTCCCAGCGTCTCTGGCTGAACAAACAGTAAATTGCAGCAAGTAGCTGAGGTGATTGCTGCACCCGGACGGAGGGCTGGACGACCAACAACCCTAACAAAAAATTTTGAAGCCAAGTCGGGCAAATGCGCAGTGTGGGTTACGGCGCTGTCGCGGGTTTACGAATTAGTCCTTCTCCAGGAGCAGGCGGAAGGCTTACAAATATCAGCGTGCTATACAAAACGGGTCGGTTTATCCACTTTTTCCGATCTAAATTTATTTAGGTCTAAAAATGTAAAGGAAAATACAATTTAAACCAATAAAAGTGACTGATTTTATTTTTTTATTATTTTATATTTTTTTACTTCATAATTAAGAAATTGACTATTAGTAAATTGATATTTTTTTAAAAAAACTTAAAAATAATAATTGAAATAAAAACTAAAACAATAAAAAAATTTGAATTGCACTCATAGGTGAGAATTCATTGGTCATTTATTGGTTCTGTGATGACCCGCTTTTACGTGTGTTTTCACTGAAGGGTTGTTTTAATTTAATTAATATATTGGTTTATTTTATTTTAAATTAATGTATTTTAATTGGTTTTTAATTTATTTGATGTTGTGTTTAATTTATTTTAATCGTTTTACGGTTTTTAAAATCGTTTTCGGCGGATCTGTTTTTGGTTTCCGGAGTGAGGATTGGCCCTCATTTCATTTCATTTCTCTTTTTTTTTTCTTTTTCCATTTTCCTTTTTCTTTTTCTTCTTTTCTTTCATTTCTTTCTTTTTCTTCTTCTTTCCTTCCCAGTTTCTCTCTCCCCGCGCAGCTCTTCTTCCTTTTCTCCTTACCATTGATGTCCCTTCGACCGCCTGGTTCTTCGCCGTCCGGCCGCCGTATAGTGCACCACCCCCACCATTCTCTTCCCCTCCCACCAGAGATCATCCCCACCAATTTTCAGAGCCATCGGACCAGCCGTTAGCCGCCACGCACGGTTGGAAGTCATGGCACTTGCCCTGTTTTTCTCCCCTGTCGCCGGTTGTTTTCGCAGCCCAAAACTGTCATTCGCCGGCGGCGTGGCCTACACCACCCACCCAGTTTTCTTCCCCTCTCACTGGTGAACATCCCCACTAAGTTTCACCTCCATCCGAGCCACCGTTAGCCACCACAAGCTCTTCCAAACCACACGGATTTTCACCGATTCCGGCACCGTCGCACCACCTCCGGCCACCATCTCTTCACAGATTCTTCCTCTACCTCTTGCTGACCTAACCCACTTAATTTCTAGGGCTGTACACCAAACCGAGGAACCGACCTCCACCGACGGAAACTGGCCGCCGGATGCCGGAACCGGCCGAAACCGGCGAAGAACCGGTCTGAGGTCGAGTTAAATATATAGAAACCGACGTCAGCCGGTTCGGTTTCGGTTCTCCTGTGCGAAAAACCGCTGAACCGGCCGACCGGTTCTTATATTTTTTTTTCCCTGTTATACATGTAGAAACGACGCCGTTTCACTTATGAAACATTGAAACGGCGTCGTTTTAGATTTAGGAAACAGAAAAAAAAATATAAAGGAACGACGCCGTTTGGCTTAAGCCAAACGGCGTCGTTCCAAAATGGGATTCTTCATCGTCCCCACGCCCTTCTTCTTCTTCCCGGTCTCCTTCTTCCTCAGCCCTAGGTTTTCTCTCCTCTGCAACTCTTTCCTAGATTCATGGCAGACGACGACGCAGCTCCTTCCTTCGTCACAGAGACGCCGACGGCAGACCGAAAACTGCGCCGACGTAGTCGAGACCGATGGCATCGGTTTTCTCTCCCCCAGTCGATCGGTTTCGGCCGGTTGTCAGCAGCTCTCTCCCACGTCGGTGGGGTTTCGGTTTGGCTCCGAAACCGAGGCCGACGCATCGGTTTACACCCCTACTAATTTCAGCCTCAATCCATTGTCGGAGCAGCTCCCACGAGCTCAACTCCGTTCAGCCCCTTTTTGGCCTTCGACCGCCATTTTCATCACCACCCACGGCTAAAACTCGTTTCCCTTAGCTTCATAAACATCTCAAGACCTTTCCCTATCAATTTTGTGTCTTGGTTTGTCCCCGTTCGAAAGTGGGTAATTTATTATCCACGGCCATTGTGTAAAATACACTGTTACGTTGCTTTTTCTCCGCCGTTTGCAACGCCGCGAGCTTTCAAAAAATACCGTATAGCGCTGTAAGTATTTTCCAAACTCTACTTTTAGATTTAAATGTATTTTGCTCATACAATATATATTTATCTGCTGGTTGGTTGATTCCGAACTGAGTCCAAGGAGTCGGGAGTCGGATGGATTGAGGACGGAGTTGCTTGGTTTGTTGATTTATGGTTGGTTGGTTGTTTTATGCATTGAGATTGCATTTACATGGTGCATGTACGTGCATTTTATTTAAATTGAGAAAAAAATCTTGTTTTATTGGCGTAAATGGATTTTCGGGTGCGTGTGTACCACGACCCCAAGCCGGGATGGGGTATTATCTCGGTGGAGCTCCTCTGGTAACTCGGGAGCGTAATATACTGAGTGACATCCCCTGAGTTGTCGCTGGGCGACGACGAGAGCGGGGGTTAGAGGATGCTTGGCTACGAACGCTCCGGGCGCGGAACTGGGCATCGCTCTACACACCGACTCCGTGGCCCTTCGCTGGCGAGAGTTAGAGGATGCTTGGCTACGAACGCGCGGGGCGCGGAACTGTGCATCGCTCGTTTAGGTGTCATACGCGTGGTCGTTACTCGCGGTGTGGCACAGGAGCCAGGGTGTGCGGATGACCCCTAGGGGAGGTCATGGTGCATACGGATTAATTGGTTAATGGATTGAGTTGGATATGGGCCAAATGATACTTTTGGCGTGATATTTGGAAAGGTTATGTTTTTGGTCCAAATGGGATTTTTGGCGTGCGTGGAAAAATATGGTTTTATGGGTTTTGTGCATTGGCATTCTCTCATGCATATTGTTTGAGTTTTAATATGTTTTTATCTAGTGGTGTTTGGATTTTACTTACCTGTGGCACCATTTTTGGTACTGTAGATTTTGATGCAGAGATCGAGGAGGAGGAGGAGGCTGAGCCCGAGAATGCGGCTCCGCCGGAGTATTGAGTTGAAGTTAATGCTTTATATGTGGCTTTGAATAATATTTGTAGTTCGTAATATTTTATTATGTACGTTTTAAACAGTTTTGTATTAAACTAAGAAAAATTCTGGTACTTAGTTATGACTTTGCTATCCGCTGCGTGTCGCTTCATGCACATTTGTTGCTTACACACACTTGGCACTCGTCGATAGGATGGTGACTCGTGTTGTCACCATCCGGACATCTCGATTTTCTCGTGTCCGTGCGTGGGGATTTGGGGGCGTCACAGGTTCTTCTAGCATTATCCAAATGTAAAATTGTGTTTTTTGAAAATTTATAATTTTAATTTGAGTCTCAAATTTATAATAAATCATTGTGTTGATATCGTGTTTCGTACGCTTTTGAATCATACCCTCGACAACTAGAGCCTTTGATCTCGAGCCTGCAAACACAAAAGTAACTCTAAAGTCCAACAGTTGGTATGGTGATCGGGTGGAACTTCCAACACCTAAATCAATAGATTTTGAATGAGAGAATTTAAGGCTAGCTATAATAAACAAGGTTTAAAGAGTCCAACCCCCCTTTTGGTGTCTAGGGGTTGACTTTTTACCTGCGTTTGGGGTCAAGTGTCTATAACTTGCGACTGGGTGGACAGGTGTCCCCCTGGGTCTCCCCCGCCAGGTCTCATTCAATATGGTGTGATTGTCTGATGAAATAATTAATGCAATGTGATGCTCTGATGTTGCCTTAAGTTCAATCCCATCGAGGTGGCATATTTCCCATTTTCCTTGTCTAAACAGTCTCTTGTATTCCCAAAACTGTAACTTGTCCCTAACCTGACACTCATACCCAGCTTGTTCAAGTCAAGAGCTCTCAATCAAGCCGTCGAGGAGTTTATCAAGATCAGGCCCTGGAAAATGGGCTTGGCTTCCCACGCCTTTAGTGGTTTAGGGAAGGCACCCCTGACACCTGAACTAGACCTGTATTCTTGGGTCTGATCCCCCAATACAATGTTCAATTTCACCCTTTTTTTTACATAGATGATTGTCATGTCCATCTAGGGACAGTGTTCAAGCATTGATTAGGTCAAAAAAGTATCTCTTGTTTGGTACCATTTTAAATGCTAATAAAAAAAGTATCTCTTGTTTGGTACCATTTTAAATGTTGTATTTAATGATATTTAATGGCACTGCTTGATTCCCACTCCCTTCCATGCACAAGACTATATTTGATTTCTAAAAAAATTCTATTCATTATTTTCATATATTATATATCACATTTTTTTAATTTATTTTCTCTTATTAAATATGTGGTATATGGATAATGAGTATAAAATTTTAATTAGTTAAAGAATAATAAAATATTTTTTTTATGAAAACAAATAGTATGCAGTTTGTGCCTATACGGAGATAATGAGTAGGAAATCTCAAACTCTAATAACTATAAAATGATCTCATCGTGCTATCAACATATTGAAGAATAAAGTTTGAAGGAGTAGAGAAATTATATGAATAATTTAATGCTAGGTTAATTGTTGTTACCCCAGATGACTAACATAAGAGGGGCGTGAATTGAGTTGTATTTAAAAAAAATTATAAATTAAATATACAATATAAAATATAAACAAAATATAAAACAACAATAAATATAAAGAGTAAGAGTAAGAGAGAAGCAAACTTAGTATGTTAACGAGGTTCGGCCCCACTGCCTACGTCCTCGCCTCAAGCTACCCCTTGAGGATCCTCGAATTCACTATTCAACCTCATTCAGGTGGAGATAGAAACCTATTACACCTTTGAACAACACCGCTACAAAGGATTCATGTAAAACACCATCTACATTTGCAATCACCTTATAGGTGGTGATTCAACTATTCCCTGTGTAGAATACTTTCTACACGCATAAGGGTTATACACACCCTTTTACTGATACAAGAATTGATAGTGGGTAGGTTATCAGAAAACACTCCTCAATTAGTGAAATAAGAACAATACAACACAAACTATATCTCTCAAAATGAACAAGGGTTAAGGCTCAATGTTTAGAGAAGAGAGAATGAAAGCTTTGAATGAATATTATATATTTTTGGTGTTGTAAATGTGAAACTCTCAAAGGATCTATTTATAGGCATATGAGACTTCATATTCAAATTTAAAAAGATTCACATATCAAAGACATTATCATTCACTTTTCAAAAATTTCAAACCTAATCTTTTACTTTTTGTATATGACAAAAGGAGCACACTTTACTTTTCAAAAATTTCAAACATAATCTTTTACTTTTTGCATATGACAAAAGGAGCACACTTTACTTTTCAAAAAATTCAAACCTAATCTTTTACTTTTTGCATATGACAAAATGAGCATACTTTACTTTTCAAAATTTTCAAACAAAGACATATTCCTTTTGCATAAGTCAAGAAAATCATCAATCACTTTTGAAAAAATTCAAATAAAACATGCACATGTGAAAAAAGTATTTTAATACTTTATGATAAAATATTAATTTTGAGCCTTAATCATAATTTCAAATTTTTAAGAGATTTACAACACTACTCTATGATTTTAATTTGAACTTGTTCCCTTCTTGCTCATGCTTGGTTCCTTGAAGTGCTTGATTCCATTGTGTGGAAATCTTGAGCTTGAGACTCCTTTATTCTTTGAATTCATTTGTTATTATCAAAATCCACGTGTAGATTTATAATTATACGAAATTTAAAACCTTGGTTTCAACACTTGTATTAACAAAAGAATAAAACTAAAACCACCACTCCTAACTCCCACTGGGAGCCATCATTGGCCATTATTATTTTTATGTTTTATTTTTTATTTCATAATTAATGAAATATTTTTTAATGATACTGTAATTTAATTTTTTTAAAAAAATATTAAAAAATTATATGTAAATGTTTTTAAAAAATACACTAAAATGACAAACGATACCTCCCAGCTCCCAACTCCCGCTGGGAGCGGTGGCTGAAATGCCACCCTTAACAAAAATATTTGGGAGACATGAGCCATATCGATAGTCGGAACTCTTTTATTAAAGGCTAATGTTCACTTCCATAAATGTAAAATGTTGACCCATAATGAGCTTTGGGCTAATGAGCTTTGGACTACCATGTCTAGTTAGGGAATATTTTGAGATTTTTTTAAAGAATTAATCTATTATTAAGTGGAGAATACATTATTCACATATGAAAAGATTTGATTTATAAAATTTAAAATTTAAAATTTATTTTAAAATTTAAATTACGCCCCGTAAGAGCATCCTCATTGGCTTGGCCAAATGAGGTGCTCGGTTATATATGAAGGAAATTAGTTCAGAAAATGCTCACATTGGATTGGGCAACTTCAAATATTATGGACTTGTGCTACAGTTGAGAGCACCCGGATGGCCAAATTTGGAAGACCATTTTCATTCACCAAATCATAAAATAACATTTTCTCACTCATACGACCGAGCAAGGGTCAGAACGCGGGAAGTCAGTTGTCACTTTCTCCTTTCTCCCTCCATTTCCGTCTCTCTTTCTCCCTTTCTCCATTTCCGTCTCTCTTTCTCCCTCCATTTCCGTCTCTCTTTCTCCCTTTCTCCCTCCATTTCCGTATCTGCTCCCTCTCGATTCGCATACACGGAAGACCTCCACAACCCACGGCTGCGCACATCCACTCCCACGACTACGCCCTCCACTCTGTCTCTCTCAATCATGATCCCGATCGGTAAGTTTCCGTAAATTACCCCTCTTTATATGCTCTCTGTTTTGCACTACAATGTCTATTGGTTTGTATTGATCGATTCCTCTTAAGGTTTGATGCTCTGTTTTGTAGACAAACCTCTCTTAAGGTTTTTGATCGATTCCTCTTAAGGTTTTTGAGCTCGGTTTTGTAGACAAACCTCTCTTCATCTCCTGAACTCTGTCTCCATCAACCCAAGAATACACCCACGAACCAGACCAAAAACGCCAACCCTAACCCTAACCATTTCTAATTTAATTTTATAATTATAGGTTGATGGTGTGATCGTTGTGAGGGTTTATGAATTTCGTAGTTGGAAGAAGATTGATGGTGTGATTGTTGTGTTGATGGTTAATTGAGTCTGAAATCGAAAATATGTGCATGTTTGCTGTTGATTTGTCACTGTCTTTCCACATCATTTTGACATGCATTAGGATATCAACCATGCATCATGTGCTACCTAGACCCACGCAGTGACTAATGTTTGTCAATTTCTCAAGCCTTGAAAACTAAAGAGAAATATAATAGGGATTCACCCTTTCACAAATTTTAGCCACATCTTTTCTTTTTTGTTTTGTGCTATGTCTGTTTCTTAGGGTAGTCACATTCATATCATGGGTGCCCTTAGTGATTAGTAGGTAACATCAAGGTTTTAGGACAGAATAATTCAAGTGTCCATATCATTTATGTGTATAATTTTTTTTCTTCAACTTAACAAAGTAGATAAGTTTTCTAAATATTACAAATAAAGATGCACATTGGTAAATATACAGCTCATGACTCCCATAGGAGAATTTTGTGGCTATGAGAATTTTGGACCTGCCTTGGCACTTCGCCATGTAGAAAAATAGCTGCAGATTGCAACTTGCTTTAGGTTACGATTGGATAGTAACTCAATTCTATATTTTCTTGGATGTAGTTAGGTAACTTAGCTCCAACTTCCGAACCCAGCTGCAAAATATAGAATTGAGTTTTATGACTGGGCTGGTTTTAAGATATGTATGTTTTGTGTATGGTTATGTTTTTCTAACTGTTTGAATTGGTTTGGGCTGTAAGTATTATGAAATTATATGATGAAGTCGATGCAATATGTGTTGTGATTAAATACTTAAATATATATTTCGGTTTTTTCCTTTTCCAACATTTTTAGCAACCAATTGGTCTTACTTGCTCACTGTTTTTTAGAAGTGTTCTTACTTGCTCACCATTTTTAAAAGTGTTCATACTTGCTCACTGTTTTTTGTATTACTTGATGAATGATGCATTGACTTTATTACTTGCTGACTGTTTTATTTAGGATGGATTCACACTTATTGGATGATCCCTTTTTCACCACACTATTGCAAAGTGGTGGAGAAGGTATTATTAACCCCCCCATGGCTCGTGTCTTGCATGATAATATTGTTAATGAGGTTGAAGTGACACAACCCGAAGGGCAAGTAAGGGCACGAACTAAACTATCCCAACGGGGTGTGTCCTTCAACGTGGAGGAAGACAACCTCCTTGTATCAGGGTGGCTGAACATTAGTATAGACGCTATTAGGGGGACGGATCAAAAGTCCACCCAATTGTGGATAAGAATCCATGATTACTTCAATACTTATAAAAAACATAATTGGCCTGAACGTTCTGTGGGGTCGTTGACTAATCGATGGTCAACTATCCAAAAAGCCACAAACAAGTTTTGTGGTTGCTTAGCCCAAGTCGAATCAATGCATCCAAGCGGTACCAATGAACAAGACAAGGTATGTTTCTAATTATCATAAATTTGGGTTGTAATATGTACTAATATTTTTATGATTGATGTTTAGATTGACAAGGCAAAGGCATTGTACCGAGAGACACAAAAAAGCAATTACAATTTGGATCATTGTTGGAACTTATTGAGGCACCAACCAAAGTGGCAAGTGCATATGGATAATTTGCCAACAAAGAGAAAGACGGGTTGCCCTACTGTTCCTGCTGCCATTGCCATAGATGTTGAGGAAAATGAGAGCATGTCTACCAATTTGGAGAGGCCCCTAGGCAAGAAATCTGAAAAACAAAAGGAAAGGAAAAGGAAACATGAAGAATCTTGTAATAGTCAATTTGATGAAAAGTTAAGTAACATGGAAAACGATAGGAGGATAATGATGATTGAGCGACGGGAGACGGCAATGAAGGCTAAAAAGGACAGGGCTGAGATAATCTCACTTAAGAAGAAGAAGATGGAGATGGAAGTCATGATGTTGAATGTTGATAACATGAATGCAGTGCAGCGAGAATACTTCAAGTCAATTCAAATTGAGATCCTAGAGAAACATAGGACTGAATTGAATGAAATGCAGTAGCTGGAGGAAGGAGAAGTGCACTGGAGTTGCTGTTTTGCACACCTGGTAATACTTTCGGTTTGAATTGTTGCTGTTTTTTGTTAATAAACTGAAGAGTTGCTGTTGTTGATGTTGAATGTTAATGCCATATTTGGTAGTTGCTGTTTTTTGTTAATAAACTGAATAGTTGATGGTTTTGCACACCTGAAAACAATTACTAGTTGCTGTTTTTGGTAAAAAAAAATACAGATTAATATTGCATTGTCTCTCTGTTTTGCAGTTGGTATTGATTTATGAAATGGAAGACTATTTTTTGGATGGAAGTCTACTTTTTGGAACTTCATGACAGCTTGGAACCCACTGACTGATTTTTTGGATGTATATTGAAACCTTGTAACTGCTGTTATATGTTAATAGGGGTTTATATTTGAACTGCTGTATATGATAACTAGCTACAGATTTATGTGTTTTCTCTTGGTTTGGGCTGTAAGTGTTTTTTGTAACTAAGATGGTGTTTGAATATTTGATTTCCACTAGGTGTTTATGTAAGTGTTTTGTAATTAAGATGGTGGAGGAAGTGTATATTTCCTCTAGGTGTTTATGTAAATGGTTTTGTAATTAAGAAGGTTAAGAATGCAGTGTAGATTTCCTGAAAACAGTTTTCAACGTTTTATTCGATCAGTGGGAGAAAATTGATTAATTTGGCTCATATATCCATGACAAGGATATAGGGTTTGATTTGCTTCGGTTCTGGATTCCATGGCCTTTTAGTGTTTGGGTGGTGAATTCTGTTTTGGTGGCTGGGATTTGGGTTGTTTGCTTGATTAGATTTTTAGGATCTGCTTGTGGGTCTTGGTGGGTTTGGGGTGGAAATTGGTGCAGAGTTTGAATCAAGTGGATGTCATGATTTCGGGTTCCAACTGTTCTGTAAGAAGCTCGTGAGGCTTTTTGGCATAAGAGAATTGGTGGTTCTACTCTCCCGAAAAGAGAATACTTGCATTGTGAATGATGGTTCATCCTCAAGGCGCTTCAAAACACCCATGTAGTCTTCTTGCTGTTACCTGTGGGAAAATATCGGAAGATAAACTCAAGAAGGATGCTGCAGAGGATGAGCCCAGATATCCTTTTCCTGAATTGGCGTCTTCTGGACGTTTGGAGGTGCAATATTGGATTTTTGGTTATAAATTTTCTTTAATTAATTTCAGAAATGAATTGTGTTACACATGCTTATATCTCCTGCATGTTCATTGTTGACTCTTTTTACTATAGTTATCACTCTCCTTGTGTAGGTTCAGACTCTGACCAATCCAAGCAAAGATGAGTTCTGTAGGACTCTGGAATCATATAGACCGAGTATTGTTTACTTGCAAGGAGTGCAGCTCGTGAATGATGAAGGAGTGCAGCTCATATGTTCTTAGATATTTAGTAAAAACATTAGTTGATAGAATTTTGTTATTCCTAAATGAGCTTTCACTAAGTGTTTTTTTAATATTAATTTAATTATAATATAATATTGCTTAATATTAAATTGGTAGAATTATAAAATGTGAGAAAACTTTTTTTTTTTAAATATTATTTTAATAATATTTTATTATTATATATAGAATAGATGGCTAATTCAATGTGGGACTTGAATTTAGATAGGATAGGCAAATGTATTTTCAAGTTGATATTGACTAAATTTGAATATGCATTTGGCCAAGCCAATGCTAATGCTCTAAGTGGTGATGTAGATGCCTTAAAAAGTTAGAATATTAATACTCTTTTTTAATAGTCCTTAAAATAAAATCTAAGCCGTATTTTATATAATTTTGTGAAAGTAAATAAAGAAAATAAGAAATTTACGATCTGTTTAAAATGTGTTTTACAGTAAAGTTTGCTAAAGTGCGTAAGATGCAATAGAAGATGTTTTATTGAGTTTTTATGAATGTTATTTTCGGTTTTTGCGTTTCTTGTATTGTTTGGAAATTTAATAAATAATTATATGAATTTTAAAAGTTTAATATATTTTAATTGAAGTCAAAAATTTTTTTTTTTTAAAATAAAATTGAAATTCGAGCATTTGGTATAATCATCTCGTGGCGAGGACACGTATTCAAGCATGATGGGAACCGACTGATCTCTAATAAACGGCACAGATTCTACGAGGTGATGTGTAATTTTCGGAGGCGAGGTAGTTCCCGAGCTCGGGGCCATGTCGAGGAAAGGACATAAAAACGACGCGACTGGAATCGTCTAGTGAGCGCGACTTTGAGTAACATACGAAGCGAAGCGATTCGATTCGAAGAAACCCCGAGAGAGCTCACAAGAGAGAGAGAGGATTCCAGATTCCAATCCGGAGCCGTGCTAACTGTGCCAGTAATTTAGTTTTACGACACAAATCATAGCGGGGGAGAGGACGTGAGGAGGAAGATATGGGACAGAGACCAGGAAGCATTGCTCCATCATGGCTATTACTATTGCTTTCATTACTTCTTGCCTGGGCAATGGTATCTCCTGCCGACTCTGTTCGTTCTGGTAATAATAATAACTCTTCGTCCACGGGAGCTTTATATTGGTCCACCGCAAAGGAGGAGGCGGATCTGCTTCGCAACCCTCATGCACGGGACGATTCCCCCGAGGCTGTCGCCAACGACGACTCCGACGGCGGCTTTTCTTCCCTCGAAGGAATGTTACAGTGGGCTATTGGTAATTGTAATCCCTTCTTTCTTTTTTCCCTTTCCACTTTCATGGCTAGCTGATTATTTGCTCCAATGGTGCGTTTCTTAATATTACTATTTAGAGATAGGGGCTTGGTTATTATCAATTTATATATTTAGCCTAACTGGCCAAATAGTGTACCTATCGACTCCATGCCCAGATGGCACTGGTTCATTCTGGATAGCTTACTGCATTCAATTCTGGTGAATGAAAAGTTATGACGGGTTTGTGACCTAGAAGGATACCAATACCATTCTATCGGAATCCCTCAATTACAGTGTTGATGACAATGGAAAATACGGACTCCTATACTTGATATTTAACTCGTCGTTTTAAATGCTAACTTTTATTTTTTCTTATGTCGAGTATCTCTACTTAAGTGTTTCTTTTGTAAATGAATCAGGTCATTCTGATCCCGCAAAATTAAAGAAAGCATCTGAAGATGTCAAACGACTATCACCCAGTGAGCTAAAAAAGCGACAAATAGAACTAAAGGTGGGGAAACTATTAAAATGTTCATGGGTAGCAAATCACAAAAGTACTGTTTATCTTGCATATTCATTTGTGCCATGAAGAATTAGAACAAGTAATTCATCTATATGAGCATATTGTATCTTATTTATGATTTTTGTGTTCTTTTACATTATCTTTATTTTTTTTTTGGGATGTCGGGGAACCTCTTCAAGGCAAGACCCTTTGGACCCACCCCTGCAGAGTAAACCTCGGTCCCTTGCACTGCATCCTCGGAAGTTTCATTATCTTTGATTTTTGTTGAGTACTTCTCTTGTTCACTTTAGGCTTTGGTTGTGCCTATCAAAAACATTATGCATTGAAATTTACTTTTTTGGGATTGTCTACTTGAAACTTCTGTTATTCTTCACCATCTAGTGCCAACAACCTTTTTTAGGTCATGATAGTCTCGTCCTATTGGTGCCCTCCTCTTGATTCCATTCTTTCCTTCATACCAATGCATTTATAGATTTTCTTTTTGTGATACCCCATATGATAAGGATAAGGGTAGGTGGTGAATGAGATCCCATATTACTTAGGAAGGAAAAGTTATTGTTCTTTATAAGGTTCCAATTGTCTCATTGACTAGTTATTTTGTAATATAGGCTATGTGGTTCGGGCCTTCTATTGGGGCGTTACAAATGATATCAGAGACTATCCCAACCAGAAATGTGAGACTTGAACTGTGCCACATACAACGGACAGGCCTGACGAGGGCTTCGGGAATTTAAGGGGGGGGGGGGATTGTGATACCTCATATGATAAGGATAAGGGTAGGTGGTGTATGGGATCCCACATTGCTTGGGAAGAAGTTCTTGCTCTTTATAAAGTTTTAATTGTATCATTGACTAATCCTTTTGGAGCATAGGCCATGTGGTTTGGGTCTTCCATTGGGGCATTACACTTTTTCATCCTTGTGTGATGGTTACTTCTTTATTTTTTGGTCAGAGTGCAAGTTTTCTAATTTGTCACTGCAAAATTATATCTTAGGTTATGAAGTAAACACAATATGTGACATCAGTCCCTACAAGATTATTATGGATGAATCAAATGAATTGAACCTTCAGCTAATGCATGTAATATGGCATATATGGGGTAGACTCTAGCAAGTGTTTTTGTGCTTCTGCATTATGGCATATTTTGGGTAGACTCTAGCAAGTGTGTTTGTGCTTATGTGCTATGTCACATGCACCTGTTCAGTGTGTTTGCTGGAGATATATGATGTATCTGTTGTGCTTAAATTACTTACCCAAAAAAAAAATCTATTATGCTTAAACAGGACCTGATGGAGAAGTTAAGAATGCCGTCGGATGCGCAGTTGATGCAAATTGCGATAGATGACTTAAATAATTCCTCTTTGTCTTTGGAAGATCGTGAACGTGCTCTAAAGGAGCTTCTAATACTTGTCGAGCCAATAGATAATGCAAATGGTAGGTGTGAATATTTAACTTCTCATAGATCTGCAAGTTTTGTTTGAAGATTTGCAAGTTTTACTTCACAGTAGATAAGACTTTGAAACCTGGCGATGTGGCCTGCGGTTTGAAAGTCATGCAGACCCTCAAGTGGGTATGTCAGACTAATAGCATTGTCAAATGCAAAGAGTTGGGTGGCTTGCCAGATTAACGGCATTGTTGGATGCGAATGAGTTGGGTGGCTTGTCAAGCAAATCCCTTCTGTTGCAGAATAGGGTTCTTTCAGATAGTTAGATTGTTTGTGTTTCTTGTCATAGGGGATAGGTATTCACAGTTGTTCTTGCTAGCACCATATGAACTAAGTGGGAGCGTTCTAAAATGATTATTCCAGCCGCAGCATTAATTAGGTAATTTCATATCATATCATGTTCATAATATTTATCGGACTGACACTTACTAAAAAACAGAATTGACGAACCGGCAAGGCAGCTTTTGACATTTCATACCTTCACCTTTTTCTAAATATATGCTCCAAGTTATTTGTGTATGTCTTGCTCATTGATAAACCATTGCAGTTTAATTGTTGGCGTGTTGCTACTTTTTCTGAAAATTTGAAATCTTATGAACCTTGAGGTGTTTTGTTCTTTTATTTATTTTTTCCTGAAAATTAGTTGCTGACATATTTAAACTTGTGTTTGTAAGATTTGAAGAAACTTGGGGGCCTTGATGTGGTTATACAAGAGCTTAATCACGGCGACCAAGATATTAGGAGACTTGCTGCATGGATTATTGGGAAAGCCAGTCAGAATAATGCGGTTGTTCAGAAGCAGGTATGAAATGTTTGTTTTTTGAATCTATTGAGTTGCAAAAAGGTTCATGTTTCATATTCTCTACCCGTACTGTGAAACGTGTGCTTTCATGAAATTAAGTGAGAGGTGCTTGAAAGAAATCTAATTTAAAAGTCTGCAAGTCTCTCAGGTCCTGGAACTTAGGGCACTGGCAAAGCTAATGAAGATGGTAAAATCTAGTTCGACAGAAGAATCCATCAAAGCATTATATGCTGTTTCAGCACTGATCCGAAACAATCCAGCTGGCCAGGAATTGTTCTATGCAGAAGCTGGATATATGATGCTTCAGGTGACCTACATTAGAATGAGAAAAAAGATTTGAGATTATTCATATAGCGCTGAGTATTGCAACTGACAGTTGCTATTTCTTAGGACATTCTGAGCAATTCAAGCATTGATATCAGACTGCGCAGGAAAGCTGTCATTCTTGTGGGTGATCTGACAGAGTGTCAGTTAGAAAATGTGGATAAAGCTGAGTTTCCGTTTTTCAGCAATCAAATTTTCTTGAAGTCTGTAGTGGACCTAATGGCATCAGATGATCTTGATCTACAGGAGAAGGTGGTTGACCATTAATCTTATTAGACACTATATTTGTTTTTAATATCAAAATGATACATGCTGTCATGCACTACTAACTCTTAGAAATAGTCAAATGTAGAATCTTGAAAATGGAGTTCAGTTTATTTGCTGGAAATTCTGCTGTTTTGTTCTAATCTAATATGTGCAGTAATTGAGATGTATTGCAGGCACTTGTTGCAATTAAGAATCTTTTGCAACTTAGGGCGGCCGAACCACTAGTTTTCAAGGACTTTTGTGGTTTAGGTGGTGCACTAGAGAGGATGAGTCTGCAACTTCAAAAGTTAATGGCAGAGAAAGATGTCAAGGATTATGCAATGGACGTGGATAGCCTCCGGAGTGAAGTGGAGCAGATTTTCCATTCAAAGTTGGGAAAGGTATTAACTAGCACTTGCTTGGTTTATGTGATTTGTTGAACTTTCATTTAACTTGAAAGCTTTGTAACTGACAGGAAACACAGGTTCCAACATAATGATACATTCGTCCTGCACCAACATATGCTGGACTAGGCATCTGGCTACTATGCTCATAATGCATGCCTTGCTGGATAACAGTCTTATGCGCCTTTTTTTGGGTTGCGGGTTCTTTGTAGACTGACATGTGAATCTGTATGTTTAATGGGAGAGAGAGAGCTCAAGAAAAGGACTGATTATTAGATGAATTGTATTTTTTATAAAAATCTATTTATGATATAGAGGAAGTCTTGATCTGAGCCCTTTGCACAGTTTGCTCTCTCTGTCTTTAATTTCTGACCTGCTCAAACCGAAATTTCTGTCAATGTACAATGGCTAGAAGTCAGGACTCAGTAGTGCATCGTTTCTGTATAATAAATATGTCTATCTACGTAGATGGTTGATGACTTTCAATCTTCCTAGTCCTTTTGGTCTTTCTTTCCCCGTTTATTACTAACGTCAATTGTCTTAATACCGGCATGTTGCGTATGGGTGCTGCTACCTTGCTCGAATCCTGTCTCCCAAGCGTACCGATGAGTGCATTTGTTTTTGTTTCTTGAAAATATTTGTGTTTTTTTAAATATTAAAAAACACATAAATTCTAAGAATAAATAAATGCACTTATCGATACACTTGGAGGCATCGGGTTTCGAGCAACATGGCATTATTCTATCTATTTGCAAATATCTCGAGATGTTGCGAAAATAGAGAATTTTAGAAATTAGAATTAGAATTTTGCAAAAGATTACATATATTTTTTATAATATTATAAGAAAATATTATTTATATGTACTGATTTGTCAGCTATTAAATATTGTAAAATCTGAAATGCTATTATAAAAAAGAAATAATATTTATAATTTTAGAATATATAAATCCAACCCAATCATTTTAAATAAACTAAATAAATCCAAAATTTATATGTGCAGTTGAATTGAAGTCCGCCGGCCCAGCCGCTATGGTTGTCCCTACGTACAAGGCTCCATAATGGACCACGAAGCCCATGTGGCCTGGGCGAAGGCTAGTTAGTTTAGTTGGTAGCCCGATCAAAAGGTGTCGTATTATTAATTGAGTAATACTAATACAGTAAGTTCATTTTCTTATTTTAAAGAATAGAGTCCACTTAGTTTTTTCATACGAGTTTCAGATTTATTTTATTTTATTTTCTTAATAAGAATTTATCACGCTCTAAAAGTATAAATCATTTTATTTATTAATTTATCATTAATTTTTTAAAATAAAAAAAAGGAATTAAGAGAACTAGAGTTTGGTATTACTTTATTTATTATTCTAAGATGTTTACATTATATATTACTTACATGATTCAAATTATATTTTTTCAATTAAATAATGTGAATGATATATCCTATATACCAACGGCTTGAGAATGATTCTTTTTAAATGATGTATTCTACAAATGTAATTCATTGAAATTTGACTTTATTTATTTTTGTAATTTGATTGATGTTTCTTTTAATTTCATTTTAGGACATAACTTAGTCGTATCTACCAGTTTGTCCAGACTCCAAATCCAGATCCCGTTTACTTTTCTAGAAGGTTAATAAGAGCAGAAGTTAGTGGAATTGGGAGTTCTTTGAGGTTTTGTAGGCAGTTGGACTAAAATGGCTGTGCAAAGCATTTCGAATCATCCTTTCCTCACCAACTCACCGTCGCTGTCTTTCTCGGTCTCGTCGTCTTTGTCCAAATGCGACAGCGTCTTGGGACTCGTTCGAGTAGGGCCGCAGAGGAGGTGCAGCGGAAGGCGTACGGATTCTTTGAAGCTCGTCGTGTGCTCTCTGGACCGTACAAATGGCAGTAATAGTAGCGGAGGCGGCGATGGTGCTATGAAGGGAAGCGTGCCGAATTCCAACTATGTGGTGCCCCTGGACAAGTCGTTTTCGCCCACGAACTCTTCCTGCATCACTCGCCCTCTCGTTGAGATCCTCCGAGACCTCAACAAGAGAATCCCCGACAATATCATCAAGAATACTTCTCCTCCTCATGATGATCATGCGGAGACTGCAACCTTCATCCCCTGGTAATTGCCACTTTCTCCAGTTCTCTCTCTCTCTCTCTCTCTCTCTATATATATATATATATATATATATAATTTAACAAAGAATGACAGACATCTACTAGAGTTTGATCTAATACAAGTTTTTGGCGATCCGGCGATGCTCTTGTGTAGGTTTCATGCCAACCGAATGTTGAGCTTCTATGCCCCTGGTCTGTCTAATCCTTCCTTACCTTATTTTCTTGTATGTATTTATGTGATGTGTGCGCCAACCGAATACCTCACTCTTCAACATGTCTTCTGAACATCTTCTTTATTTGCACCTCGTGTTTATCTTCCTCGCTTTACAACCCTTGAAAAACTCGATTCCTTCCGTATCTCTTGCAAGTTGCATATCGTGCTTGTTTAAGTTTTAATAAGTATCTTATAGTTGATTCTAAACAATATTGTAGTCCCTATCAACTCACTTTAGTGTCATTGACTATGTTTTGAAATCCACATTTCTAGATCTTTTTTGCCACTAACACCTTTTTTGCAGGATGGTGTGGAGAAATACGTGATGTTATATTCGCTGACAATGGAAGTGTGACTGTGGTTTATCGAGTCACCATTCGGGGATCTGATGGAGAGGTGTGATTCAATAGTTAGCAAAACTATATGATATTCATATCAACACATTTATATCTCTAAAAAACATTCATCAGTACCCAAAAATGCTCCATTTTTTCTTTATTCAATGTTTGTTGTCTGAAAACTATTGCCCCCACAGAGTTACTTTATCTTACATCCTACGTGCCATTAGAAATCATCGCCATGCTTGGTTATATCCGAAGTTTATGCAAAGTTAATAAAACACAAAACACAATGATTAAACTTCTCGAGACCACTGAAGGTAAGTTTAGAATGCAAGACATATTTGCATAATTTCATGAAACTTCCGGGTTTAAAGAACTGGTTTATTGAGAAAGAACAGTAAACATCAGGCATGTGTTTGGTTAAATCATCTCCATTCTTGAGTCATTTCTTGGTAAGTATATTGTTTATTATAAAGAAATGGTAAAGACCAAATATACAATAAACGAAAAAGGCAAAGTATGAGGATTATCATGGTTGGGAGGCTAGAGCAGACCATTGGGCTTGTAAAACCACTCCAGGATTCTTAATTTCCACTTCATTCACTAATTAAGGGGTCAATTGGTCTAGTTCTTCTGTTGCTAACATGAGTGAAGCTGAACTTTGTTTTGTCTGGGCTTTAAAATATGTAATTTAGACATCCTCCTTAAACTTCGTAATGATTTTTTGACCAGATCACACGATTCGAATCTCCTTCTCCCCATAATGAAAAATGGAAGGGGTCAGGTCAATGTGTCCAGTTCCTCTGAAACAGCATGATGTATACAAAAAGAAAGACACCATCCCTCAAATTTTTACTTCAAAATTCACATCTTAATCAATTTGTTGGTTGGGAAGAATCAGTTGAAGTTGTGAAAGTCAGTTGCCATTGGAAATGAGGAAATGGAAAATTGTGTTGATATTAGATTTCAGAGGAAATTAGTTTTGAAGATGTTGTGGTTTCAGAGGATTCTGGAGGAAAATTTAGGATGTGATGTAATTTCAGAAGTGCCTCTATAAACAATTTTAGGAATCCCTTTATTTCTTTTCCCAAATTTTCTTGCCTGTTGGATGCCCTAAATGTATATATTTTTGATCGGTAATCAAGAATTTTTATTCATAATAATAGGTAAAGCCTGGATTGGCTAAAATCCTCAGTACTTGGAACTTAGTATTCTTGGTGGGAAGAGCCCTTTCACAGGAGGAAGTTATGTATGAACAGCTATAATGTCTTCAGCTCTTACGGCCCTTTAGCCATGCCCTTCTGAAAGAAGTGATAAAAATATTATGAAAGTGTTTCAAGGTTGCGAGGATGAAGAGATGATTTTAGCAGTATAAAAAAAGATACTTGTTTTACTTTCTAGGTGGGTGAAAGGAAATAAATCATAGTTTACTATATAATGAAGAAACATTAATGGAAAAAGAAAATTGTGGACAAAGGGGGAAGCAACCTTACTACAATGGCGTCAGTGGAAGTATACAAGATAATACTAATGGCCATAATTACTCTATCTAGTCTCCAGTCAAACAGACAAGACGAATTGTTTTAAGATATTACCATGCTAATTTATTTGAAGATTAGTGAATGCTGATACTAGAGCCTCTTTCATTGGTAGACATGGCCCCCATTTATGTTTATTACACCAATACATTGTATTTTGTCTGTCACCCTTTTTAAGTTAAACTTTCTTCTATTTTTAAAGTATTTTGAACCCCCTCCACTTTATTTTGTTTCTGCAAAATTAGGTTCCCCAGTAAATTTCTGGAATTTAGTTTTTGGGTCTGCAGGTATTTGTTTTGGGGGGTGTGGCAGGATATTTGTCTATATTTGTTAAGATTTAAGTAGGACTATTTTGAAGGCTTGGATCATTTTATATAACAACTACGCAACAGTCGTGTTTTATGGGTTTAATATAGGTCCTAAAAATATTATATAGGGTGCCCGCGACACCACAGATATTTATTTGAGTTTCTAACTTGGAATTGTGACGAGTAAATAGGAAAAATGGTTACTTCATTGAGATACTAGCCATTGCATTGAAGCCATATCTATTACTGACTACAATTTCTTTTAAGATTTATATTTGAGGCCGTTGGAAAGTTGATGGCACACTTGGGATTTATTTTAATGGTGAACTAGGATGTGTAATGACATCATGCACAAACGTTTTCTGAGAACTCTTAGTTTTAAGTAGTACTCTTTAAGTGGAATTAAGTGAGTGTACTGTCCGATGGTGCTTCTCTGCGAGTTCATTGTTTCATAGTTATATGAGGATGATAGGAGGAACGCTTAATTAAAGAATAAAAGTTTTTTGTCTGTTGTTTTCTTTTCATTGTGCAGTTTGAGTGTTGCCTAAAATTTTGCATTGATTAAACTCTTATATATATATATTCTTTTAGGGTGAGTAGTGCCCCATAACACATAGTCCAATGACCGAGACAAAAAAAAACCTCAATATTTATCATATCTCTAACAAATATTGTTTATCTGACATACTGATGCAGGCTCACCGTGAGTCAACGGGAACCGTATCACCTGGTGATGGCCACATTTTGGATCCAGTTGCTGCGGCAGAGGAAATAGCTTTCTGTAGAGCATGTGCTCGGTTTGGCCTTGGCTTGTATCTCTATCACGAAGAATAGATGCTACAGAAAACAAGGAGGTTTATCTTCCAATCATGTGTGAAGTTTTTGTCTCAACTTGTTAGAGTTGGATGATACTTTCTGCGCTACCAGTTGGTGTAAATATATTTAATAGATACCACGTGGTCATCTGGAATTTGCAGATTATTAGGTTTGGATTGTGGAGAACCGAGCTGTTGACATTTTGTTTGGTAAACTGAGTTTTTTTAACTGCTTATAAATATAAGACGATTTTTATAGACTACTATGCATTTTAGCATGTGTTTCTTTCGAGACACTGACGTATTCTGTAAGATTCCTTTCTAATTGCTTCTGAGATCAACTGACGATGAAGCGGATTGTAGCAGGGAGACTTTCTATTCCTTTGTTTACAGACACTTATTTCTGTCACAGCCTAGCAAACATGTACATTGAATTCTGAGTTGTCGAATCCATGTTTACATCTACATTGGACATTCCTTGTGCGACATAAAATGAACGCGAGAAAATGAGCAAAGACAGTAGCTATATACACACTGATTCCTCGGAATCGGTATATTTCTTTCTTTGCATTTTTGTTTGGGGTTTCAAAGTCATCAAATTCAAGGCCTCAAAAGTTTTGGACCCGTGTTGGAAGCAATCCAAGATGTGATCACATCTACAAGCTGGTGTACGTCCTTTGATATTTCTGTACGAAGGATCTTCGAGTCCAAACCAAATGTGTTACCTACTTCTTTTCCTACCGACTCCCATGGTGTACCCACAGTCAGATTTGCCAGAAGCTCACCTCCCCGGTTAACTGCATCAGCCATTGCTGGTGGAACGTCAGGGAGCGCCTGAAAAATCGAGTTAAAGAGTTTAAATTATGTGTCTCTTTTGCCGAGTGTTGGATTTAACCCAAAGCCGCAACCAGGGATATCTGAAAATGCATGGTAACTGCTATTCTCGAGTGACTATAATTCAGAACCGTGCAAGTCCGAGGAAAGATTTGGTAAAAAGTACCTGTTGCAAAGGAAGCCCGTGATCTCCGGGCAACAAGCGCATGGACATGTCCAGCATTGAACTAATGGCTGATTCTGAACTAAGTACCTGTGCTAGCACCGCGGTTTCATCAATTGTATCATCCTTGAACTTTATGAGGAGATTCCTGGAAATGCCATAGTATGACTTTATCTGAAGAAACATGAAACATTAGTTTATGAGAGTGACAAACGTAGAAAGAAGTTTCCAAAAAACAAAGTACTGCAGTGAGCTGCAATTATGGTTTGTCATTTTCAAGCTAGAAATATATTCAATGTTTCAAGAACCTTCCCAACAAAGGAGGCCCAGATGGCCTGCAAATAGCAACATGCCATGACAAGTTTTCCCTATATAAACCAGCCCACCAATGGGACATCCATAAAACCGTTGCTACCACATACAAAACCATACCCGAATCGCAATCACTATCATTTAACATTTACCCATTTAGAGCACAGCTGTCATGTTTGCCTAGCCAATTTTGTACCACCCATTTAATACAGAAAAAAGTAGCACTTCTTGAAGATTGAGAAAAGCTTCACGTGGATAATGAGATGTCAACCAATGGCAACAAATTATGTTAAAAAAAATGATGGAAACACAAAGAAATCCGACTACGAAACTAAATTGAACCAAAATGTGTTAATACTTTAACGTTTAACATACCAGTTTTCGTGTTTCTTCTGGTTTTGGACTAAAATCCTCTCTTCCCTTCGCCAAGTCCATGTACAAGGGAGGGAGTTGCTCAACTAAAGGAAGAACTTGCTTCATAATGGGAGGGCTAAGGTTTCCTAATTGCTTCAAAGTCATCTCCGCCTGCAAATATTTCATGGAAAAGAGATCACTCTTTCTTGGAATCATTAATGCCAAACAATGAAATAAGTGCTTTCAACCATGCATCTTTCTCACATTTTATAATTTGATATATATTCCTTTTTTTTTTTAATATATAAGAGTTGATATATATATATATATATATTTCTTCACAAGAATATATATGTTGGAATGTAAAGAGTTCAAGTTATCCTTACATTTAATAATAATGATATGTTGTATTAGCAATATTTGGAGAGATCATGATGATTATAGACTTGAAATGTGAGCTGTAAGAAGCAAGCTTTGAAAACAATACTTCATTCAAATTACCAAATGATGTTAGGACTTAGGACTTAGATACTCACCCCAAGGCGAACTGTCGGTGATGATGCAATTTGTGATAGAAGTGGTCCGAAGTTTTGGGCCATTGGGACAATAACAGGTGAGAACAAAGGGATAGCTAGGCTTGCCTCCTGTGATATCAACAGAGAAACTTTCATAAGTTTCAAAAGACCTATATTTATGGTAAAAGGCAGACTAGAAAACGAATGATATGTAGAGTTCAAATGGTTTGCTGCAAAAGGAAGACATTTGAAGATGGAAAAAAAAACACAGGAAAGAATCTAGTCTTAACCATGTCCAAACCTTTCTATGCAGGAAAGAAAAGTGAAGAAAATGCATCAACCTATCTCATCTAAACATATTCATATTTTGTGTCGATATGCTGAACCTTCAATTTTTTCACCAAATTACACCACTTTTTAGGAGTGAACCTTTTGGTTGGGTTTGAAGAAAGAAGTTTGCCACTAATCATCTAACTTCTTTTCACTTCTTTGACATGCATGCTTGAGAATTCAGAGGTCAAATACCTTGTTATTGAATGCCATTAATATATTGCCACTTCTTTGAACAGCATATCGTGATCCTGCTCAAGAATTAAGTTACCAATCTAATGAATTGCTGCGACCAAATCATGTGCACACCTAGGAGCAAAGAGGAAGTTTTTGTAATACCAATCAAAAGGTGGATGACAGATCCCAAAGAATGTCCAATGCCAAAAGTAGGAAGATCTTGTATCTGCATAATTAAGCATTTTTAGGATTTTATTTTATTTTTAGTTTCATTATTTCTTTTTATACATATTTAAAGAAAAAAACAGTTCTGTAAATCACTGTTAACACTCACTGTTTCTTGCATAAACCGATAGCACCTATCAAATTTGAACTGGACCTCATCTGCAATAAAAAAGTGATCAAATCCACTAGCATATGGAGTTGCAATCACCAATACACCCCTACATCACAAAAAGAGGTTTTAGCATTCTTCTCTTATGTCTCGGTATAGTCAATTCTACAAGAATCCACTGGCAGGGGATAGCCTAGAGATTAAGAAACAGTTAATCTGCAGAATAAAACATCGAAGGACAAAGTCCAACTTCAATTTGAGAGAGAGAGAGAGAGAGAGAGAGAGAGAGAGAGCCACAATATTAGTAGTCTTTAAAAGTTGGGAGCCGATGATTACCTTTTATCTGTGAAATACAGGAAATTATAGGATTTATCATGAAATAAAGAACATTAAAAATATCCAAAATATATGTACATGTGGCAGCACCACAAATTCTATTGAAGAACATTACTACCAATGATTATTTATTTATTTATTTAATATTGTGACTACCGTGACTCACTTTTCTGAAAGGCGCTCAAGGAATAAGCGATAGGTAAGCTGAGGAGCAGCTCCAACAAATATGCCACCAACAAAATGTACAACTGCCCTGGGTTTTGAGCTGCTTGGTTTGAGAACCCATGCTCCCTGAGATGACACAACAAGGGAAAATAACGCTACCGATTATACATTTCCAAAAGGGTATAAGAGGGAGGAAAAAAATTTAAGCTGTTTACACTAGCTGGTATTAAACATATGCTGCACTACTCGTCAAGAGTTTGTACTAGTAAAAGAGCTTGTACCGGTAAAAGATCCATTACTAGGCTCTACATATATCATATTCCCAATGCATTAACTTACTGATCATCATCAGCATGTCTCCTTTCACAAGCTAAGGGGGTTTTTTTCATGCCTCAACTCTTTTTGAGACAAAAGAACAAATACTAAGAAACATTTTGGCAAAGTTCTCATCTTGAACTAATCATAGCACGATACTGGAATTGAAAATAATTGATCTTGTTATAAATTTTTTGATTGCATGGTATTGATAAAATATTCCAGATTGAAAATAGATAATAGAGTCGCAATACAATTCGAACATTCGAACAGACAGTTTTCCATCCAATATTGCAACAGAAATTATGTTCACAGTCAACATAGAATTTGACTTGGCTCTAAGAAATAAAAAAGCATATAGTTATAACACAACAACTTTTCTAACCAATGGTGCATAACTGAAGATTTTTCTTCTTTGATCATGTGGAACCTCATCAAGGCAGGGCCCCTTAGACCTATCGCCCAGGAGTAAACTCAAATACACGACCCCAGCCACCAAAACCTCTTATCAGGTAGTTTAGGGGGAACTTCAAGTGTAGATGCAAAAATTTTCCATCTAAGTATTACTAATGCTAACATCAAAATCCGTCGACCATTTGCTAAAAATGAATGAAACTAAAATCCATATGAGATACTGTCCAAAAACTAAGTTAGAAAACACCTCAACTTCCGTCCAATCTCCTGACCCACCCCAAGGACCCTGCGCTTGCTTTGCAGTTTCTGTAAGTAATCTGCATATACATAAAAGAAAGACGATTATTTCCGGTTTAGCACTTCTGACATGAAACAAATGTGTACATACGCACGAAGTATGCAACTAACAACGAATTGATAGAAAGTAGATACGGATGATCAAGTGCACAGAAGAAAGTAAAGGGAGAAAACTAGATAAGGATAATCATTAATAGCGGGGAGGGGAGCAGAGCTAGGATAACCTCTCAATCTCCGAGTAAAGTTGAATTCCAGTTGATTGCGATTGTTGTTTGTTTATGGAATCATCAGATTTGTTGCAATAGATTCTGCTACGGCGGCGAAGATTCCTAAAATTATCCACAGAGAGAATTCGCCGGCGATGGTTATCGGAGAAGCAGAGGATTCGACTTTTTCGAGACTGAAAACTTAGCCTATTAATCTCGTAATCGAATAGTGGAGGACCGGGATGAGGTGGTGTCCTCAGCCAGGTGGCCATCGTCGGAATCCCAAATTTCGAAACAAAGAACTACTCAACTCTCTATCTTTAAACAGTCTCGTTGCTTCAACGAATGCCTCTGCAACTTCCTTCTGCCTCTCTAACCGTCCCCCTTTTTTTTTTCTTTTTCTCTTTTTATTTTTTCTTTTTTTCTTTTATTTTTTTGTGTTCGTATGTGTGGCTGTGCAGACGTAACGTATGGTTGATTTTTATTTTTTATTTTCTTTCAGTAGACGTAACTTCGAAGTACATACGATGCATATCGTAAAGTAGGTCAGTTTAAAGCACTACTTAATGCATCCGGAAAGCCTTCTATTTCATTTCATTATATTATCATAATTTTTTAAATTTTTTATATAAAATATAATAAATAATTTAATTTTTTTAAATTTTAAAATAATAATAATATTAAAAATAATATTCTAACAATATATTATTCAACTCTCATTTTTTATTTAAAATCATCTCATCTCATTTATAATCTAAACCAACTCTAAGTGAATTTATTATTATAAAAAAAATTTATGTTTATCTTAAATTTATTTAAATAAATATAAACAACTTACATATTTTAAAACTGTAAATATTATATAAAATGAATTTCTTGACTATTTAAATATATACAACAATATTTAAATGGAAAAATATAGAATATGATGTGATTGATCAAAAAGTAAATTTTATTGAAAATAGTGTTAATTTAAATTTTAAGTATGAATAAATCAGTATTGGTACACATATTAGTGCGCAACTGTACTTGTATGTAGCAAAACTCTATTTAAATTTATGTTACCTGTTTATCATTAAATTAAGAAAAATTAAGATTATTTTGCAAAATTATTTTTAATTGCTATGAAAGACCTAGATAAGCACAATATAAACTATTTAAAAATTCTCTGATAAAAAACTCAGATCTCTCAATCATTATTACAAACTGCATTAAATATAGAAACTATATAATAATAACTGTATCACGATATCGATTAAGTATTAAATAATTATTTTTTCATGTATTTTAAACTATTATTAAGATAATATTTTTGAATTAAAGGTAAAAATTAAAAGTAATAATATATAAGTTTTAAATGTACTAATTTCACATAAATTCTTTATAAAAATGTAACTTTTTTTTAATAAAATTCAACATTTTATAAAATATATATATTTATAAATTATAATTTATACCTAATATTACTCAAAAAATAATAATTTTTAATTAAGTTGTAGGCAACTGGCGTTGTATGATTGTCCTTAAAAACAGTAAGCTGGTTAGGTAAGAAAAAAGTCAAAATGTTGGTAAATTCTCTGTAGTTGTTACCTCTTGGCCTATCGAAGAGGAATGTTGCTGTCTCCTCGGTTCTCGATGTGTCCTTCTCTCGAGGACAAGAAGTGAGGATGGCCGAGAAGCACTCCGCTCGCCCGCGCGCTCTCAATGTACGCCTCCTGCTCCTTGCAGTGCTGCTGTTGATGGTCTTTGTGCTCGCTGTTTCCTCCTTACTCCACGGTTCTGCACGCATTAATTCCCTCGAGTTTGATACCGATTCTTCGGAAAGAAGAGGAAAATTCCTTGTTAAGGGAAAGCCAGCGGCTCCATCCCAATCTCAATTCCCGTCTTTTTTTAGCAGTGAGGATGCAGCACCACGCCCACGAACTACGACGATGAAAAAGAAGATTGTCGAGAAGGTAGACGTAGAATCGGGTCCTTACCACGACTGGCAACACTTTGCTCTAGATTTTCAGGAAATGATGCGGAATTTTAAGATTTATGTTTATCCCGATGCTTTCGCGAATCAGTCCTATTCAGAGTCTTCTCAGTACGCTCCCATCTTCCTTCCCCACCCAGACCCATTCCATCCTAGACTAGGAAATTACTTCAGCGAACACATGTTTAAGTTGGCCCTACTTGGGAGTTCCATCATTACGCCCCATCCGGAAGAGGCCCATCTTTTTTTCTTGCCCTTTTCCATCAATCTTCTGCGGAACGATCCTCGTGTCCACTCCGAGGCATCCATCTCGGAATTTGTCACCCGATATATCACCAGGATTCGGCGCCAGTTCCCACTATGGAATGCTTCTGCCGGCGCTGACCACTTCTACGTATACTGTCATTCGGTTGGTAGGGAGGTCGCTTCTGGGCTTCGTGATTTGCTTAACAATGCCATCCAGGTCACTTGCTCATCCAGCTACTTCCAGAGATACTACGTCACCCACAAAGATGTGGGCTTTCCGCAGGTATGGCCTCGCCTTCACGAAGAAGCTCTCACTCCCCCGGATGCCAGGTACCCTTCTGCTTGCTAGCTACTATTCTGTTGAATTTCATGTGTCCTGTTAACAGTAAAGAATTTCTCCTTTCTTTAAAAAAGAAAGAAAAAAGAGATGAAAACCAACACATGAAAGTTCCAATCCGGCTTAAGCATACGCAAATGTCACGTTGTAGATTCTTCGCAAATTTTATAAGGTGATTTTTCCTGCTTGATGGGTAATTGCATCTATTTTGTTGACATACGCAGGCATAAACTTGTGTACTTTTCTGGACGTATCCAAAACTCTGTCATTCGCCGAGAGCTGATAACTTTATGGGAGAACGATTCTGACATGGATGTTTTCTCTGGGAGTCCACCTTACCCTTACGAAGAAGGGTTTAGGAGGAGCAAGTATTGCCTCCATGTCAAAGGCTACGAGGTGAATACTGCTAGGGTAAGTGATGCTATACACTATGGATGCGTTCCTGTCATTATTTCCAACCACTACGAGCTTCCATTTGCTAACATTTTGGACTGGAGCAAGTTTTCGGTTATAATCAACCATGGAGAGATATCCTTGACCAAACAGAGACTCCTTTCAATACCGAGACGAAAGTACTTGAACATGTTCCATAACCTGCGCCGAGTTCGAAGGCATTTTTTGTGGCATAAAACGCCACGGGGTTTTGATTCCTTCCATATGACTGCTTACCAGTTGTGGCTGAGGAGAAGCATACATCGACTCCGCCTACCCCACTAATTCCCGACACACTGGTCGTCAGATTATGATGAGACGTTCAAAATATAAGGGTCAACACTATTGGCCATGCTGTATTTGTCTGTACATTAGCAATTAGCATAAGCTAGCTTAATTCCCTTGAATCAATATGCATCGTGGCATCGGATAGCTAGTTGAAAAGAAGCTTCGATCTTGTTATTTTGGCCGCCACCCATCACATATTCAGTTGCTCCATGCGTTATTTTAAGGATGTATCACCATGGAATTACTTTATCTTTCCAAACAAAGCAAAGTAGGTTCCATAATTCGATTGACATAATGCTACATAATTAGGAAAATGCCATTGCCAAGCTCTAAAAAATAGGAATTGAACTTACTGCTATTTAGAAAAGCATAAGATAAGTGGGTTCTATGTAGTTTATTCACACATCCAACTAGGTGTTATTTACTGCGTTTCTTCAATCAAACGAGTAGTCATATGCTATACATAAGATTGACATTAGATAGAGTGCTCGGCAGGGTGGTTCTGGTACGTGCGTCTCCTCAATTGAGATTCAGATGTAGGCTGCTGTAGAAAGATTCTTGTTGGATCATTAGGATCAACGTATCTGCAAAACCACCCATAGATATTAGGGCAATGATCCCTCTATATGTTTAACTTGACTACAAAATTACAAGAGAAACAATTGTCACGTACGCATGTCTCATCATTTCATCAACAGGAGTTTGTGCTGCTTGCAGAGGATCCACGCGAGGCTCGGGGGCTGAAGTAGATTGTTGATTATATTGTCTCACCGAGGCTATCAGGTTGAAAAAGAGTGGAACGAAGGTCCCACAGCCCCCTTCCTTGAACAAAATCTTGAACGAGTGAGTGGAATATAGTGCCCTGTGTTGATTTTCTGGAACTACCTGGAATAAGTTAAATAGATGATGAGGATTTCTGGAAATAGGTAAGGGATCACATCCAACAATTGTAGACCTCTTGCTGACTACTTACTGGTTCCACGTGACCAGAAATATTGTTGCAGAAAAATATTGGTTGATTGAATTTTTCACCATGAACGTAAAGCTGCAAAATGGAAACACCTATAAATTGAGATATCGATACATGGTTGTACTTCAACACACAGCCCAAAACATCAAATTACATGCCCAGCCACACAAGCAAGGATATTCCTTTAGAAGGCTTGAAACAAAAACATAGCAATATTTGCAGGTTGATGAATGCCACCTATCTTCCTCCCTCTAACCCTTTCCTAATACAATGTTCCAAAGTATCTCCATCAATGCTAACTCCTGATTGATATAAAATCTTACCTATGATTGCATTGGCATTACTACTGGCAAAGCTGAGGGATTGAAGTTAACCAAATCAATAGTCAGGGAACTGGGATGCAATACTTCGTAAAGTTGACTATTACTAAAGCGTATGAACGATTATTCAGATTTCAGCCACTACCTCATCCATATGCCATGCATCTTTTCATTCCGAGGCAGCTACAGTGGTCATCCATTATTATTCTTTATTATTATTATTTTTTTATAAGTAAGAAACTTTATTGAAGAGAATGAAACTAGGCAAAGCCCATGTACAAACTAGGCAAACTTTATTATTCTTTATTTTTTACCCGAGTTGAAAATGTAATTATTAAAGAAAGGATAAAAGATGTAGCTTGAAGCAAAACCAACCAACAAATTTGACAATGCCAAAAAGCTAAACTCAAAGGTCATTGGCTGCATGGCAAACTCTTTAATCAGGAAAAAAAAAAAAAACCAGAAGGCATAGCAACAAAATGCACACTGAAACAGAGTACAAGTGTAACAATAAGAACTATACACACATACATACATATATATATATACACAAACATTATTTATGTATACATACATAAAGATATATATTCACAAGTAGCAACAATAAGAACTACATACCAGTGGCATATCAAAAGCAGTGAAGTTTCCAACAGGCTTATTTGCAACAAAGACCATGCGTATGTTCGATAAGTAGATTGTTCCCTTTGCTTTAAAGTGGCCTCCATTGGATCTGATCATATAAGTTAGGCGTCAATTTTAAATTAGAAAAGTGCACCATGAAACTAAATTAGCATCAATAACTTGGTTAGGCAAGACTCAAGATGACAATTGCAGTGCCATTCCCTGAAGAGGACTTCTCAAAATTGGGTTGTACTGCAGGGGATGAAATTTCAAGACTTCACTCATTACATCTTCTAATTACGTATCATGCTTGAATGGTCCATGATGATATGAACTTCACACACCCGTGTGAACGATGTTTTAGCATGGTTGATGTTTTCCAAACGAATAACAAACATGGAAAAATTCCAGAGTCTCTTGTTGGAGTTCAACTTAACAACAATCATTGCTCGTTAAAATAGAAACAATCAATAGCAGTAATCCACTTCAGAAAAATTATGATCTCAAGAATTTCCGTGCAAATGGGGTTGTTAGATTTACCAAGGCCCTCCTCGAGGGGGATATGTGTTCCATGTTTATAAAAACCTCTAATCCAGAACAAAAGATCCCAAGCATCAGTAATGGATACAGCAGCAACTACGAATAAAAGCCTGAAATTCGTAAGAGAGTCCTTTAAAGGACAGATACCACAGAATAGCCATGCTCATACAAAATGAACGCCAGAAATGCCCACAACCAAGCTGGTCCGTACCATCACACATCGTCACATACCAAATAAATAAAAGGCCTTAAGCCTTTTTTTTTTTTAAGTAAAAAGGCCTTAAGCCAATTACTAGGGGAAGATAAACAGTTTAAAATTGACTCCATGCTTTAGATAACATTCATTGTTATTTTTGTTTCCAACAAATTCTTACCACTCATCACAGAAAAAGAACTGAACCATGGGCATCATGGATGGGATGACCTCAGGTGAGTAGCATTACAATGTTTGAAGTTTTGACAACCTCCAGATACCCGGCAACTAGTTGCATAGAGAATATGGTTTGTTTGATTATAATATGAATTCGATAAATGGCAATCATGAGACATATTTCAGAAAATTTTCCAATTGGCAAGCAGAACTCAAGGCCCCTCTGAAATTCAAGAACAGGGAGATTCAAAGCACCATTACAGAATGCACGGTCCTTTTTTTTTTTAAAGTAAAAAGGCCTTAAGCCAATTACTAGGGGAAGATAACCAGTTTAAAATTGACTCCATGCTTTAGATAACATTCATTGTTATTTTTGTTTCCAACAAATTCTTACCACTCATCACAGAAAAGGAACTGAACCATGGGCATCATGGATGGGATGACCTTAGGCGAGTAGCATTACAATGTTTGAAGTTTTGACAACCTCCAGATACCCGGCAACTAGTTGCATAGAGAATATGGTTTGTTTGATTATAATATGAATTCGATAAATGGCAATCATGAGACATATTTCAGAAATTTTTTCCAATTGGCAAGCAGAACTCAAGGCCCCTCTGAAATTCAAGAACAGGGAGATTCCAAGCACCATTACAGAATGCACGGTTATCAAATTCATTCTCATTTCCAAGTTAAAGAATCGTCCCTTGACGCCAAAAGCACCGCCAAAAAGAAATCAATACGACACAGCGAGACCCTGAGCAAACCCTAGTACAATGGAGAAGCGACAAGTAAAGAAGGATAAGGCGCAGTACGCTCGGATATGTGTTATGAGCTTCCGTGATCTATTGCATTTGGCTAACATAATAATAAAAACTAAGGTTCTATGCAAAAAAGAAGAAGAAGAGGAAGAAGAATCGGACCCGGGGATCTTATCGATCTCGAATTCGACGCCGTCTCTGGCCAAGACGAACAACTCGTTGACGAAAGGAACGGGCATCCCATTAGGGAACTGTTGAGGGTTGAGAGCCATCGAAAAGGTATGAGAGATCTCGAGCGGTGACGGAGAACAAAAGTGCAGGAGGAAAAAGGCCTGATTAGCTCGATCAGTATTCGTTCGATATTTGAGGTGGTGGCCTCTACTCGCTTCTGGATGGGCACGGGCGAACTCGAACACACGTGTTCCACCCGCACGAGGGAAATGGGACATGACCGCCGGGTTCCAGTTTCGACAACCTTCTAGTTGTTCCCGGCTTTTCTTTTCTTTTTCTTTTTTAATTTTTTATTTTAACCGACAAAGCATCTTTTTTTTTTTTTTGTTGATAAGATCGCTTTAGTTGGGAGTAACCGGGAAAACAAATTGATAGATAATTTACGCTGTAAATTGAAACTGGATTAAAAAAAAAAAAAATTTGTGGAAAGTATAATCCTGTTTTTTCTACTTATTTTTAAGAGCAATGCTATATGGAAGCCACTATTTAGATGCATCCATTGCACACATAATGTGGCATAGTAAAATGACTAATTTGTCCCTGCATGCAACACCCAACATGCAGGAACAAATTAGTCATTTTTACTATACCACATCATGTGTGCAATGGATGCACCCAAATAGTGACTTCTGAGTATATTAATTTTATTTTTAATATTTAAATTAAATAATCTTATCATATTTTCTTTATGAACAAATAACAAGTCATTATTATTATTTTTATTTTTAGCATTTGGCTTAAAAGAAAATGTATTTACCGTCATTTTTATTATCATTGTGCTCTTAATATTTTTTGATATGATATTAAATAATAAATTTATAAGTAAAATTTAATAAATAATTTTTAATCATTTAATATCATATTATAAAATAATAAAAATATAATAACAAAATAGATGATCATGACTTAATTTATGTTGAAATTGAATCCATCAACACATAACACGACTCGAGAGATAAGAATGCGTATCCCATATGATGCTCTAATTTTTAGGTTGTATTTAGATATGAAGCTAAATTAAGTTGAGTTGAATTGAAAGTTAAATAAAATGTTATTAAAATATTATTTTTTAATATTATTATTATTTTGAGATTTGAAAAAGTTGAATTGTTTATATTATATTTTGTATTAAAATTTAAAAAAATTATAATGATTAGATAAAATAAGTTGATGAATTTGAAAACCAAACTGGAGGTGCACTTGTTTGTTCTTTTTCCAAGTCTAAAATATTGATTTACATTCATTTTTATCAGCTTGACTGTTTCCGAAAGTCAGATTTGCTGGTTCGTAAATTTGAAACTTGAATAGTGAATTGATTTGAAAGTTAAAAATTAAATAAAATATTATTTTTATATTGAAATTTAAAAAAATTCAATTGTTTACGTATTTTAGGTGGGAGTTTAAAAAATTACAATGATAAAATAAGACCAAAAGAATTGAGTTGCTTTTTCCATTCAAACAAGGCCGGAGGAGTATATTGCGTTACATGATGGCAAACGTACTGAGGGTCTGCCGGCACAGCACATTTCATGCAATGAAGGAAACCAATTCCTTGTTAATGCATCAATTGGAACCCACCCATCGTGGGTGATGTTTGTGTACCTTACATAAATATATCAGAGCAGTATATATGAAAATACATGTGATTCAACTTTATTACAATTAATCTTATAATGAGTGGTGTGTTTACATGCGGGATATAATAGAATTCTTCCATGAAAGACACTTCATGTTACCTTGAAATTAATGCAACGTCGCAATCAGAGTAAATATCGGATAGACAACGCATCAAGTTTACATCTCATGGCCATCAAAGCAAATTGGTCTTAGGCACAAAATGAAAAGCCCCTATAACATATGCTAGAACACAAGCATAAATATGCCACCTACGAAACTCACAGGAAAGCATCCTTTTCGAGCAGCTTCAGCACCTCGTGTTGGTTGTTTAGCTTGGCAACATCAATAGGAGTCTTCCCATCCATGTTCTGAAGTGTACTGCATCAAGGGAAGGAAAAAAATTAAGAATTTTTTGTGACTGCACTGACTGGAGAATATATATGTGTTAATAAATTACCTATATAAAAAAATAATATATATGTGTTAATAAATTGTTGACTTACACAGCGGCACCATTCTCCAGCAGTAGAGCCACACACTCCTTCCTTCCATAACCAGCTGCGTAATGAAGTGCAGTATTTTTATTCTTGTCCAATGCATCCACAGTTGCTCCAGCCTCAAGAAGGACCTGAGCGCACTTCACCTGAAATGAAATCGAGTGCATCTGCTCAAACTAGGAGAACTAATCAAACTTCCAGATATGAATAATCCTTCATATCCAGAGATATTTAACATAAATAAAAATTATTTAAAATAATTAAAAAAAAAAAAAAAGAGAAGAAAATATGAAGATTTTACATGGATAACTCAAACCCTTAACTTGACTGGAAAGAAAGAAAATGGTAAGAAAACTAGCGGACATTGACATACCTCACCATATCCACATGCAAAATGCAATGCTGTCCTTCCCTCCGAATCTTCTTCATCCTTGTCAGCACCAGAGGCAAGTGCATTTTTCAAACCCTAATTGACATTAGAGCAAAGACTTCAAATCTAATATATCTACCAAAATGGATTAATTACAAAAAACAAAACAAACTAAAGAAACTTCATGCATCATAATCAGGCAATTCAACAGAAAGACAAAGCACCTGATGTAGAGAATGTTTGATTCCTGAAAAGAAACATTGACAAGTTCTATTCCCCCAACTAACAGGGAAAAAACCACTGAAAGTGGGACAATCGCATGTAGCATGAAGAAAGCCCCCACCAACATGGGGACACACCAGGTACAAAATCTAGGCTTATAAGACCTAATAATGATATTATCCAGGCAAGAATGTTGATTCCAAAGAATGTCTACTCCGTGCCACACAAACTACTCAAAATGTTTAAGTAGATGCATTGAGTTCGGTTAAGTGCACTTCCATTCACTATGACCATCCAAATAGCACCTAAAAGGGATATGAGCAAATATGGAATGCCCTACCTCTACATCACCAACACTAGCAGTGTGATGAACAATTGATTCATCCTCATTACCAGGATCTTCAGCTTCATCTGGTACAGAATTTTCAGCAGAAGTAGTTGCATCTCCTGATACTGCAAGACCCATAGCTTCACCCAACTTCTGTAGAACATCTTTGTCATTCCAGTACCTGCAATACCATAATTTCTCTTAAGTGCTGAAATCTTTACAGTCAGTTGAATAAAATGCAACCTCTATACTCTACTTGAGGCTGAAAATATTACAGCTCGATCATTTAATGCTACACTGATATCTTAATATTTCCAACCTCATCATAGCAGCTGGGCCACCATTCTCTATCTCTTCTAAAATAGGCTTTAAGGATGGATCTTCTTTGATGCGTGCCATTCGTTCCTCAAGCTGGTCTTTGTTTGTCGGATTTGCAAAACTTTCAAGCACGTTAGACATTGATGGATCCTGAGAAAGAGATTGGATTTGACAGCCATAGGATCACATCCTTTTATAATACACAGACAAGAATGTCAAAACAGGAATATCTATTACAATGAAGAAGACAATAAATACCTGCATTAATGCATTACCAAGGCGCTCAGCCATGGTCATAAATTGAGGATTTTGCATGACCTGTTGCATAGTGTTGTAATATTGTTGAGTATCAAACTGTGGGATACTATGACTATCTTCAACTGATGCACCCTGAAAAGTCTTCTGGAGTTGCTCTGCCATCTGGTTGAATGAAGGATCTTTTGCTATCTGTTCAGCCAGTTCCTTAATGCTTGGATCCTGTGTATTTCACGCATTAGATATTTGCAAGCAAAAAAAAAAAAAGGAGTCTTTAAATAGATTTTGAAATTCAAGACCAAATTTAACATCAAAGAAAACAAAAGGGGGCTAGCCAGAAGAAGAATAAATTTTATAATTCATATATCTCTTTGTTTTAATGGAAGGCCTTGTCACACAGTTGCGCTTAGTTTTTTCTTTTTACCACATCAACAAAAAGGTCAGTTATAGGTCAGTTTCAGGTCGCCTTTTTTCTTTTCTAAATGGGTTAAAGGTGTGTATCAAGGATCCTCAAGCCAAACCAACTTGTCACCATTCAATTGAACCGATTCTGTGACCTTTAGCCCTAAAATAGACATTAAAGAGTAATAAATAATATCATTTTAATAAAATCAATAGCCAAAATTTTGCTAACACTTCTTTCACCCAGTTAATAGTTAGCCCTCTCTTCAACAAATACAATAATAAAACCAGCAATAAATACGTAATTGTATCCACTGACGAACAAGAGAACCATAATCATAAAATGAAACACAAAACACTATCAAATGCAACAAGAATTCATAATTGAGGGACCTTGCTCGATCCAACAAGGAAAATAAATCGTTCAAATGAAACTGAACATCAAAGGGAAATAGGAGATATTGTACATTAAGCAGGCCAGTCATGGCTGAGAAATCGAAGGGGTTGGGAGGAATCCCAGCTCCGGGGGGAGAAGTAGCTGTTCTTTGTCCCGACTGCGCCTCCCCAGAGGATGTTTCAGATTTGGTGACTTTGCTCTCTGTCGAACCTGCCTTTTCATCTGAAGAACATAAGATATTGGTAAGAGTAGTATACTAAACATCTTGAAGCAGTTATCACTTTACTGCTGTCAAATGAATCTAAAACCCAAATTAGTCATAAAAACAGCATCAGTGCATATATATATCTCAAGGAAATGAAAGAAACCTTGCTTGCAAAGAAATCACAAATTCCGAGGGCCAAGTAAATGTATATGAAGCCGCAAAAAATAAAAAATAAAAACTACAATTGAAAACAATAAAAGAAATGTAAAGCAAAAGATCACCAGCCGGAAGATCCTTGGGCGAATTTGAAGCCATCGGAGAAGCTGAATCCGAAAACGAAAGGGAAAACAGAGATGTAAGCCAAGGTTATAAAAGCAGATAAAAGATAAGAAGAAACAATAAACTTTGAGAATTCAAACCTAGCTCTGACCCTGGATCCGATAATTTGTAAGAAGAGACAGTGTGCCTTGTGAAGCTGTGTAGATAGAGAGAGAGAGAGAGATCCCAAACCCTATATAAGACGCGATGGACTTATTCACCACCACCACCAATATGTCATGTACAGCTACACAATCCGATACAAGCCTACAAAACAGGAACACTTCTGTGGGCCATACCAATCCTCATCCCTTTCTTTAACTTAAATGACGCTGTTGCCGTGGGCTATCATCTGGTTGTTACAGTGGGCTGACCAGCTGTTTGGGCCGATTATATCCATCAAATCTGGGCTCAGAGTTTCGTGTCGACTGACCTATAAGAAGGGATTTTTTAAAACAAAAATTAATAATTATAGAAAGAAGAAAAATTATATACTTACAAAGAGA
Organism: Carya cathayensis; assembly: GCA_011037825.1. Lineage (NCBI taxonomy): Eukaryota > Viridiplantae > Streptophyta > Magnoliopsida > Fagales > Juglandaceae > Carya > Carya cathayensis. The sequence continues at coordinate 3,704,156 of QGSO01000159.1, read as the reverse complement.
ATTTAAGAAAAATAAATTTGATTTTTTTTTTTCAAAACCTATTTTTTTAAGTATTTTTTTTTGTAATTATTTTTATAGGCCTAATATATATATTGGTAATATTGTGGAGAAAAAGAAATGGATCAAGAACTTGAAGGATATGTAAAATCATCCTAGCAAGTTTCAAGATTCGAGTCTAATTTCTTGAGCATGAAGTGAAGGGGGGGAGTGAGCTGAAATGGTGAAGGTGCTGGAATGGAGGAAAGAAAGGAAATTCCCCAAAAGGCAATCCTAACATAAAGGTGTTAAAAAGAGATATAATGGGATAACCCCCATTCTCACTTCATTTGTGCTGATTGCTGTGAAAGAAGGCAAGAAAGGAATATGAAACCTACCAGGAAAACAAAGAACAGCTCAATTTCGTAAGCAGAATATTAATTCTATTTGAGTTTTAGCATCGAAATACGTAGCTCTTGTGTTTGTGTTGTAAAAATGGAGTCCCTCTACCGGAAGGGAGGGGAGTGGAGTGGAGTGGATATACTGCGTGTACTGCTGCCCTTCATACCGTATGATATGTGTATGCGATTTGGGAAGTGTGATTAAATGGAGGAGAGAAAATCATCGTCTGCAGTCTGCACTCTGTAGTTAGTGCAAACTGTTTGATATTCACGAACTTGGTTTATCAAAAAAGTTGTTATTAATCTTAGGAACTCGTGATTGATTGGAGGTTGTGCAGTTTCTCATACTCTCATGCCCTGTCAAGTGTATTCTGCAATATGACAGTATGTGTATTCTCATACTCTCATACTCTGTGCATTGGACGCTTCTCTGCGGTCCCCTTCCAGGTTATAGGCCACATGAAAACAGTATGCGTCCCTGACATTGGGGTGGCTACTTTTTAATTAAGAGATGACTATGGAACACATGCTGTTATTGGCGTGGTTGTGTATAGTTGGGCAGTGGAGGTTGAGAAGCAAGCTGGTACCAAGATCATTCCAGGCAATCTGCCAGAAGAGGATTCACAACTGTTGAAGGTGGAAAAGGGTAGAGTCCAGTTGCAGATGCAGAGTCAAGAGCACCAATATGTAGGACAGGTTATCATTTTCATAAGGTCAAAAGCTTAATTTCATTTTGTTTCCTCCTTTATTTTTGGCGACAGAAAGATATAGGATAAAAGCGCAAGTGTAATTGCGCATGATCTGCACATATCTCAGGTAATGAAGTTTAGGTTGGGCTATACTTTTCAAAGTGTGTAACAATCAAAACAGCAGATGAAATCCAAGCAGAATCCAATGGCTGCGTTCTTCTTTTATCGGATTCTTCGAATGGAAGAGTAACATTTGAAGAAAGAAGCAAATGAAGTGCCCTGCAATGATTAGACAACAGTAAATGAAATGAAGCAGGCCATAGATAAACAGGGTGATCTGGATACTTGCAAAATCCAAGAAAGGAAAAGAATAGCAAGATGTACTCTTTCAAGAATATTGGGATTTTGATTTGGGCCAAGAATGACCAATTCCGAAGCGCAGGTCACCCTGATCCTGGCCCCTGATATTTCAGTGCACGGGGCTTTTTGACCAGCTTAGCTCGTGTAAATATAAAGTGCCTTGATTGTGGTCAGTAGATCCATAAAATACAAATTATTTCTTCAGTTGATGGCTATGCTATGAACTTGTCGGATTAGTCTCTTTTGAAGTGCCAACTAATTTAATTGGCGAACTCTGAGATTTCTCCGACAGTGTAGTTTCAGCATTTGACAGAAAAAAGCATCAAGAATTTCGTGCTAGTGTCCATGTTTGCACTAGTCCACAATTGAGGTCTGCATGGCTCACACGAAACACAATTGAAGGTATGCGCCTAGCTCATGACCTTATTTGGGGATCAACAAACAAGTGGAGCCAGTGCGAATTTGGTGAATACAACTACGAGTGCTTTTCATTCGCTTGCTTATTCAGATTATCCTGTTCAACTTTCACATTAGGTTCATCAACAAGCATAGAATCTGTATCTACAGCCTGCAAGCACCAATATTAACAAAAAAGAACCGTTAGCGCTGGGGTAGTCTTATATATGGCTGTACGTATATGCATGCATCCAATAACTACTTTATGCAAGTGCTTGTGTGATTTAATTTCACCTTTGTGCATGTAGTCTCTTCTGCTCCCGTATCAAATCCTTTGGCGAGCTCTGCATTTCCTTTTTGATCCTCCTGGGGACCAGGGGGTGGGGTGAAAGCAATCATTAGAAATTGTTGCGGAAAAACAAATCAGAAGTGAGATTTACAGAATATTAATTCAACAACCCAATATCACCTTTACTGAATACAAAGTAATATTCTGACTTCATTCAACAGAATACAGAATGCATGGAACAGGAATGGTCAATAACATCTTAAGGAAGTGCTGCCAATGAAGCAAGTAAACATGAATATGAGCATCTAGGGAAGAAAGACTAGTAGAAGAGCTAATCCCTACCTCAATGGATGCAGTTTGGAACATTTACCAAATCTTCCTCCCTGCATTAATTAACTGAGTCCACCTTTCAATTAGAGTGGAAACTCATAGCTTTTGGCTGTGCACATTGTCTTAGATGAACAGCCTCACACATAAGTTTGATTAGCTCCCTAGCTCATAAAACAGACTTTGTTTAAACTAAATCAATCAATTTTCAAGATATGGGCACAACTAATAGGTAAAATGATCATTTAAAATGATTAACTAATGAGCCGGGAAAATAGAAAAGATGAAACACAACTAATCTAGTTGAAGAATCAACCAAGCTTCAATTCCAACCAATGGGCTGTTGAGGTCTCGTTTGGTTACACAGATGAGATGAAATGAAAAATATAAGAATAGTAGTGAAATTGTTTGAGTTAAGATTTTTATGGGGTTTTGGGAAAGGGAAGAGAAAATGTTGAATAAAAAAATTATAAAGTTAAAAAAGGGTTAAAATATAATCCTTTAATATAATTTTTGTCTTAGGAATTGAAAAGGTTGAATTTTTTTTTGTGTTTTGTTTGGAAGTTTGGAAAAGTTGTAATGATTAGGTAATATGATTAAATGGAAAAGTTTGAAAATTTGAAATTGAAAAATGTTTATGTTTGAATGATGTTTAAATGTTGAGATGAAATGAAATGACATGAGATGGGATGAGATGGTTTGAAAGGTTTGTGAAACCAAACCAGGCCTAAAGTCTCTCCTAACAATTTCAACACGTCACTGTTTGGCATTCCTTTTACCTATTTTCCTTATTCAATTCAAGCATTCTTTTCCATCAGCGCCCCTGTTGCACATGTCCAAACCATGTCAAGCTATTTTCATAAGCTTTAACCTCAACTGGTGCTATCATCACCTTTTCCCAAATAATTAATAGTTATTCATTGGCATGTTTCTTCTTTCTCGATTTGCAACATTCTTTTTATGGCCATTTTGTAAGTTTTCACCTTTAAATTCATGGATGGTGAAATACCAGGGCCTTCATTGACAAAATGTTTGTGATATACAAATATGAACAAAGTGGAAAACACTACAATTGTTGATAATACAAACTAAACAGAGCACATACCAAATCTTTCAGCTCGGGTTCAACTATATCCCTCTTCAATCTGCTGGACAAAGGCTTTCTGTTTGAGCAGAAAGTAAGTAAAACAGTGAACATACAATATCACAAATAAATTGGGGGACCAAATAAATTACCGCTCATCATCAACCTCCATGTCAGAATCCGCGTCCCATCTCTCATCTCTGTCCTCTTGATCTTCATCCGCCTAAAACAATTAGAAAAAATTGAGAGGCAACTGTCTTATAAAATTCAAAAACATAAAGCAAATAGCAATTTACAATTAGATTTGATTAAACCAGTTACTACTATTTATAAAATTTAAAATGCGAAACAAAAAATAAGGTAGAGAGTATGGGATGCTATCAGAAATAGAAGTCATTGTTTTTATTTTTCTATTATTTTTATTTTTTTTCCTCACCAGGTCTTTTGCTCAGAAAAAACCAGTTGAAGTCATAGACACATATCCTTAGGGGTGTTTGGGAAACACATCCCATCTCATCTCAAAATTTCTCATAATTTCCTTCCGAATCATCACTCAAACACAAACACTTTTCAATTTCAAATCTTCAACTTTTTCATCTAATCATTACCTAATCATTACAACTTTCCCAAATTTCCAAACAACACAAAAAACAAATCAACTTTTCAAATCCCAAAACAAAAATAATATTCTTACAATATTATAACTTTATAATATTTTTATTCAACATTTTATCTCTCCTTTCCCAAAACCTAATAAAACATTTTAATTCAAATCATTTTACTACTATTCATAGATTTTCATCTCGTCTCATTCCCCAAGCATCCCCTTAATGCTGCACAAATTCAAGAGCACTTATAAGGAAAGACTGCAATAGCCACATAAACTCCAGCATTTCACAAATCTTTTACGTCTAACCTCCCGCACTCAATCCATAATTAAAAGAAGATTAAAGATAAATATGAATTTCTGAATCTTAACCAGAATACATTTGTATTACCACACAACACATACTACATATGTGAATGGTTATAGTTGGATGATTATCAAAGCATATGAGATTTAATATATGGAGCAAGTAATGAACACATGTAAAATAAACTACTCACAAACATACCTCTGGAATTTCAGTATCAGGAGGTCTTTCTTGAAATTGGACACTGGGTGCATGCTGAAGCTTTGAGAGATTATCAAGAAGCTTAGACCGTATTTCATCCAATACTTGGTGTGAATTCTTATTTTCCATGTTACTTGGGGCAACATGAAGGGTGTAATCTGGACCGAAATACTCATAATACTCATGCTGTGGCATCTTGTCGTCAACTTCCACTCCAAGCGCAACCCCTGTCTGCCTTACATCAAATAATTAACATTAAAACAGCTATTTGAGATAGATCAAACAATTATTTCTTTGATAAGAGAGATCAAACAATTATGGAAGTAAGAAACAAGAATAACAAACGGACAACCAAGAAGCCAGCACCAAGAACCATGTGATGGGACATAGAGAGTCCCCCCCCCAAACACAAAACCAACACATCCAAAAAATTAGAAAGAAAGAAAAGGGAATCATGTGATAGCTCATAGTACATCTACTTCATCCCCATTTAGTTACTGATTATCTCGATGTTTGAATTAGAATCACAATGTCGCAAAAGAGAATGCAATTAATTAGGGTCCAAATTAATTCAATAGATCATCGGCTCTTATCATTCTTTATGTTTAACTCAAAAACCATACGAATTTTCATCAGGTGCTTAAACACCATTAACTTTAAAGATCCAAATGAAACTCTATCAAACACAATGACCTAAAGTCATGTTGCTACATCATGAGTTTCCATTATTTTGTGTTCCCAGGCCTCCCTGTGCTTACTCAATTTATGACATAAACACAGTTGCTACCAATGGCCAAACAAGGTGCAAGTTTTCTTGCCAAGTGCTTGTTAAGATTCACCAATATGACTCAATAGTCATTACAGTATCCCGTTTGTTGAACAAAGACAAATGATGTTAACAGTCAAGCAGCTTTCACTACCATAGTCAATCAGAATCGAAAAATCAAAACAATAACTGTACCTCATAGCACCAGCACCGAGCAACATTCCGGATCGTATAACCACCACCACCCAGAAGCAATAGCGGGACATTGAATGACCTCATAAATCTGACACACTCTGCATGACCTTTGATAGAAAGATTGAAGCATCCTAATCTGTCCCCAGATAAAGAGTCAGCACCACACTGGAGAACCACGGCGCCTGGCCTAAAAACTTCCATCACCTTCCCAATTATAGGCTTGAACAAGAAATGATAGCTCTCGTCATCAATGCCATCATCCAGTGGAACATTAAGAGAGTAGTATTTCCCTTTGCTATATCCGATATCATGTATGTCTCCGGTGCCAGGAAAATAATCTCCAAATTTATGAAATGAAACAGTCATGACTCTGTCAGTTGTGTAAAATGCCTCCTCAACACCATCTCCATGATGGATATCGATGTCCACATATAAAACACGCTGCACCATAAAGAACAAGCTGCATTAGGTAAGCCACTCTATAGGACTAAACAAACATACTCAATAACTAAAGAAATTATTTTAACGCACTAAACTAGTCATTCAGGCTCAAGAGTTAAACTAAGTTGGACAACAAGGTTCATAACAACCATGATGGTCACGCAATATCAAGTCTTTCTGCCTTAAATATACTACATGCATTGCACAGCTCAGCTGGGGGAACATGATCACAGATTGTACATTAACCTTTCTTTACTGGAAACCATAGTCATCCTCATCATAATCATGATGATGACATTAAAAATTGTTGTTATGACAAAAAGATTGATCCAGAAAGTTATCGTTGAAATCTTGGGTGTTCATTTTCTCTCATAAAGTATCATCTCAGGTCTAGAAATTAAAATTTTAAGCTTTGGCAAGCAGCTAGTGGGTTGTATCAGGATTTTATTCAGTGCGTTAAATGTTAGTTCTGGAGGCACCCAATAGATCTTCCATTTTCATGAGTTTCTATTAGAAACAGCTTAAATATCGGAATATTAAAATAAAACTAATGGTGCGCCAAAGTAAATCATAGAACAAGATATTTGACCAGGCAATTGCTTAAATGAAAAAGAACAGGATTAGGATCCGATGACACTAGACAAACCTCGTGCTTTTTAAGAAGCTCCAAAATTGCCAGGACAATATCATTCACATAGCAAAACCCAGAAGCTTCGCACTTCTTAGCATGATGCAGCCCACCGGCCCAGTTTACAGCAGTATCGCAGAGACCATGATTTAACTTGACTGCACCACCAACCGAACCACCAGCATACGTTTGACAGAAGGAGTAGAGACCATCAAAAACAGGGCAATCTTCGCCAACATTGAAGCGCTTGAGTTGCCTCAGCTGATCCTGCTGCGTTTCGGGTGTAATACTCCTGAGGAATGATACATAATCATCTGCATGGAAGCGGCAGAGGTCCCGATCTCTTGCAGGAAAGGGCTTGAGGACCTGCATGTGCTGAAGCAATCCATAGTGGGCAAGAAGAGCATGCGTCATTCGGATACGATGAGGCTTCATAGGATGACCCTGCCCATAATAGTAATTCCCAACCTCTGGATCGTAGAAATAACACACTTTTCTCTTAACCCCATCTGGTCCAGATGGTAGGGAATTGCCTCCAGTATCCATATTATTGAAAGTTCTCTTCTATTATATATCCCAACTGATCTCCTATGTGTCAAAAACACGAAAGAGGATTTCCTTGTAAAACTGGCCTAGAAGCACCCAAAAAAGGAAGATTTAAAACAAAAGACGGGGACATACGCAAGAAGAGGCAGAAGCATCGGATTTATAACCCAAACAAAACCATATACAGGAGGAGTCAGAAGAATTTAGGTCCGAACAAGATTTAGGCGGAGGATTGATAAAAAGGAATAAATTAACAGAACATAGAAATAAACAAATAGATAGATAGACAGAGGTTACAGAAATAGAACCCTAACAACAATTGTTTCTGCTTAATGAATATCGAAGAATGTACTTTGTTGCGCAATTCAAACATAATAGAAGCTCTAGTGCTCGCATATATCTAAACATGGATAAGACACGAACAAAAGCAGTGCGCAAATGGAAATGAAATAGAATTCGGCAATATGGGTAAGATAGGCGAGTGAATCAACATATACACAGGGAGTAACGTTCTCATCTTTAACGTCAAGGGTAAGAGAAAAAAACAGTCCTAAAACAGAAAGGGAACAGAAGCGAAATGAAGAAAAGGGATGCCGTGTAGCACAACCTGAATACCTGAAGGGAGAAATAGTTGTAGCTCGCCTTCTTTACTGAATGGACCAGTCGGCCACTACCGATGCTTCAGAAGAAGGAAAATGGTGTCTCCCGTTTGTTCTAAGATTGTTAAAAAACCGCATTGCTCTGCTTATTAATCCTAAAAGCTTTCGACTTTCGAGGCCTTAGGTCATACGTCTTAACCGGTCTCCTCTTTTATGTTGAATTCTATTTACAAGTTAGTTGTGTAACACATTACGATCTATTACATTAATAATAATATTTTTATATAAAAAGAGTAAAAATATTAATATTTTTATATAAACTAATACGAGAAAGACTTTAGTGTCAATAATATATTTGATATGTCAACGAAAAGGGTTGCAAATAGATTGATTTTTGTATAAATCGTGTTAATGTCATGTTTCACATGCCTTTGAATTAGATTCTTAGCAATTCGAATCTTTTATCTTGGACCTGCAGACACAAAGAAAATATCCCAAGACGAGGGCCATGTTGATGGCCGGGGAGAGTCTCCAATATAAGAGTCAATATTGCCTTATAGCAGAATGTAAATGAGTAGAAAGTTCAAAGTGATTTCCTAATACGTGAAAGTTGCTTTTTATACCTGACTCAGGGACCAGACGCACATATTCTGTGTCAGGGGGAGGCGTACCCTCTGCAATTCCTTTCGCCATACTCCTTTAATGTGGAGTGGCTTTCTAAGTGGATGCATTCAATGCGACGTGGCTTTCTACCTTGTTCTGTCAAGGGATGCATGCCATCAAGTTCTTCATTCTCCTCCCACTAGAAGATCAAGGGCTCCCCCCAATCAATGTCCACCTATTCGCTCAAAATTACCTGGGATTTAGTTCTAGCGGGGTGGCATGCTCCTCTCCCTTTTGCATTAGGGTGGACTTCCCATGTTTCCAAAATTGTAGACTAACTTCCACTCTAGGGTCAGGAATCCTTTAGCTAGGCTAAGAACCCTTTAACTAGGTTGGTAGATTGCTCGGTCGGCCTGGGCCCCTCATGGTATTAGGCTCAAACTCTGGCCCGGGAAAAAAACTCCCTAACAAATAGTTTCCTATTTTCTTAACGTGGTAATAAATTGAATTTAAAAATAATAAATAATATTTTAATTATTTATTTTTATGTCCTTATGTGACGTATATTAAGTTATTTTTTATTTAAATAGTTGACACAAAAAAGATTCTTAAATTTTGTCTATCAAATAATATGAATGGAGTATTTTTTAAGATGGAGAATAAGATTGTTCATATATAATACATTGTGAAAGCGATATTTTTTTTTACTGTATATAAGGTACTTTGATCATTTTCTTAAAAGATTTATGTTTTTAAGAAAGTTTATAATCAAATTAAAATTTTATGCATTAATAAACAATTTAACCTTATTTATTTTTGGGAATGAGATGAAATGAGATAAAAGTTAAAAGTTAAATAAAATATTGTTAGAATATATTTTTTTAATATTATTATTATTTTAAAATTTGAAAAAAATGAATTTTTATTTTAATTTGTGCGAGAATTTTAAAAAAAATATAATGATTAAATCAGATAAAATGAGATGAGTTAAGAATAATTGTGAAAAAAAAAACGAGGTACCCATAATATCATAGACTATGATATTTGAATGAATCGGTCAAAATCAATCCCTCCACAAATCATCTCGCAGTTGAAACTATTATTTCATGTAAGGCTTATGTCTAGTGCAATACTCTAGCTTATGTATGTTGTGAATAAGAAAGTGGTGAATGAAATATCGCATTGCCTAGATCAAAGAACAAGTTCTTGCATTTCATTACAATTCTAAGATGCATCGATTAATTATAACCTTGGCTAGCTCTTTGGGAGTATGGGTTTAGATGGATCTACAGTCAAGGGTTTGAATAAATTGCATGAAAATGCAATACATTCCATGTGCAGATTTTCAAGATATTTTCAATACGATCCTTATATACTTCTCACGTTTTACATTATTCATTCTATTCATCCCCTCAACCAAATAATATCTGATATTTGGTTATCTTTAAGTACTACTGCTGTTAGGTGTAGTTGTGGGTTTTTTTTTTTTTGTTGGAGTAGTGCTACAGCTATAAAGGATTATATAAAAATAATTTTATAAATTGACATGATTTCATGTGATCCGTCAGATATATTTTACAATAAAAGTAACTTTACAATCTGACAAATAATATCAAACCATATTAATTTTTGAAATTATTTTTATATAATTACTTGATTGTTAGAATATTTCTTATTTTATATTCAAGAAGATTGAGAGTTTCGAACCCAAGTTCGAGAATAGGGTTTTGTGGCATATGTTCCAAAAGATTTTGGAGTAGTTGTGGTATTAAATGCAAGAATAGCGTGAAAAATTATGTATTTTTGGTTGGAGTTATTATCCTGTATAGTCAACCAACAGGTCCCAAGCATGTTATGTTATGGTCAATCTGCCTTCTCCATCCATGCTCTAAACAACTAAAGAATAGAATTTTAAAAAAAAAACGAAAAGATGTGGAAACCTCCGTCCCTTAATTTGGACATCTGGAGAGTCTATCAGGTAGACTGAGAAATTCTTTTTTAAGCGATTCTCTTTGTATTATATTGCTGCATTTTGCTTAAAAATTTATTCGGGTCCGATCTCTCTAGTATTCTAGTATTTAATTTCATGAAAAAACTTGCTTAGAAAACAAGGGAAATAATGGTAGATTATCATGCAAGTAATTATCCACACCATCCATAGTCTTGATCCTTTCCCACGGAGCTTTGCTATTCATCATTTGCACACACCGCACATTATATCTTTTTAAAACTTTTTAATTTTTTTTAATTTATTATTCTTAAATTAATTGAATTTTTCTACTCATTATTCATATATCACATATTTGATAAGAATATATATATATATATATATGTGTGTGCTGTTTGGCGTGTAGAATGATAAATAGAATTTTTCCTTTCCATGTGAGAGGAATTTTTGTACCCTTTCTGTTCTTCCTCGTCCCCAACAAGAAAAGTCATCTTCCATCTTCCATTTTAGCTGTTTTTGTCCCCTAAAAGTTTTAAAACAACTTGCAACTTTAATAATTTATTAAGCTACCAGATTATGCACCTGTAATGCTGTTCCAAATGTTGACGTACGGGACCAAAACCCCCGGATCGTAGTTGCTGAATACAAATTTCATGATTAAACGATTAAATTCACAGTCATCTCTGCTCAACCTCTGCCTTCGTTGATTACTTTTTTTATAAAAAAAATAGAAAATTGACTTAATTCATTCATTAAAAAAAAATTATATACATGACCGGATATATACAGTAAAATTCCCATATTACAAACCAACTATTACGTTTGTAGCTTTATCAGTACAAAAATTTATTTGTGGTTGGTATGGTATTAACTATTATTGTAGCTCTTTATAAACAAATCATCTAAAAGACAGCACTCTGCTTAAAACAAAAACTCATTCCTCACTCTCCATAGGAGGAGAAAACTTAATCTTTATAAACAAAACGTCCAAGAGACGATCTCTTTTCTTTTTCAACTAAACAAAAGGAAATAACAATGAAAACAAAAAGATAGATATGAAAATGACGAATTACAGTTTAGATTTACTTCGGTAGACTTCGAAAACAACCATAAAAGTTAGATCTGAACAGTATGATCCTGTGATCATCCATTATCTTTCCAAAGATCGGCCTAGGAAGTAGCTTGTACTGCTTGTGTCTCACAATAGGTGCCGGAGAAACTGTATATCTGTCTTTTCAGTTTTGAAGGAAATAAAATAAATTAAAAAAAGAAAATAAATAAAGGAATAAAATGGAGGAGATAAGGGAAGGAGGGATGGAGAGAGGAGGGAATGAGAGGGAGAAAGGAAGAGAAATGAGGGATGGAGAAAAATGGAAAGAGAGGGAAAATGAGAAATGAGAAGCTCCATCAATTTGGAGGATTTCTAAAAGAGTTTGAGAGGGAGAGTATTGGCACTAGGGTTTCTAAACAAGTGTGTACTAATGAAGGTTTTGACATCATCATTGTATAAAAAGAAACCTTCGTTGATTACTTATAACTTAAACTGTGCACTAACCTACCATTTGGTGATTAGTACATCGCTAAAGATCCGGTATTCTTTATCAAAAAACATTGACTGAGAGGCTATAACACACCCCAGGTGTTTGATCCAATTTTTGATAAATTTTATAATCAATTTTGGAATTTTATGGGAGCTGGAGTGCTACTACTGACTTTGACTTAAAAATATTTTATTGCAATTGTGCTAGATACAAAGATTCCAACTAATAAATAAAACAACTATTTAACAAAAATACTGAAATCATAAATGAGAGTGTGCGGAAGCATTTATTAAAATTTTTTGAAGTTCGTGCCTTAAAAAAATCATAACTTAAAATCTCTGTATATAATCTACGTCATTGTCATTTCTCCTTGTATTAAGTCTTCTCCTGCAACTTTACCTTTTATAAATATTCTGATATGGGGTAGTTTAAAAACATAAAAACAAAATAAAATGAGTCAATGACTCAGTAAAAAACTCATTATAATATAAACATACTTAATATAAGGTTTTTTATACAAATTTTAATGCTGAGAGAATAAAATTATGATTTATCATATTGATGCTAATGCTATATATGACTAATTTATCTGAATTAATTAACTTACCTATTTATCTGACTGATCTGGCTGGCCAACACACTTAACCTTGTGTGCAAGGTTGTGCACTAACTTCACATATTGCAGAAAAAGAAGTTGTCTGTGCAGTACTTTGGCATACTACGATGGACCATGCTTGAGTCCACATTGAAACTGTATTAGTACCATGCATCTGAATGATCTTCTGATTAACTATTATGAGTGTATCTTACACTTGATCTTATGAAAACTTACGTATCTTATGCAATGAGATGCATGATACATACATAACTATAATATGTAGAATGAAACATGATGAATGCCCTCCTTAAAAATATCATGATATGTGTGGTACACAAACACTGGCTTTGAAAAAAATTGCTTTAATAATAATATATATAAGTAGCTAACGTATGCTAATTTTAATTTATGATAAAACTACTTACCTTGTAGTGATGCTACCTAAAACTTTCGACACAAAATCAATCACAGTGTTGGACTGAGAGATTTATGATTTTTTTCAAATAACAAACGGAAGCATACTTTTGAATTCCATTCAGTTTTGGCCATTCCGGCCAAAATTTTCCGTTCCGATATAGTATCTGGTAAACTATACTTACTCATTCTATTTCACTCCAAATTCTGGTCTGTTTCGGCCATTCAGGTCAAATTCCGGCCATTCCGGTCGTTTTGGTCCTTATTCCATTTTGGACTATTTCTGTAATTTTCATGTGCTCGGATGATATTTTTGTAAATTTTAAATCTATATGGTAATTAATTAATTCTAAAATATAAAATGTATTTATATCATTTTAATTTTTTTTTGTAATTTTAAATACATTCCCTCGTTCTTTTTATATATATTATTTTAAATATCATTATTTTTAATAGCTTATCTATTCATTTATTTTTTCTTTATTTTTTTGTCTCAACTAAAGTTTGTGATTTTTTCAACGTATATTCATTTTATAAATCTTTAATTCTTCTATATATATACATATATGTATGATACACAGTTACACACATATATATATGTATCTATTCTATTAATTGTTAGTTTATATATACATATAAATATTTATATATAATTTATAATTAATTCTGAAACGGTACAACAGAATACAGTGGTACTGAAATATTTCATTTCAGTTTTTAAATCAAAATGACCATCGGAACAAAATTTAAAACATTGCGCGGAAGTGAGCTATTTATAGAGAGATTTGGAAGAGGGTGACGATCAGTTTGAGTTTGACTTGGTTAATACATATAGTGATACTAATCTGCTGAACATTTAGTCTTGATCATGTAAAAAGAGAGTTTGAATTTAAAAATATGATCTAGTAGTTCATTTAATATATGATTGATAGTGACTAAGACCGCATCAGAGATTTCAATCAGTGATAATTTTAAATTAAAATAAATTCCTAATGGTTGATTTATAAATTCTAAAAGGAGTCTAACTCGTTCAATAAATGACTCACTCAAAATTGAGTAGCACAAAGGCTATCCCAAGTGCAGGAGGATGTCGTGTAATAATTATGAATAAATTCCTAAATCGTCTCCTCAGGGAAAACTACTTAAACTCAACTCGTTGAAAATAATGAAAATCTTCACAAAGAGAAAATAAAAATGATGGTATGTGCAATGGATGGAAAAGGATACTAGTCATGGACTAGATTCATATTTTTAGATTTTTGAGTATCGAAATGAAATATAGAAAACTAACAAATTGAAATTAACAATCAAAGAATCAACTTAACTAAACAATCTCAATTAATCTGAAAATTAAATAATAAAGCTGAAATTATTTAAGTCCTAATTAAATTTTAATCAATCTAATATGCAATGGAACTAAGAGATTAATAAAACTAAATTAAGAATTAAACTAGATTAGAAAGTAATTGATAAAATACGAACTGAAAATTGAAAAGCCCCAAAATCAAGATTCTAGGGTTCATACTTGTATTCAAATCACAAATTCTCAAAATTAATCTATAGCAATTGTAATCACTATTAATTGAAAGCTTAACAAAGCGAGAAAAATAAATAACACGAAGTAAAAAAATAACAAATAAATTGTTCAAACTTCTAAATCAAAAATCTCAAAAATATTTCATAAACATAAAACTAAAATTAAATAATAAGTAGGGAATGAAAAGATCAAGCCAATTGAATGGAGATAAAAATTAGAAGTGATGGAGAAGACTAGACTCTAACAATAATTATACCCTTCAAAAATCTCTTCAACGTTGCTGAAAAATTCTTCAAAAAAAAAATATATGCTGTGGCTTAATGAATGCTTGAGAGACTTTCGTATGTGGCGCTGAGCATCAATTAGCTTTAGAGAAAAGTGTTGTGTGGCGCTCAATGAAAATAGATGAAAAGCCCTCCCCCAAGTCAAATACCGTGTGTTCTCCAATTGAATCTCAGAAGGAATATATATATATGTTGCGGGGCCGGGAGAGAAAAAATATGTGCTCAACGTGAAATTGCCCCCAAGTCATAAAAATGTGTTTCCGTGCCACTATCAAAGTCCAATATCAAATAAAGTTTTTAATCCGTACAACTCTCTTTGACTTTTCAAAATGAAAAGATCTTTTCTTTATGCATTTCTTTTGGTCACTACGTATAAAAATAAATAAAATAAAATAAGAATAATAAAATATATAAAAAAATTGTGTTGTGCGTATAAAAAAAATTACTCAATTAAATCACAAGTTCTAAAATTAAGTATAAACTATGTTATTAACCAATATAAATCATAATTTGGATTTATTCACCTTAATTATTTTTTTTTCATATAAAACCAATAATAATGTAATGAAAAAATTAAAATATATTGATTCTAAATGTATTAAAATATGTAATAACTCAGCTCAATCAATAAATAAAAAATAAAATTAAACATAGTTATTGAGACTAATTAAACTCTTAATCTACCTCAAAAATTTATCTCTTTTGGACTTATCCAATCTGGCGGATTAAATATAATCTAGGCCTAATAAAAATGATCAATATTCAATTTTAGAATTATTAGGCTAGGTCGTTATTAGTTAATCCTTGAAACCAGAATTTTTTTGATTTTTCTGTTTTGGTACAGTTTTGCAGGTGTGATTCGATTTTTGACTTTTTGTTAGGGCCAATTAAATATAATCTAGGCCTAATAAAAATGATCAATATTCCAAGCTAGGTCGATACAGGTTAATCCATGAAACTAGAATTTTTAATTTTTCGATTTTGGTACTGTTTTATAGGCGTGATTCGATTTTTGACTTTTTGTTGGGCTAGTTGGCTTTCTGACACAAATGAATTATTTTTGTAATTAGAGTCCAAAACATTATTTTTAGCCCAAAACAACATGCAAATAACCAATTAACCAAATAAATGCTAAAAAAAATTAGTGCATTTAATAATACAATATTAATTTAATATGTAAGTATAAATAATAACATGTTCAGAACTTAATATTAATATTCATATTTAAGAGTAAGTTTATATCAAATAAACATAAATAATAAGATTTAAATTTTACATTATATTATTTTTATAATACATACAATATATATAAACAAATAAAAATATATATTTCAATTCAGTCCAATTCAATTTTAAATCATGAAAATGAGACCGAATTAATTTTTAATTGGTTTCGACACCGGAGAATTGGAACCAACCGAACTGGTGTTAAATCGGACCGAATCAATTAGGTTGATTCAGTCAGTCAGTTCTGTCAGTTTTTTTATTTTATCTTACAATTCTAATGGCCTGTGTTCTTAAACTACTTTATTACTATTCACAAATTATTTATTATTGTTTACAAATATAAATTATTCACTACTATCTCCAAGTTATTTTATTACTATTCACAAATTATCTGAGATACTTTAAGTATCCAGACGTAGGGAAGTTTTTCTTTCATCATCATCAAAGACGGCATGTTTATAGTTTCAAATGCTTGGGAGTGCATACGAGTGAAGTCCCCAAAAACTCCATGGTCGGCGTGGGTTTGGCATGAATTTCTACAAAAAAAAATCTTGATTATGGTATGGAAAATGTGGAACAACAGCCTTAATGTGGATGATAGATTGAGAAGGATGGGGATCCCGGTGGTATCAAAATGTAACTGTTGTCGTGCATGTGGATATGAGGACATTAATCACATGCTCTATGCTGGTGACTTTGCTCAACAAATATGGAGGAGATGCGCTCAACACTTGGGAATTCCTTTTCTGGAGGAAATAACGTGGAAGGAAAATATGTTACTATGGTTTAGGCGTGCATCTCGATCATCTCAAATGAGAGTAAGCTGGGGTGTACTTCCCTTCATTATTACGTGAAGACTGTGGCTGAGGAGATGCAGGGCACATATGGGAGAAAATACGGAGTCAATACAAGAAGTGTGGCAGGCGGTTAGACTTTCAATGGCCAGTGACATTAAAACATGCACAAGTGGTCAAGTGGATAGAGCCTCAGCAGGGGAGATATAAGCTCAATACAGATGGAAGCAGTAGTCTAGGTGCTTCAGGCGCAGGAGGTCTCCTTCAAGATGCTAATGGTAATTTAATTTTTGCTTTCTCCATAGACTTTAGTGTTGGTAGTAATAACGTGGCTGAATTAAGGGCTATTCTATATGGACTAAAGATCTATCAAGAGTAGAGGATTTATGGGGTGTAGGTTGAAATCGACTCACTGTTGGTGGTTAAGTGGATTTGTAGTGCTAAATGTGGAGTGTGGCATCTTGAAGACTTTTGGGATAAAGTCTTGAAAATTTTCAGAGAAGGTGATCACTCAATTCAGCATATCTTCCGAGAAGGAAACACCTCAGTAGATTACTTGGCGAAACTTGGCGCACAAGGGAAAACCCAAGTATGGAATAATCTTATGCAATTACCAAGGAAACTCTGAGGTCTCATCTGAACAGATAAACTCAATCTCCTATATTTACGCATCTGTTAGTAATAGTCGTGTCCATTGTCGTCCTTGTATTTTGTTGTTTGGAGTCCTTTATCTTAGTTTGAGTACTTCTTGTGTGGTCCTATTATCATGGTTTTCCTCTACCTAAAGTGAGGATTTATTGAATAAAATGGAGTTATTGTCCTTGTTTTGAAAAAAAAAAAATTGCTTGAAAATTATTTTATGAAAAAACAGGGCAAACCGATAAGGAATTAGCTGCATTATTGTTTACGAGCATGAAGCTCCATGCTCACGGACGTCACCTTTGTAGCTCAACTGTGGTGAATAATGTGTTCAATTCAACCCCTGGAAGTTGAAGAGTTTATGTTTTTATGTTCAAGTCTATCCAAGATATGCTTGATGATTGCTTAACATTGCATATTTCCATCCGGTCTGGTGGAGAATCCGAGAGAGCTCAACTGTTTGTCAATTCCTGCGACTTCCTCCAGCCGGTACGTAGCAATATTTCCCCGTCAACCATACATATATTAACTACAGTTACATGTATAAAGAGAATACACACAAATAAACATAGTTTCATATAATCCGTTAGATCTATTTTATAATAAAAATAATTTTATAATCTGATGTAGTGCATCAAATCACATCAATTTATAAATTTATTTTTATATAATCTATTTATGACTAAAACATTTATATATATATATATATGACGAAGTAGCTGGTGGTGGATTGGAGTATCGAAGGATGCTACTTATTATCACATCTCACAAACTTTACATGTTTTAAAATTATTTTTTATTTATATTTATTTTTATTATTATTAAACTAATTAAGTTGTTCTACTCATTATCTATATATCATATATTTATTATGAAAAAAATTTAAAAAATAAAATAAAAAGAAGTGTGATAAATAAAATTATTCTTGGAGTGGTTGGCGTACATTACACGAAGTTGAAACGAGAATTTTGAGTGAATAAACATCTCTTCTTCTCAACATTATTGTTCGTTAAATTCCCCACCTCATAAATAGCTCCTCGGGATCTAAAAATCTAAAAATCAACTATATATAACCTAGATAGTACATTAATTGAATTTCGACATCATTCATGACATTGGCTTGACTTGTCTGGCCTTACCTTTCAGTTTTCATAGAAGAAGCCAAACTATGACTAGTGTTAATCAGATCGAGATAAATGCTTTAACCTAGCTAGCATATAATGCATATGATACGTAATTGAATCTAAATTTATTTTTGTGAGATTTTTTTTTTTAAGACGTTAATATTTATAGACTCAGGCTCCAATATTTAGAATATTTAATTAAATAAAATAGATTGCAGAGTCAGACCCACTTAATATCACTATTTTAACATCACGAAAAATCATCAATTTATAAAAAATCAATTTATAAAAATCATCAATTTTTCTAAAAAACTTAAACTTATTTTTAAAAAATGAATTTTTATTATTTAATTGATATCTCAACGATATTACCAAACCCGAAGCCACCTATTTGGAAAGATCGTAGATAACCATGGCTGATTAATATAAAGACGAACTCTTTTTAAGTTTGAAACTGTATTTTGAAGAACTTCTTATACATATCAGCAACAATTAAACAGAAAATATTGCATTTAGGAAACGATAGACTTCCATCACAATCTGAGAGCGAGAGGTCAATTGCAAGTTGAATACTAACCTTTTACATTGTCAAGGACGAGGAACCACAGCCGATCACATCGAGCCATGAATAAGCTCCCAAATAATGAAGCTAGGTTGATATTTGTCAAAAGAATACAAAAGATTTGCGGAGACCAGTGTTAGCTAAAGCTGCATCACGAATTGGATGGCACAAACCTTTGCTTTTAGGAGTGATCATGAGACCCTGATGATCTCTTCGTATGCTTACGTAAACGTCACGTGGGTAAGCCTCACGACCCGCGGGCTCCACCGGAAATACACTACAGTATGTTGTCGTTGGGTGTTCATGTGGATACAATTGCTGCCACCTGTTAATCACCAGCTTGCGATGTGGATTTCTCCCGTCTTTAATTGGTGCTGTGTTGGATATATTTGATCTTCTCCCTTTGCCAAATTTTACCATTTTGATCTAATATCCATAATATCATATGGATTTTACTATATTTAATAAATATTTAATTATGGTTCATCCCACGAAATCGTAAGCGAAAACTTCAACGGTTTCTGGAAGAAACGAAACTGGTTCAAGACGTGGAAGTCTACATGACCGTACAAGTTACCTTAATGGTGTGGACTATAGTGTCCTATTGCCTGTATGCTTGCTGTTTGCATATAAAATATGGGATCTACTTTTCCTCACCAAGGACGACATCAAATTTAAAAGTGATGGCGAAATGTAGCTTGAATCTGCCACATTCCAATTTGCTAGCCTCTTAAATGTTAGAGCGTGTCCTTTGGTTCGCCCACATATCGACCATTATAATCGTACGTATTTCTTTTTTTTTTTTCAAATAAAAACACGAAGAAAAATGCTAGATAAATGAACTGATGGCCCAAATGGATCTGTACAGACCAACATCTGAAAAACAAGGGCTGTGTGGAAAGCAATGTCCTTGTGGTGAATAATAATATGGTAGGGACTGCCTATTTATGGCGAAACGCGAACGCTATCTTCATCCACATGTTATCATCTCTAGTTCAGCACACCTCAAATGGGAGGGAACTGGGTGAAGAAAACTAGGCTATAATTGCTAATTCTGTCGAATCAACAACGGCACAAAGAGCTACTCAATGGTTCGGTCATGTCAGACTGCGGAAGAGCAGTTTGCAAATTAAAAGAGCAATCTCTTGCTTGAACGCCTATATGGTCATCTGAAACTGTGAGAACGGATCATACTTTTTCTGAAAGTTCTTTGCGTCTCCTAGGCTCTGCAGCATGTTCTTCCACTTCTCACTTCAACTGATTTCTGTGAAATTTAGGAGACTTTTTTTTTAGTTAATTGGTACATCTTTTTGCTGAGCAACTGGGGTATGAGTAGGATCAAATAAATGTTCAAGTACAATTGTGCAGCCGACCATTTCTCCTTTTCCAGATTCATTCCCTCACATTTAATTTATGTAGTTACGTGTTTTAGGCTTTTACCTGCTGTTTCCTTCAGGTCAGGGGAATTCCGGTTCTGAAATTCAGTTCTCCCAATAATTATTTTCAGTGCTCTGAGTCCTTGTGAGCAGGACTCTGTATATCTATTTTCCTTATCCATCTGAAAGAATATTTGGTAGCTCTAGCTCAACATCTGTCGGAGTATTCAGGTTTCCTAAGGAGAGACCAACTTACAACTCCATGTAACTAAAGTAGGTTCATTTTATTGTGGTAGGTATAGCGCTTAATAATTCACCGGAGACGGACAGAATTGAAAAATGGAGAAACCAAGAGCAACGCCGTCGGAGGTATTCGAACTGCCTCCAAGTCACGATGTTGGCAGCAGCAGAAAGGGTGAGGGGTCTGAGACACGAGATCAAGGTGGTTTAGAAAACACTTCTAATATTGCTTCGACAGTTATTAGCACAGAGACAAGCGTGAAAAAGTGGATGGCATTTGACACAGAGGCCGTAAGCAAGCCCGAGCCCGGCAGTTCTAATTCATTTGGTGATCAAATTATAAGAACTAAAGCTGGCATAGCCGCAAGGACAGCAGAGTGGGGTGTGGTGGTGCAGGCAGACGTGGGAGAAGGTAGCTGCAGTGCAGCGGGGGGTACGAAAAACGATATGTCGAGGTCATCAGACGATGGAGACAGAGTCGTCGGAGCGGATCAGTCGAGCAGGACATCGGACGAATCAAATTATGGATATGAGAGATCATCGGGGGCCTTTCCGAGAGTATCACAAGAGTTGAAGGAGGCTTTGGCAACTCTGCAGCAAACATTTGTTGTATCCGATGCAACAAAACCAGACTGCCCCATCATGTACGCCAGCAGCGGCTTCTTTACCATGACCGGTTATTCTTCAAAGGAGATCATTGGAAGGAACTGGTGAGCTAGCTACCATTTCTCCTATATCTTTTTCCTTTGCAAGATTTTTGTAACGGAACTGGTAAAATTTCTAGCTGGGGATCGGTGGTTTTAGTCAGAATAAAAACTGATTCCGAGAGCGAGAGAGCAAAAAAAAAAAAAAAACTGATAATCCTATTCAGAGATAAATTACATTCTATGAAAAAAACCAGAGCAAATGGGTTTTAACTTATTTTTATATATGTTTCTGTTAACTGTCTGAGACAACGTACGACCATGCTTCCGAAGCACCGCGTCAGACCAAAAGGGTTGGTCAAGTCAACGGAACCAAACCCGTCGATATTGAATTTTGTATACACCAGCGTTCCTCATGGCTTTTCAATCGTTAGGGTTTATCCATTCTCTATCTAAGATCAGGGTTTAACAGAGTCTGGGCAGTGGGCATCAATATTGAAAAAAAGAAAAAAGAAACTCCTTATGGGAATGACTCCATTGAGAAAAATGAGGGAAATTGAGCAGTGACTTTAAGTGGGTGTTTTGGATGCGCAGCCGATTTCTTCAGGGTCAGGAAACAGACAGGAATGAAGTGGCCAAAATACGAGACGCGGTTCAAAATGGGAAGAGCTACTGTGGAAGGCTCTTGAACTACAAGAAGGATGGTACCCCTTTCTGGAATCTTCTCACCATCTCCCCTATCAAAGATGATACTGGGAAAACCGTCAAATTTATTGGGTAAAAATGTTGCTTTCTTTCTTTGTTTCTTCGTCATTTTCCTGTTCTTTCGTCCAGTCTAGCGATCTAATACCGTGTTACCAGTAGAATTGTACGAATGAGTGG
This sequence comes from Carya cathayensis, assembly GCA_011037825.1. NCBI lineage: Eukaryota > Viridiplantae > Streptophyta > Magnoliopsida > Fagales > Juglandaceae > Carya > Carya cathayensis. Next base: position 3,681,931 of record QGSO01000159.1, on the reverse strand, counting down.
AGATTGTTGGGTACGTGATACGCATGTTTATTCTGTAATCATGATATATACAATGCATGCAATTCAAGAGGAATGTCGATATCTTGGTACAAGTGACTTAAATGTAAGAAACACGAACCATTTTTTTTTTCCAGAATCAGAAACATGAACGATCAAATGGCTTAGAAGACAATTATTGGAGTTGTCATCTTTGCCAACGAGTTGCAGAACCTTTTATTGTTCTCATGTCTGTCATTGGCATATTTAACTTTGTTGTTTTCCCTTTTGCGCGAGTAACCAACTTAATCAAACTTTTGATCATTCTTTCTGATTCTAGTCTTTTCTATGAACGTTGAGAATGCTTTGTCTGCAAAAGGAAAAGGCAAAAAGGAGAAATATATCTATGACCAAGAAATCACAAGCGCAAGTATCTCCGCAAACTAAGCGTCAATGGGAGAGATTTTCAGGCTCAATAAAGCTACAATTTGATTTACGGTCTAAACATCCGTCAAATTCTATGTAGTTATATATTATGGTTGGAAGAATAGTTAAAAGATCGAGACAGTCCAGTGTTGTGAAGTATCTGTCCCATTTTGTCCATGGCATGCCTTGGATTAAAATGACTAATGTCTAACGTCTTTCATGTAAATTTGCATAGCTCGGGATGTTTTGGCATGGATCACCTCATAATGTAATCCTAGCATTTGTGTCTCTTTTTAATTAATCTTTTAGGCCTCTTTATAACACTTGTGATTATTTCAATTTCCAAAATAAGGATTCTTCCTAATTTGATCATAAAGAACCTCATATGGTCTTTAGAATGCCTAAATTCTACCCCCTTAGTCAATGCATTTAATGGGTTGACAATTTCTTAATTTGACATATACCATCCTTTGAGTGCTGAATGATGCTCCTGAACTACATTCATCATTTCACGCTTCAACAATTATTATAACTTCTCTCGACTTTGCATTTGTTATATCATACGATTGTCTAAATTAAAAAATACATAAATCTCCACTTGTCTTTTTCTCCCCCTTTTTGATCATGATAGGAGTTGTTTCGTGCAATGTTTTACTTTTTTCTGTGAATTATGATGCAACCTTATTCTGGATTTTTTAATGATGTTTCTGCAGAATGCAGGTGGAGGTCAGCAAATACACTGAAGGTGTTAATGACAAGACATTACGGCCGAATGGGTTGCCCCAGTCATTAATCCGTTATGATTGTAAGCATGTGTGCTGACTTTTCTATTGGATGTGACCATGCCTTTACTTAATAATCAGATTTTCTTGTGTGTCAGCTCGTCAGAAGGAGAAGGCTTTAGGGTCCATGACAGAGGTTGTGCAAACTGTAAAACATCCCGGATCTCACATCCAGGCTATGAGTCATGATAGTACCAGCAAGCATGAAGAACAGGAAAATTTCAACCTTGATTATGTTCTGCCAAAATCTGCTGAAATTCAGAATATGAATACACCAAGTAGACAAACTCCTCAATCAGATTCCAGGCGTGATGTGTCTCACTCAATTTCTTGTCAGGAAGCAGACCAAAAATCTAGGCAATCAGGACGCATTTCGTTTATGGGGTCAGTTTTAATGATTGCCTTTGCTACATTACGGAAAGGATAATGCTAACAGTTACATGTAAATGATTTTTACAGTAAGCGCGTTGGTGTTTATTACACGAATGTTTTGTTCAAGGGTGACTATGGATGTCCTAGCAGACTTATGAGTCCCTTTTGAAGTGTCATATTTCTTATTTGATGTGTAATTTCTGCAGGTTTAAGGGGAGGCCTTTGAGCTCTGCAGGGAGGCTTGAAGAGAAGCCAAGTATAGAACAAGAGGTTTTGATGACTAAAGACATAGAACACTTGGACAGTTGGGAACTTGCTGAAAGGGATAGGGATATACGCCAAGGAATTGACCTAGCAACCACATTGGAACGCATTGAAAAGAACTTTGTGATCACTGATCCTAGACTTCCTGACAACCCGATTGTAAGATGAAAGTCAATTAATTATTTAATTTTATTATTGAAAAACTTATGATAATTGCTCCAAAAATATGAATTTTAGTTTGTCATCTGATGCTCTGGAATGCAGTGCACTCATCCTTCTCACTACTTAAATGTAAATTTTTCAACCTGTTTAGCCTGCTTGAATCATTTAGTGCCTTCGTCATGGCAAAAGTTTATTTAACTATGTAAGCGTGATACTTCATAGATGTAAAAATGCTTTTCTGAAATTTCTTGCTGCACACTGCTGCTCAATTTTTAAAATTTCTGTCATCACAGCATACTGCATGTTTTCTTTTGTACTCTGCATGATCATATAGCACCCCATAATATTTAGTATGGTTTTTGAAAGAAATTATGAAAGTATTTAACTCTAGAGTTGCACTATATTCTATATTTTAAATATGATCAATATGCAATATACACTTTTCATTGTACAAAGAGTAAGTGTCATGGTTGTATTTTGCAGTAGTATGTCATATAGGCATGATTTGTATTATATCTTGAAACTGATCTTAATTGTTCCTGTGCAGATATTTGCATCTGATAGCTTTCTTGAATTGACTGAATATACACGTGAGGAAATCTTGGGAAGAAACTGTCGGTATGAAATTAGTAGATTTATATCTTTGCTTAGTTGTGATTGCATTGCCATTTACCTCCCATTTTAGGGGCCTTCATGTTGGACTCACTTTTCTCAAATACAGTAATATCTTTTATTTTCCTTTTTACCATTCGTTCTCATGTGTTCCTCTCTAATTGTATCATGTAACATTGTACTTGAAAGTGCTTTTACTCCTGTTGCAAACAGATATGGGCAAATGATTCATTTACTTCATCTGTTACATTAATTAGGAGTAAAGCTGTTTGCTGATCTGATAATTCTTCATACCGGATTGTTATATTACTCGAAAGTTAAGTTCCATAACTTTTGTTGTACATCTTAGACATGGATAATGCGAAATTTATGAGGTCTGGGAGACTATAAGTATCTTGGCAGTTGGCATGTGAAAAGAAAGTATTATATTGGCATGTGATGCTTTCATATGTGCTTGAGAGATTAGAAGTGAACTCCTTCTCCAGTAGCCAGTTTACCCCATATGATAGACCCTTCTTTTTTTTTTTTTTCCCCCCCCCCCCCCCCCCCATTTCTTGAGGCAGATAATTTTCTGATTTGGTGCCTCTACGATATTCTTGCCTCAATGGATTGGCACTGAAAAGCTTGGGGATTTTAGATTGACATCTTTTATTCTTTGCAAATATGCCACATTACTTGCTGAAACTTTGAGTTATATTAGATCTTATGGTGATTGTCATTGCTACAATCTTTTATTTTTGGTAGATTTTTTTGTTTTGTTAGTCTGATATGATTTGTAAGAAACTAGCATATCATATTGTCTCATACCATTTTTCCGATCTCTCCTATAGATTTTTTTTTCCACTTGTTTAAAATGCATCTGATTGGTAACGCAAGTTCTACTCTAATTTTCCGATCCATTTTACAGATTTCTTCAAGGACCTGAAACAGATCAAGAAACTGTGTCAAAAATTAGAGATGCTATTAGAGAACAGAGGGAAATCACTGTTCAGTTGATCAATTATACTAAGAGTGGCAAGTGAATGCTTTTGATATTTGGTTAAATTATTTTACCATTACCTTTTGCCTGAACCAGGAATGATATAGGATTTGGTTGGAAGTGTCGCATGATAAATAAATTGCTTTGGCGATTATTCTATCTTCCTAGCTTTGGAGACTTCATCTTTCACTTGTTTTTGGGTATCTTCAAGCTTTATATTGTCATCATGCTAAATTGTTGTGATTTCATGGCTTTCAGGAAAGAAATTCTGGAATTTATTTCACTTGCAACCGATGCGTGACCAAAAGGTGACGGACTTTATATATATATATTTTGTTTAGAGAATGGTTGAATATAATCTTAAATTGAACATCCATTGAATTAGGATGTTAATTCCCTTTCCAGTTTTTCACTAGTGGTCCATGTAACTTTGATAGGGTGAACTTCAATACTTCATTGGTGTCCAACTAGATGGAAGTGATCATGTGGAACCCCTGCGCAACCGCCTCTCAGAGACAACAGAGCAGCAAAGTGCCAAATTGGTGTGTATATACTTTATTCAGGGGAGGATTGCTGAAGGAGTAACAATGTTTCATGGTTCATAATACTGGGTTATTAAAAACAACATAATTATGAAATGGGGATAGCTAATATAAGAACTTTAAGATGGATAAGTGGATATACCAATAAATATAGAACAACAAATGAAGATGTCCATAAAATTGGTGGCACCAGTTGAGGAAGATATGAGGTACATTTATCAAAGATAGTTAAGTCTTTAGGTGAACACCAATGACTAAACTAGTTAAAGGAGTGAAAAGTACTGAAAGGAGCCTAACATATTATGAGTAGAAGCAATGAATATTTATTTGACGCAAGAAAAGTTGATGGAGGGTATAATCATAGATACATACTAATTAGTTTTCACATATACCATAGATACATACTAATTAGTTTTCACAGGTCCATGGTTATTAGTTGCAATTAAATCTTAGGTGAGTTGAGCTGAGCTGAGTTACATGTATTCTCATAATTCACTTTTCTGTGTGGGTTTATTGTTACCCTGCTGATTAACCCACCATGCAGATGCTTCATTCTTCATGTACTGCTTTTGTATAATTGCTAGCTCACGTTTGCATAATCTTTTCATACAAATTTATGAGTGAGAATCCTAGGAGTTATCCTTGTTCTAAACAGAAGATGACTACACATCCTTTCAATGTACAGCATGGTTAAGATTTTTTTTGAAACTTCCTGGAATGTTAAAAAAAATTATGCATATAAAAGAAGTACAAACATTTCAGACATCAAATGTATTTTCTACTGCCTAGAAGGATATTGCGGAGAAATGAAAATTATGTGAAGGCTTGTCTGGGAAATCAACAATGTTGCAATTTCAATTACATGTCCCCTGTTCATGTAATCAACGGGATTATACTTTGTTCCAAACTGTGTATCTAGGTTCGGTAGATTGAAGACATTGCTGATGACAAAATTATAAATATAAAAGTAACAATTTCGCGATTGTCACTAATTGCATGCGCATTTAAAATAGCACTGGTATAATTATCATCTGGGGAATCTGCACTTATCAAAACTAAGTCCAGGTGAAGTGCATCTTTCATCTAAATTAGGTTAAGTTATGCTTTGATATGGATGGTATCATTTTTCCCTTTTTTTGACATGGTTCAATGGTTGATTCCCTTCTATCAGGTCAAAGCCACTGCAGAAAATGTTGACGACGCTGTCAGAGAACTTCCCGATGCCAACTTGGTAAGGTACTCTTTTTGCTTCATGTTTTGGATGATAATGATGCATCTATTGTTGCTTCAAAAGATTGTAATTTGTTTGTTTTTTCAGAAGAATAGATTATATTAAGTTGCAGTCATCAATTCTCTTACAATTTGATTACTCCAAAGTCTGATCAGACAGGAATATTGTGACCCATCTGGCCTCATTTTTTCATAATGTGGCTTCAAATGTTCCAACCGAAACATTACAAACCAGTTCAATTATAGAGCAGAAAAAATCCTTACATCCCTGTTTTATTAGATGCACACCTCAATGTTTATGATTTCAAATGTCTTTTGCCCGCACACACAGACATGCACATTATATGCAGTGACTTGATTTAGAAACTTTGGTACATATGATGGCATGAATGAGTTATTTGATACAACGTCTTTCGTAATAACAAAGTAGTTTAAATTTTGCACGGTATCTTTTATTACAGTAAATGAGTGAAGCTTTGAAAATTGTGAGCGGTCAAGGGATGAGTTTAGAACTTTCGATTTTAACACTTTGTTCTATTGGTTGATTGTAATTGATTTTAACGGCACGAAGATTCATGAATTTCTTGTATCACTAGAACATCACGCATAGGTGACACTCTTGTATATGCTCCATGTAATTGGGCTCTTGCCTACTTTTTTATGAGCAATAAAATCTTATTTACTGATAAAAAAAAAATTATTACAGATAATTCATGTTTTTGGTATGATGCACATCCTTAAAGTTTTCTTTTCAGTTGTTGGTACAGAATATGCATGAGACCTGGGTTCCCTTTCAGCAGTTATGCTGGTTTATAGCTGACATGAATTTTATACTCTACAACTTTTCAGAGACCTGAAGATTTGTGGGCAATTCATTCTGAGCCTGTTTTTCCAAGACCTCACAGAAAGGATAGTCCTTCTTGGATAGCTATACAAAAGGTACCAATTTGTGAAAGTTAGAATTGTGCTGTTTTAAATTTAACTTCCATATTGAACTTCAGGACAAGATTTTAATGACTTGACCATAGACCTAGTCTATTTCATTTTCATTACTACTATTCGTATAGCAAATATTTTCTGGCATCTATAGCTTTCTTACATTTGATGGCGTCAACCATAAGTGCATGGGCTCTATTGGATTTCATCTCAAACTGCTAAAATGCTGAACCTTTGGACCATATCCAAATCTACCCTCAGAGGACCTGGCTTGTCAGCACCAACACTGGATAATGGCATTTAGAACAGTTGATAAGAATCTATAAAGTATTTTGATCTTTAGTGAAATACTGACTTAAAGGAATGCATAATAGACATATCATTGAGCCATTGCAAGACAAAGTATTTGTTTGAAGCACCTACTTTAAAATGCAGCTCATTTTCCAGCAATTCTTGTCTCAAAACTGATGATACAATGAGTTGAATATTGTGGTCATTTTGCCTGTGCAGATAACCTTTTCAAGTAATGGACTAAGTTCCAATTGCATTTAAAATACTGTGAAAGGAAATTTTACCCCTAAATTAAAAAGACTAGTGGAGATTTTTAAGTCATGCTTCAAGGCTCCATGTAGATTTGAGCTGATGATACCCTATATGTCTACTATGTGGAGTAGTGTTTCTTAGAAATTCCTTAATTGGTTATCTATGGAGTTGAGTATGGATCTATATATTGCTTGGGCTCTCCATTTGATACCTTAAACTTTCAGGATAAGTGGTTGTGTATGTATTGGAGCTGAAGATCATATGCCCAATAGTCTCATCTCTCTTTCTACCATCTAACTTAAACATCCATGTGTTGCCCTTCTTATATTGAGAGCCATTTATTTTGGGGTACCCGTGCAATTTTGAGCCTATTCATGAAAGTGGGAGGCAATAGTCCTCATTGACTAGGTGTCTAATTTGGTATGGATTAATCGAATTGGTAGTTTGTTTTTTTATTCAATTAAATCCTTAAGTAGCTTTCATTTTTCAGACAAGTGACAATTTATCAGCATTGTATTGAATTATTCAATTCACTGTGGACCAATATAGTAGTTTGGCCTCTTTATGTAAATAACCATTCTACTAAATGTGAGCAATGGTTTTTGACAAGTACCACATGAATCATGTGTTGTATTTTTTGTGGTATCCACGGGCCTTGAAGATTTACAATTACAGACTGACATTCTTTGAAGTCCATTTATGCTGTTGATTAACTATCTATGTATATTTTGGAACCTAGCAGCTGTCGTCTCTCTATTATCTCATTATTTTCTTCCCTTTTATCCCTTTGTACTCAGATCACTGCACGTGGGGAAAAAATTGGGCTACATCATTTTAAGCCCATAAGACCATTGGGTTTTGGAGACACTGGCAGGTACAGTGCCATTTATTCCAGATGGGATTCAAATCGATTGTCTGTGTGCAGAACATTTGTGACATAATTGTGTATGATTTCAAAATTATTGCATAATTAGTTTGTGTGCTTGGTGCGTTTATTCTTATATGTTATTCATCACTATTACTGAGGTCTGCTATTCATTCTTATATCTTTGCTGGGAACACAGGAGATCTCCCTCCTTTTTTTGCTTCTTTAATGATAGGTTTCTGAAAACAGATATTATAATTATATAACCTTAGTGCATGTTGTATCCCTTGTATGGCCAGCGTGCCTCCTCTCTCCTCCCTCTTTGTGGTTACTTCAGATCTTCTAAATATCAGAATCCTGTACCTTTAATGCTCTCTGTATACTTTATCTAATCTACTTTTGAAGACAAAATTCCAAAGAATCCCTATGGGGTTTTAATGCTGCATCTATTACTGTTAGTCTTGTGATCTCATCAACCAAGGCAGATTAGTGAGGACATCATTTAGCTGGGGCCCTTACTCAACACGTGAAATCAATTAAACATAGCATATGGATATTTCAGATCTAGATCTCATATTCTGCTTGCATTAGGGTATGGAGAACATAATTACCCAAAATAAGGTATGAAGGAGGATGGAAGGGTAGAGGAATAAGTGCAAGAAAAGCTCTAATTGATTTCCTAGGTTGTCAGAGGAGTAATTCTGTAAGATAGTTTAGACATGCTAAGAAGTGAAATGGCATGAAACAGCACGAGCTTTCTTAGAGACCTAAAAATAGTAGGATAAAATGGTGTGACCAAGATGAGGTAATTGATCAAGAAGAGGAAAAATGAAAACGAATTTGGATCCCAAATATCTTGCAAGGTTTTCAGAATCCATGCATAAGCAGAAGAATTAGTCTTTTTGATATGAATGGAGATGATTCATTTTATGGACCCTAGATGGATTGTGAATATATGTTCACTACAAAACATAGTTTGAACTCTAAGAAAAGAGGAAATGAATAGAGTAAAAGAAAATTAATAGTACCCCTAGCTGTAGGCATTATGCTCAAAACAGGACAGTGTCACGCAAATGAACCCTTTGTTAGGTTTCTTTTTTAATATTCCCCAATCCAATGAATTCTCAAATTGTTTGTCTGTGACAATCTGTTTTAGCTTGAAAAAAAAAAATTGAATCATTACTTATTTTACACTAGTTAATTCATAGTGTTTTTGAAACTGGTGTGTAAAATTGCTAAATATCTCCAGACCACACAAATGTCTTGTTTAACATGCTAAGCACTAATGTGAGAATTGGATTCTTTGTTCTACTTTTCGTTAAATCACGATGCTATTTGTTGCAGTGTCCATTTGGTGGAGCTGCCAGGTACGGGCGAACTGTATGCTATGAAGGCAATGGAAAAGTCAGTAATGCTTAACCGTAACAAGGTATGAATAACAGAACCATGATTTATTAATTAAAGATGCCTAACACACTTCCTTTTGTCCAAAATCAATGTAATAAATGATCTGGTTGTAATTTTTTGTCTGATTGATATTTGCTACCTAAAATTAACACAAGCTTTTTTCTTTTATTATAGCCATTGACTCTGAAATGTTTTGAAAGCCAGTGTTTGCACTTTAAAGATAAAATTTCTTTAACAATCAATTTTTATCTGTTTTTTTAGCAAAATAAACCCTAAGTGGCTTCTATTTAGTCTGGAAAGTATTTGGTTTCAGTTTATGCTACAAAAGTGACGCATTCCATGGTTGAATTGCTCAAAATGATGATAATCTGTGGTGTTTTCTACACTTGAAAGTTTTATGAATGTCATTAGTTCTTCATAGATGCAAAAATAGGTATGTAAAAACATATGAAATAAGTGTGTCTATGATAAGTAAACACATGTTTGGAAATCATTAAGTGCTCTGTGAAACTATTTCATCTCTAACAAGTCACTTTGCTGACATTGACATTCACTTGTGACGAAGTTTTTTTTCAAAATGTCCCTATATTGGTAAATGCGGCCAAGTTACGAATCATTTGATTGTGGTTCCATTATTAGTTCTGGGGTGAAGGATTTCAGCCCGTGGTTCATATCCTTGGATAAATTCTTGACTGCAAATCTATAGGCTACTAGGAACCAGTCTGTTTGCTGTCATAATGTTCTTAAAACTGGTCAACAGATGATGAAGAAAAAGTGCCATACGTGATAGATTCTTTCATAAATTGGAATAGTTGTTACAATTCCAGATTATATGGCAATTAACACTGAAATCTGTTTCCCTTGTTCAAAATTCGGCACTGTGATTCACCAAGTTATTTGAATTACACAGATAATTTCATACTTATGTATTTGGTGCACATATCCTCGGTGATGTTTAAGTGGGAGCTATGTTACTTGGTTCATGCGTGTATAGGACTCACACATCTACATGCTTAGATGTGCACATTTTTAGTTTTTGAAGAAGTGTGAATTCATACAACTTTTTCTTTCTAATGGTCATATATTATTGTGGGTGTTGTACAGGTTCATCGAGTATGCATTGAGAGGGAAATCATTTCACTACTTGATCATCCTTTTCTTCCAGCACTCTACACATCATTTCAGGTCTTCTTATTTTTGTACATTAATCTTTTCATACTAAAAAAATCTATATGCCCAAATATATAAAACAATGATCTAATCATGCGAGCATCCTAATTTACACATTTGCCAAGTCATATGTTTTGAAACTTTCCCATGGTGACATCAGTCTTCCTGATGTGTACAGTAAGAGGTTGTGCTGTAGTATACAAGATATGTACCCAAAAATATTCAAGAAGTGTTGCTTATGCTTAAAATTTTATTTTTAAAGGAATTCTTACTGGGAGTACCCTGTATCCAAGAATAACAGCACCCTTGAAGAAGTATCTCAGATACATAGGGGAAAAACAATATCAATAATAAACATTGACACACCAAGATGTATTTGGGAAGAGGGGGAGGGGTTGCTTCTTTTTCCTTTTAGTTAAACCAGTGGTGGAGCACCCATTCTTTATAATCTGACATACTTTGTTTGTGTCAGTATGGGAATTTTCCTTGTTGGTTAATAATACCAATTTGTACCGCATTTGAGTATACTGATCTCTCTTTATCTCCTCAGACTTCTACACACGTTTGTTTGATAACAGACTTTTGCCCTGGTGGAGAACTGTTTGCCTTGCTTGATAAGCAGCCAATGAAAATTTTTAAAGAGGAATCTGCAAGGTACTAAAGCTATACATCTTTCAAAGCCAAAGAAATTCATTGCTTAACGGTCATTAAAATTCACAATATATAACTGATTTTAGCCAGTTGAAATTCTTGAATCTGCTGGAATATCAAAGTTGAGATGAACTGTAGGATATGGTTGGCACAACTAGAAATGTTATGACTTTAGATATACCTTGCAATCTGTCTCCAACATGGGATTGCTGATTGTTAAACCGGTCCTGAAGCACAGATTGACTCTTTGTACTTATGAATTATGAGTTATTATGTTTTTTTTTTTCTCTTTTCATCAAAGTACCGAAACATCTTGCTCTCATCTGGATATCTGTACAGTACCCTTCCTATGTACCTGAGCTTTATTATTTCTGTGCTAACTTTGTTAATCTCTAGGTTCTATGTGGCGGAGGTTGTCATTGGCTTGGAGTACCTCCACTGTTTAGGTATTCCTCACATGGGAACCTCTAATGTTATTACTGTAGCACTTCTGTTTTTTTTTTTCCTTTGACTTGTATAGTTAATTGAAAGAAACCATCAGGAACTTCTATTTGCGAATGCTACCTAGGACAGTGGGTATGAGATATAAGAATCTTATCATATCCTGACTCCAAAGCAATAGGGAAACTAACATTGGTTATTATTAGTGGAGGGAAAAACATGAAAATATCTCATTATTTCCATTCCTATATTCTCTTATTCTCAAACTAAAATTGGAAATCTTCCGCTCTTCAGACCAAATCCACACGGTTGTGTTTGTTTCTATATATGAATATTTATGTACTTGCTTACGCTTATATTTATAAATGGAACTGAATTATAAAGTGGGAAACACAAGTCTTCCACGGTTTTATTATAGTATCATGGCTGCTGTTTACTCACTTTATTTTAGCTGTTGTTTTATTCATGTCTAGCTTGGTAGGTAAGTATAGCAAAGATAGGCTGTTAAGATGGATGACATGGAACTTTAGGAAATGAAGAATAAGATATAAAATGTAATCTTTCTACTTTAGTCTCTCTTGTATACATCTTGTGTATATGGAAGATGCCTATTGACTTCATCAATAAAACCCTTGATCACTTATGAAGTGACCTTATAACCGCAATTACAAAAGTGACCTTGAGATTAATATGTCAGTTGGGACACTTTTAAAACTGATCAAAACAGAAGAGGCAGAATTTGTGTTCCCAACTACTTGAGGACTAGTATGAGGCATGGTGCGACTGACTTTCTTTTTGTGCATATGCATATTTACAATGTGCTGCCTGTGTTTTTGTAAACATTATTGAGTTGATATATGATAACTTGCTAGCATTTTCTTCTGCAAAGCAACTGTTAAGCATATTGGAAATGCCTCAAGGGTTTTGCCAGTCTTGTTATCACAACACATTTTTATTTTGGGTTAATTTGCAACTCAATTGATCTGAGACTTTAAGTGGTGTAATGTACTCCCTCATTTCCTTTATCAATCTCCATCAGTTATGAGGAAGACATTTCAGTATTGCACTTATTAGTTTTGTTCCCATGCCTTTGTACAGGAATAATTTATCGTGACCTGAAGCCTGAAAATATCTTGCTCCAGAAGGATGGACATGTCATACTATCTGACTTCGATTTATCATTTATGACATCGTGTAAACCTCAAGTATGTTACATTTTCTGTCAGAAGATTTTGTGCTTAACTTTTTTACAGACTCATAGATAAGATTCTTGTGTTTCCTACATGAGGGTTACTGATCTTCATTACAAATCCACCTTGAGTTGACAACGAAAAAGAAATAAATATAAAAATAGTGATAAAAAATTATAACAAAAGTAGCTTGTCAAAGTTCTAATCTTTCACAGGAGAGAAATAGCTGCTCTTTCCTTATTGAAGGGTCATGCATGGAAAATCTCTTTTGTCTTTGACCGGCCGTGATTGAAGCCACAAATCCTTCTTTTATCCATACTCTTCTAAATTGTGTATGTTTGTTTTCATGGAATGGTATTTCCACCTCAAATTTGTGGGCAACCTGAATGACATGATCTTCTGAGTTTATGCCATTCTGTTTGATAATTATTTGAGGCCTGAAGTGGGAGCTACTCACTTCTCTTGAATGCTACTGTGTCCTGCAGATTCTAACATACTCACTACCTAGTAAGAGGAGGAGATCTAGGAGTCAGCCACCGCCAACATTTGTTGCAGAACCAGTTGCCCAGTCAAACTCATTTGTTGGAACTGAAGAATATATTGCTCCTGTATGGTCAATCTTTAATTTTGATAAATGTTCATATGCTTCACGACACTCCTAGTGCTTAGTTTATCATATCAGAAAAACCATAGTTTTAGTTTCTGGATTCTAGAATTCTTGGGCAACTATTTAAACAAACTTGAAGCACAGGGGCACTAATATTTTATGCACATTTCTTTTCAAGGTGCTTATAGATACTTGATTTCAGGAAATTATTACAGGTGCAGGACATAGCAGTGGCATTGATTGGTGGTCTCTTGGTAAGCATATACTCAATCATGATATACAACTCTTATGTGTTTTGTCCGTGATTATTTCCATTTGCCTAATTATTTTTTCTCTTGGTACTTTAAATTATATTCAAATATCATTTTTCCTTTTTTTGAATGATTCACATGTAATGCACCGGAAGATTTAAGTTCATTGATAAAATATGACATTAAAATAGCATGTTTCCCTCAGCTGTGTTTCTAATGATCATCCCATTAACTTGTATTTTTCTCAATGTTGTTTTAATTCTTGTGGTAAAAAATGTATTTTATAAAGGATGTGCAATTATGATTCAAACTTTAACGATAAATATCAGAGCACTGCACTAAGCGCTTGCATTTAAGGCATATGCCTCTAGACATAAGGCATTAATATATATATATTTTTAAATATTAGAAATATAATAAATATAGTAACAACTAGAAATAAAAAAGAACAAAAATATTTTATAGAAAATCTTGAGCATATTTATATGACAAAATGAAGGGAAATCATCAACTTTCTCATCGTACCCAGTTTTATCTTATTTTTATGACGGGGAACCACCCCATGGCAGAGCCCTTAGGACGCACCCATGGAACCTAAACCCCCGGGGAGACTAGCACAGCAACCCTGTTTTATTAAACATCACCCTGAATGGTGAAGTAGTTAATGTACACAATATGAGGCCTATGCCTCATGATGTAAGGCATAAAGAACTCATTTTTAATGTGCTTTAGCTCAAGAGGTGTATGCACGATGAGGTTCCTAATAAAGGCATTTTAGGATTCCCACACTTTAAAGTTACACTTTAGAAGGTTTATTGAGTTCTTAATATGGTAGAATCACACTCCATAATTTGATAGGTAAATATAGTGGGTGATCTCCTGGAGATATAAAGAAACTCGTTCATTTCTTTATTTTTATAACAAAATATTTTCTGTTCCAAACATAAAAATTGTCAACATAAATTTTGTCATCAATGCCTTGAAGTGAATCATGTTTAAAATTCAGGTATCTTGTTGTACGAGATGCTCTATGGTCGTACACCTTTTAGGGGGAAGAACAGGCAGAAGACATTTTCCAACATATTACACAAAGACCTGACCTTTCCAAGCAGCATTGCTGTAAGTTATCATAAGTATTTAATGAGCTGTGTGTGTGTATGGAAATATTTGTTTTACTGAAGCTTTATTTGTTTGATGATGTCGTCTAATTGAGTGGATTAATGGTAGTCAACTTGACTTTTGGTAAAACTTGAACCTAGTTCCATCTTGCACGGAAGAACAATACTTGGAATTTTCCAACAACAAAGATTATGGATAACCTGATCGCCTACATTCTAACTGCTTAAGAAGTGGGAACACTTTTCACAGTTATGATATTTTAATATAAAAAAATTACCCCGAGGTTGTATGCTGGAATTTGAGTCCAAACCTTTTTTTTTGGTAAGCAAGCAATTCATTATTTAGAAAAAAAAGTAATCTATCCATTTTCAGAAGCAAAAACTGCTAATTGCCCTGCACTTTTTCTGTTGCTGATGCTATTAATCTTGACTCTGGCTGCTAGAGAAATGTTGGTAAGAAGTTCAAGAAAGTCTCAAACTGCTCAGTCACAGTTAATTGAAAACGTGCAATTTACTTCAATCAATATTCGTCTGTAAAGCCAGGATTTAAGGCTCCAGTCACTAATCCGAAAATTTTTCTGGAAAAGAAATATGAAATATACTGCACTGACAGATGAGGTTACTCTTCATCAAAACCGTTTTAAGTTTCTGCTGCAAATGGTCCATCACTTTTATTTTTATGAAAAATAGCAACTGGAAGAATCATGGACATCACTTTCAAAGGAGTTGGCTGCCATTATCTATGATAAAACTTATGCCGCTGAGTCATGAGATCAGTAACAAGATGCATATGATTTTGGGGATCCACGTTCTCAGTCGCAAAAGCTAGTCTACCTTATGTTTTAATTTATTGTGACATGATTTATTTCTTTAATTTATGCTGGAAATGATTGGCACTAGCTCCTTTAACGACTGGATCTATCATATTAGACATGCATCATTCAATCCTTAATATTGCAGGTAAGTCTTACAGCCAGACAGTTGATTAATGCCTTGTTGCAAAGAGACCCTGCCAACCGGTTAGGATCAAGCACTGGTGCCAATGAAATCAAAGCACACCCTTTTTTCCGTGGAATTAATTGGCCTCTGATCCGTAGCATGGTAGTCTACTTACATTTTTCATTAAAAGATAAACCTTCTCATCCTGGTTGTTGGAAATACTGATTTTGAAAGCCTGCATGCTGAGGAACTAAAAGAAAAGAGGACTCGATACAAGCTAAAACATATTCTTTACCCATGCAATCACTTGTCCTAATCATCAGCCTTGATTGCATGCAGAGCCCACCGCCATTAGATACACCTCTTCAATGCATTGGAAAAGATAAAAACGGCAAGGAAATACGGTGGGAAGATGATGGAGTGCTTGTTCATTCTATGGACCTGGATATTTTCTGAAGGTTTGTATTAATTGTTAATTGAAATTAGATCAACATTACGCTCATCTTCTTGCTGTCTCTGCAAATGGAAGCCAGAATTTGAAGTATCTTACTGATCCACTTCAGTGGTTACTATAATTATCATCTTTCCTGTATCAACCGTGCTGGAAGTTATTGTGTTACCTGAATTAAACCATGTGATGTTGGAAGATGGGGCTACCTCAACTTGGAAGAAATTTCAGATCTTGGAAGATAAGAGAAACAGCATCAGGAAGATTTGCTTTATGATTTATTTCGGCTGTATAAAAGGGGGAAAAGGGTTTATGGGAGGTATCAACGAATGAATTACAACTTGCGCAGCCTCTATTCAATCTTACTGGTTATTATTCCATACAGATCCTGTATTTATCAGACTGTTAATAAAATGTTCTGAATAATTCTACATGTGGCTCAGCACAGGGGAGCTGCCAGGTTCACCGACTCAATTCACTGCAGCTTTTACTGAATGGATGGCCGCCGTTAAGGCATTACCATCTATACTTTTAGGTAAATTATCTTCAAAAAAAAAAAAACAAATGCGCCCTACAATGAATTACATAAAAAGCACTCCTGTTGAATTTGGGATCATTATCCCTCACCTGTTCAAGGTAATGGAATTTCATACACTACTCCATATGATCAAAACTCTGCCGAGCTCAAGTACTTACCATATTCAACAATTCCTAGAGCCTAGCCTTGTGAATAAACGACAAACAGTAATATTTAAGGAATCTTTTCGGGTGTTCCAGGCACCAATCGATCTAACTTCAGTAACGTGCTTAAGCTGGCGGTGTCACAAATGGAAGATAATTTGAAAATTGGAAGAAAATGAAAATGCAATGAGGTTCGTAGCCTGGCAAATAGCGTCTAAAGATACACTTGGAGCAGTGGAATGGTATATCTTTGTTTTGATAGGTTGGAGTGGTATTAACATGTAAAATGCCTAGCAAAAAATGGCCTCGCGTATCTGGCAGATGAATCAACCATACAAACATGTAATTAAGGGAAAATCAAAGCAGCAACATTTGTACAAACCCGAAACAAAAACTCATAACAAACGGTGCATTCAAGACAAAAAGACACTGATAACAACAATACAGATAACACTTCAATGTCAACCGTTATATCTGGCAACAAGCCCGTCCCCTACTTTGTAGCCTGAGCAATTATATTGCTTATTGAGCTGCGCTGCTCTTTTGCAGCCTCCACCAATGAATCCTAATAACAAACAGTACAATGCACTCAGCAACGCAGGAAAGTTCCCAAACAAAGGAATCAGACAACGAAAAAGAATACCTGTGCAGCTATCAACCGTGCAACTGTTTTCTTGCTAGACTCCTGAAGTTCCCCAGCAATCAGTAGTTCATCCAAGATGTAATAGGCCTTCACGTTAAGTAACAAACAATGAAGCAAATGAACTTACTTTCGCATCCTTGTAAAGTAAAAATCCAAAAGAATTTGATGTTATTGTTAAGCCACATTTGGAAGGACCCCAAAAAGCTTGAGTTATTAACATGATGTCAACATGGCAGATAGGTGGACACAAAAACTACCCTCAAAATGCCAGGGGCATATAAAAGTTGTCATAAAGCACACAAAGAAGAAAATACCTTATGGAAGTTAAAAATCAAGTCCAGCTCACAGACCTGCAGTGAGTGAATAAATTACTAGGAGGATTATCCTTTATCAAAATCAATTTTTTTAAAATGGATCAGATTATTTTCACTAACACTGCCAAAGTATCGGTCCAGAATCTCCACGTAATGATGAATTATTTCAAGGATCTCTAATTCGTTGTCTTCTTCATCAATGCACATGCAGAAATACAGACTAGCATACCTGCACACACACATTATTGGAACAATCTCATCAGCACATAACAAAGATGACAAACTGTGATGACCCGCTTTTGCGTGTATTTTCACTAAAGGGGTGTTTTTAATTTAATTAATATTATAGTGTTTTTATTTTAATTTATCGGATTTTAATTAGATTTTATTTGCTGTTGAGTTTAAAATTGCTGTTTAATTTATTTTAGCTCGTTTTTGGATTTAAATTTAATAGTTGGTTTTTACTAGTTATTTATTATATTTTAGCTTGACGTTGTGTTTAAAATATTTTCTTGGTGTTTATTTATTTATTTGATGTAGTGTTTAATTTATTTTAGTCGTTTATGTTTTTAATATCGTTTTCGGCGGATCAGTTTCTGGATCCCGGAAGTGAAGTTTGGACTTCATTTCTTTTCCCCTTCTTTTCTTTTTCCTTTTTTCTTTTTCCTTTCTTTTTCTTTTCCTTCTTTTCTTTTTTCTTCTTTTTCTTTCTTTCTTTTCTTCCTCCCCATTTCTTTCCCGTGCGCCGAACTTTCTCTCCCTCCCTTCTCTTTTTTTTTTCCTTTCCGTCAACCCCTCTTTGACCGGCCGTATCTCCGCCGTCCGGTGGAGGTGTCGTACACCACCCCCGCCATTCTCTTCCCCTCCATCAGACTACATCCCCACCAATTTTCAGAGCCATCGGACCCACCGTTAGCCGCCACGCACGGCCTAAAGTTGCTGCCCCAGCCCAGTTTTTCCCCTTCTTTTGCCTTTCCGCGCAGCCACCTTCGACCGCCCATATCTCCGCCGTCCGGTGGAGGTGTCATACACCACCCCCGCCATTCTCTTCCCCTCACATCAGACTACAACCCCACCAATTTTCAGGACCATCGGAGCCACCGTTAGCCGCCACGAGCCCCTCGAAGTCGCGGCACCAACCCAGTTTTTCCCCTGTTTCCGAATTCTTCCTCCACCCAGATCCGCCACTTGCCGGCGGCGTGGCCTACACCACCCACCCAGAAATCTTCCCCTCCCTCCGGCGCACCACCCCACCAAAGATCTCCCCCAACCGTGCGCCGTTTGGCCGGAAAAGCACATCTAAGCCGCACGGCTTTTTGCCGATTCCGGCGCCGTCGCACCACCTCCGGCCACCATCTCTTCACAGCTTCTTCCCCTACCTCTTGCCGTCCTAACCCACCTAATTTCGGCCCCGATCCGTTGCCGGAGCAGCTCGCACGAGCTCAACTCCGATCAGCCCCTTTTTGGCACTTCCACCGCCGTTTCCACCGCCACCCACGGCCAAAACTCACTTCCTTTAGCTTCATAAATATCTCCTAAGGCCATTCCCTATCAATTTGGTGTCTTGGTTTGTCCCCGTTCAAAAGTGGGTATTTTGCGACCCACGGCTACAGTGCATTTGCACTGTTACGTTGCTTTCCGCTCATCGTTTGCCGCGCGCCGAACCTTCTAAAAATCATATATAGCGCTGTAAGTATTTTCCAAACTCTACTTTTAGATTTAAATGTATTTTGCTCTTCAATAATTTATTTGGTTGGTTTGTTGATTCCGGACTGAGTCCGAGGAGTTCGGGGGTCGGATGGATTGAGGACGGAGTTGATTTGGTTGATGTGGTTATTTGTTTGAGATATGTATGCCTTGATATTTGCATGGTGTATTGCACACGTTTTCATGTTTAAAAAGGGGAAAACCCGGTTTTCGTGTAGTTGCATGCATGTACTTTGTTTGTGAATGAAAACTGGGTTTGTGAGTGAGAAATGATTTATGATATATGTGAACGTTTGGTTGAGTTAGGAGCGTGAGTAGGGATGGTGGTAAGCAGGGACGGTGGTAGAATCCCGCCTGTGATTCCCGCCTACGATGATGAGTAGGGATGGTGGTAAGTAGGGATGGTGGTATAGTCCCGCCTGTGATTCCCTCCTACGGTGATGAGTAGGGATGGTGGTATAGTCCCGCCTGCGATTCCCGCCTACGGTGTACGACGTGTAGGGATGGTGGTAAGCAGGGATGGTGGTAGAGTCCCGCCTGCGATTCCCGCCTACGGTGCACAACGAGTAGGGATGGTGGTAAGCAGGGATGGTGGTAGAGTCCCGCTTACGATTCCCGCCTACAGTGCTTTGATGTTTTGGTTAATGGGTCATTTTCTAGGAAAATGACGAGACTGATTTTTGGGCCATTATCTGAGATAATGGCGAAGATATGAGTAAGGGAAATGCTTTTGGGCCGAATGGGATTTTTGGCGTGTGTGGAAAATATGGTTTTATGG
Source organism: Carya cathayensis (assembly GCA_011037825.1). Taxonomy (NCBI): domain Eukaryota; kingdom Viridiplantae; phylum Streptophyta; class Magnoliopsida; order Fagales; family Juglandaceae; genus Carya; species Carya cathayensis. The sequence goes on along the minus strand of QGSO01000159.1, from coordinate 3,661,897 downwards.
GTTTGGTACATTGGCATTCTTTCATGCATATTGTTTGAGTTTAATATATTTTCATCTAGTAGTGTTTGGTCTATAACTTACCTACGGAACCATTTTTGGTACCGTAGATTTTGATGCAGAGTTCGAGGAGGAGGAGGAGGCTGAGCCCGAGGATGCGGCTCCGCCGGAGATCTGAGTTAAAATTAATGTATTGGTTTTGGCTTTGAAACAATATTTGTATTGGTATTATTTTATTACGTATGATTTGAACAGCTTTGTATTAAATTAAGAAAAAAATTCTGGTACTTAGTTTTATATCTTTGCTATCCGCTGCGTATCTCTTCGTGCACATTTGTTGCTTGCACACACTTGGCACTCGTCGATAGGGTGGTGACCCGGGTTGTCACCATCCGGACGTCTCGATTTTCCTGTGTCCGTACGTGGGGATTTGGGGCCGTCACACAAACAATATTACACAAGAAAGAGTTCTCATGACGGCAGTAAAAATGATCATATTCTTGCATTACCTTTTGTAAACAACTTTGTACCCTCTCCATTCAACAAAATTACAGAGCTTGGGTCCTCGGGTAAGGATCACTCCACTTAGCTCACGTAGAACCTTCACAACAAATGCAGAATGGTATAGACATTATCTAACAGTACTCTCAGTTAGAAGTGAGCCAAAAAAAAAAAAAAAAAAAGAAAGAAAGAAAGAGAAGAAAAGAGAGAGAAACAAAATAGCACCCCAAAGATCATAGCCTCGATGGATGATACCTTAGTTCTTTCCTTCTGTGTATAAGGTGAATACCATTTTGTCAACCTCACTTTTCCTTGTCGGCTAATAAGAAGCACAAAGTGAATCTACAGCAAGTACAGGAACATAAACCATTAAAGAAGCAGCAATCATAAAAACGCATAAACATAGAAGTCACTGTAGTGTTAATGCATGAGATTAGATGAAAAGTAACCTAAAAACGCTGTCTAAGAATGCAATACAAATGTCAATATAATGATTTTGATGTTGGAGACCATCAGAAAAGCTGTTGAGGCATGTACAGGTAGCCTATATCCTAGTAACGGGTAAGAGATCAATGAACACAGATAGATAAATTACTAGAATAGCACTCTTTTTCTTCAATTAGGATTAGGGAATGTAGGCAAAGCAAAGCATAATCGTACAAACAGTTTTCAAGAAGCGCAAGTCATTGACTCACATTTCCTTTTTGTCAATAACTAAGGCAAACCTCTTAAAAGTTTTTATGGATTCTTTTGAGATACAAAAGCAGAAACCTGGAAAAAGGAGCGAGCACGCTGATACTAGCATCGGTTAGGTGTCAACCTAGAAACCGTACAACTTTTAAAAGATATCAAAACCTCAGACAGTAATATGTTTGACTATATCAATTATCATGCCCCAGAACCAGCAAAACTAGCGCACACGGGTAATGACTGATGAGCTTGTAGAATTATGGTTATGACAGATCAATCCGAGGGGTGATTGACATGGTTATTAACTTATTGAGCTAAGATAGCCCTTCAAATAACGAACACGCCCAAAATAGGTCATAAAAAAATATCAACTTGTTCAAGCGTTGTCGTTCATATCCCTAAGTAAATGGAAAAGTGACTCCAAGCATTTAACCCAATTGAGAAACATCGATCCACAATAGCCAAAGCCATCACAACAACGAAACTTTTACGAACGAATAAATAGCAGAAAATGATTGCAAGATATTATTCTGCAACACACACACACACACACACACATGTATATGTGTATAAGAAGAAAATTATAGATTTAAAGACCCATCGCCAATTACCACAATAGCATGAGATTTCAGAGATATATCACGAACTCGGTACTCACGAATAACGAAACGCAAAAACAAGCTTCCGGATCTATTATTCATAGATCATCCGAATTAACCTAATTATTAATCGGTTCATCGAAAAAAACATCAAATATTACCATTTCTCTGTGCGGTTGGCGATCAGATCAAAAGCCACTGCCCGAAAAGTTCAAAACCCCCCAACAATGGTACCAATACAAGAGCTGCTGCTGCTCCTTTCGTCGTCGTCGTCTTCAAATGAATTCCGAACAGACTTACGACGATGCCTCTCGGGCCGAATGCTAGACCTCTAATACTGGGACTGAGCTGACAGAGACAGGATATTGGGCCTAAAATCGTAGCCCGATAAATCACTTCCGGCCCATATTAACATATATAATATAATATTCAAAAATTAAGTCAAAAGTAATATTACGTACAATCATAAAATATATAAGTACCATACAGTCGTTTTGAAAAAAAAAGAAAGATATATTATTAAAAATTTAACTTTATTTTCATGTAGATCCATATTTAGTCACTCGTTTCAAAATAATTACACGGCGCTTATACACTTATGACTGCAAGAGTCTTTTCTCTTTGAGTCAAACCTCAACCCTCCCTCCCCTAAAAAAATATATAAAACCAGCAAGCAACACATGGAAGAAAAACAAAATGAAGTATGAATAATCCCTAGCAATTATCTTAACATCTTGAGAATTCAAGATGCACTATGATCGATAATATTATTTTTTTACTTTATCTTTGGGAAAACTATGTTTATCCACTAAAATATTGCCCATTTTTTAACATCTTTAAGATTAAGTGTGATTTTCTAATTTCCATTTTTTTTTTCAAAAGGATGATGATAACAATATCTTGACTACACAAAGTCAACTTCTATGGAAATTGGGGTCATGTAAAATAGAAGCAACTTTAATTTCTTCCAATTCATTCTTTCTTAAATTTTGGACCTTGATGCAGCGAATTCTTGCAGATGAGCAAGGGGAAAACAAATATATAGTGGCCCCAAGGGAAAATAACTACATCCTTGATGCTGCAAAATCTCTCTCTTTTGATCTCTACTGCGGTTCTTGCCCGATCTCTTAATTTCTATTATTCCATGCATATATACCGCTTTATTTTTATTTTCAAACCAAATGGGGACAAAGTGCCTTTTAAGCACAGTGGTGGAGAAAGAAGACGGCCGGATCGAGGACTCCATTTTAATATGCTTAGGAATTAAAAAGAAGATTGAACCCTATAATTAGATATTTACGCCTCAAATTTAGCTAGATTTTCATGCAGATAGAACGTTGACAAGGATGCCCTTTTCACCTTTGATCAAGTCAATGCTCAAAACGCTTTAACTTATAAGCTCCATCCGCATCGCAGAAGACAATATATATATAAACGTTCCCAGGGAGTTCGAAGGATCAAAGATCGAAGATTAATAAATCGGAATCGGTATGTTACGCCTAAAATCCTTAAAAGCCGGCTCCTCCCCGGATAGTGGATAGAAAAGGTCGATCCCAAAGAGCAGCATCAGGTCTCTCGATCATTCTCAACATGCAGCCATTAATTTAATGGAGCTAACCAGCCCTGATCTCCTTCAGTGAGAAGACATGAAAAAAAAAGCACACACGTACACATGCACACGCTCGTGTTTGTCTGAACTTCGAAGAAAACGAGTAATGAGTTTAATGATTCTATGGGAAAGATGCATGCGAACTGGGGAAGAAAGACCCCCATCTGAAAATATATCAAAATTAGTTCTAAGAAGAAGAATCCAGGTACAAGGGGATACGTGAAATGGTACCCCTGCTGCAGTTTGCATGAGAATGAGCATTTACATCAGAAATGAAATACGACCTACAGAGAGGGCAGGTGAACTGGTTTTGGTCGACCCACCTTTCGATGCAGTTCATATGGAAGATATGGCCGCATCTGGACAGTTGGCTCACCACATCTCCCCTCTCGAACTCCACCAAGCAAATGGAGCACGTATCCTCCACATTCTCATTTCCTCCGTTGCTGTACCCCTGCAAGTCTGTAAACCTTGTCACCGGAAGGTATAATGCCTTATTATTCAAGCTCTTCACATTCCACTGAGACGTGCTGAAAAATAGGAGCCCTACCATCCTTACCAGAGCTTTCTTGAATTGCACCAATGGGATCCAGAGGCAAGTATAGAACACAATGGTGGCGATGCCAAAACGAGATTGAGAAACCACGAGGTAATTCATTTTGCCCTCTATATTGTAATTTTCTCTCAGAATCTTACTCCCAATACTCGTTTGTTTTGGGTTTACAAGTGAAAAATGATGCAAAAGGACGAGGAGACGACGACCCTTTATATAGCAAACAGCTCTATGAGCAAGGGATATAATAGATTATTTGCATCAGAAATACTCTAGAGCTCTGACTTTTGGAGGTTTAAATTTATGTTTCACATATATCTCTGGTGTTTGTATACATTATTGAAGTCGTTATCAAACTTTGACGTCAGCGCGGCTGCAGGGCCGGCGCCGACCCCACAACCCTCTAGCTAGGCTTCTATTAAATTAAGAGAAACTCTACGTAACCTTTCAACTTTCACACACTATTTATTTTTTAAATTTTTAATATTTTTTTAATATTTTTTTTAATTTATTCATTTTAAATTAATTCAATTCTTTTATTCATTATTCAAATATTAAATATTTGATAAAAGAAAAAAATAATAAAAATTAAAAAAAATGTGGTGTGTGGAGGTTATGTGAATAGTAAGAAGTTGTCGTAGATTTTTTCTTAAATTAAAAAAACTTATAAGTAAAAAAAAATCTAGTTCAACATAACTGCGCACTAATATGTGCACCAATCAAATGTGATTGGTAAAAAAGTTAATTTGATTGAAAAAAGTATTAATCTAAATTTTAAATATGAAAGAATCAATATTAATACGTAGATTAGTACGTATTTATTTATATATGGCAAAACTTAAAGAAAGCACTCCGCCTCAGCCTCAGCTTCCATAAATTACCCTGACGTGGAAAAAGGGCATGCAGCGGCCGAGTGATGATTTGATCGAGTGAATATAAATATATATATATATATATATATATATATATATATATATATAGACCAAAGTAAATGGACATAAATCAAGGAAAAAAAAACTAGTAAACTGCTATTTTTAAATAAGTATTTGTAATTTAATTGAATATATTATTCAAAATTTGGTACTACAAGTTTTTAGAAAAGTTAATAATTTTAATTGGAGATATATATATGTTTTATTTTAAGGTTATTAATTTAATAATAATACAAATAGGCCGCATATATGCAGTTGATGACACGAATTATAATTTAATAATAATAATATATGATGGGAGGGTTGATGACGTGGTTTTAATAAAACTAAGATTCATGCTTTAAAAACATTAATATAGTATATAGATCGATATAGATAGATTATTTGAATCCGTGATATATGCATGGCTAAACTAGTCTTTGAATAAAAATTTTATGTGCAATCATTTTTATATATTTTTTATACATTCTACTGATGTGATTAATCAAATCAATTATTTTATCTGTAGGAATACTCTAATTCCAAATTTAATAAAAACCAAATAATTATTATCTCATTGATTTGGACTCAAGTCGATTACATCATTCTTGAGGAAGACGTAAATCAAGAAAAAAACAATACATATGGTCAACCAGAGCAAAGTCAGGACTTTCAAATAATACAATATTATCATGCATGCCATTAATTAGTACATGAATTAATATAAAAACAGAGATAATAATATACTTTAAAAAAAAAACATCAACTCCATGGAATATTACAATTAGTTTCAACTAATATATATAGTCATTTTGTTTACTTGAGCATCTACTTTAAACTCTAGATGTCTTTTGTGTTTTTGTTATTAAACCATACGGCGAGTTTTAACGTCGACGTAATATGGTTGATACTATTCGTATTATGTTACGATGAGGTGGTATAGTTCATCAATTTTTGAATTTTTCCTTTAAAAATATAAAGAAAGGTCTAATGATATTAACCATTTAGTTACACAGATGAGATGAAATGAAATATTTTTTTTAAAAGTTAAATAAAATATTTTTATAATATAATTTTTTAATGTTAATTTTATTTTAGAATTTGAAAATTTTGAATTATTTATTATATTTTATGTGAAAATTTGTAAAAGTTGTAATAATGAGATGCGATGAGATGTTTTGGGTAACCAAACGGTGTGTAACATTTTATGGCCTAGTAGAATATGAGTTTTGCTATATACAAGCAAATTCGCATACCGATCTGTATATTAATACTGCTGCATTCATATTCAAAATTCAAATTGGCACAATTTTCATTAAAGTCTGACTTTCTGATTAATAACGTTGAATATGTGTGCATATTAGTAAGTAGAATCTCTTACAATCAAATTTTTTCATACAATATATATAAATGTTTTTTTTGTAATAAAGGAAATTCATGTGAATTATTGGTGATTGACAGAAGAGTCAAATGCAAATAGAATTTTTCTTTTACTTCTGTTAAAAGTGGAGACTGCAAATAGAATTTTTGTTTTACTTGTGCCAACAGGAAAGACACACAACACCACACACGCTGGAGCAATTCTTACTCAAATACAACAGAAACCCATCAGGCAATCAATTATTATAATGATTAGTGATAATAACCAAAACAAGGGGCTGGGGGCAGTATCCACCCCACCCAGCCACCCCCACCACCTTCAATGGCGGGTGGTGGGGCAGTCCCTTCGTTGCCTAGCTAGGTTTGACTACCTTAATTAAAACTGGGGAAGCCGAAAAAACCAAAAACTAAGGCCGACCAAATCACAAAGATCTTCAAAAGGCATTGAGAATTCTCTTTGGTGAGTTGTGATTAAGCATAAAAAAACCACGCGTACCTTAAAATATCCAAAGTCTCGCTTCATCTTCAATGCATCGTTCTTTTCTTCACTTTGACTCTCTTAATTTGAGAATTAAACAATTACCGACCATGTGGTACGCACTTATATATGTGTTGGTATTTTTTTATTAATAAATATAATTATTTGTTAATGTCTTATCATGCATGGTGGTTTTTTTAAATTCATTTAGCCATTAAAATTGGAAGTTACATTGAATTAATTGTTGACCATTGAGTGCTTTTTAAGGTTGATCATTTAAAAACAAGAAAAGATTTATGGTTGATGACGTTGCTCATGAATGACTAACAGTACTCTTAACTTCTTAGAGCAGTGGCATCGGTTTCTTCAAACTAGTTTTCATCTTCAAATTTGACCCATTTTATCAATAAAAGCCCTGCATCGGATTGATCAAACACTTTTCATATAAATTATAAGCTACAGTATTTTCATCTTATTTTTCATCTTTGAAAAGTTCTGTAGCACGTCCAAATTCATTGTTTATTATTTCGGCTCCTCTCTCCCGCGGTTCTCTTCCTTTCTCTTCTCTTCCGCGTATCACATCCTCTTCTTCTTCCAGTTTTTTTTTTCTTCTCTCTCTTCTTCTTCCCTCTCCCGTGTCTCTCCCCTCTTTCTCTTCTTCTATTTTTTTTCCTGTTCTTCTATTCTTCTTCCCTCTTTCTCTCACGCAGCTTTTTCATCTTTCATTTCCTGTTGCTTGGGTTTGATTTTATTGATGTTGTTGGGAATTTTTTTATGGCATTTTACTTTGGTTTTAAGGCCACGGCATACCCATTCCGTATACCCAATTTCAGAAAGCGAACTGAAAAGATTAGTTGCGTAGCCCAGGAGAGAGGGAGAAGACCAAAATTCATTGGCTCAAAAAATTGAGGATTTTTATGCCACCAAATTAACCATGTGTATTGCAGCGTTTCTATGGCAAGCTCACCCACTATACCCACTTGTAATCTTGCTTAACAGGGACGAATTTCACAATCGGTGAGCCCGATTCTTCTTCTGGGTTTACTTCTATTTTTCTCCTTCACTCAAATTTTGTCTGTTTGATATGATTGCTGAGGTTGACGAGGTGCTATAATTTCTGGGTTTGTTTTGGTTTAGCATTTGAAGCCCTACGAGGCCATTGGAATGGTGGGAAGGCGGTGAAATTTTGGGAGGGAGAGATGAAATGGCAGGGGGGCATGGCTGGCTTGTAGCAGGAATGGACGGGTGGCTTTCCTCACAAATGTCAGGGAAATAGAAGGATCCATTTCTTTCATATCACTTATTAATACCTTTGGTTGCTGATAAAATAGAATCTCACAAAGAAAAAAGAGTTGAATTGGTGTTGTTGTATTAAGCTTCCTGTGTATTTGTCCCAAATGATAAAAAGTCAGTTTTATTTTAATTGAATCTCATTTTCTTCTTAATCATAGTTGTGAAACAGGGCTTGAAGGCCATTAAGCTTCTGATTTTGAGCTCAAAGAAAACATTAGTCGCAAATACAATACCTGGTTTTCCCATAGGTTTTTCTTTGTTAGAATCACCATGTACATGGAGAATGGAGTTAGCAGTTTCTGGTTTGTTTCCAATGACTTTATTTTTACTCTACCTTGAGCAATGTATTGTGTTGGGTGAAATTTAGGATTGCATACATGCTGCTGTTATATTTTGTGATAAGGTGGTGATAGTGGGACTCCATACATGGGACTTTATATGCTGGAATCTTGTGAATGTGCTGTTATATGCTGTTATAGTCATGCTGTTATATGCTGTTGAAGAACATTGAGCAGTCTATTGTTTACTTTGAGAAGTCGGCTGACTTCTTCCAAAATGAAGAAGTTACAACTTCTGTGCAAGTATGGAATAGCACAATTTGTTGCTCAACTAGAGATGCTAATTATGTAGATTGTTGGATTGTGAAAATGAATGTGAAAATGATTGTTGGAGATTATGAAAGTGAAAATAAAAAATTATTTAAAAATAATTGCATTAAAAACAGATAAAAATAAAAAATAATAATATTTTATTATTATAGAAAGTGGAATAGCTAATCCAATGTAGATTTTAAGAATTAAGTGATTAGCTAAAAAATGAAAAGTTACATATTCTTCAAATTTTAAAGATTAGAATAGCCAATCCAATGCCAATGCTCTTACTTTTCACTCCGCAGTCTGCAGGCCCTTCAAACTCCGAGCAGTTTTATATAATATTTTGATAATGGATTGAGATGGAATAAGTTAAAATAAAATATCGTTAGAATATTATTTTTTAATATTATTATGATTTAAAAATATTAAATTATTTATTATATTTTATGTAAAAATTTTAAAAAAATTGTGATGCTATAATGCTGTCCAGGTTTGATTATTGGGTGTTCCCCCTCGAGGAATTGCACTTTTATTTTGCTATTAGAAAAAAATATTGTTAAAAATTTTTAAAAAATAAAAAATATTACTACACTAATAGTAATTTTTTACTCATTAAATAAAAAGAAAATTAAAATAAAATAAAATATATCAACAATTAAATTGAGGGACAAAATGAGACGGTTTCCTAGTTTTTATTATTACTTATCAGTTGCCGTATCTTTTAAAAAAACGTCCGCCATTCTTTAAGTGTATTTTTTATTCAATTGCCGCTTGGGATCTACTCATGATTCTAGTGGTGGGTTTTCTTTTCTGTACGGAAAGAGTGCGAAGGATTTTTATTTTTTATTTTTGTAAAAAGAGAAAATTAAGTGTATCTTCTTGAGAATTTTTCATATAAAAAAAGGCTTTTTAACTAATGGAATTTTGAGCTCAATTTCTTGTTTAGAGTTTGGTTTGAGTTATATGACAATTAGTTAAACTGTTGTATTTAAAAGAGATAAGTCAAGAAAAAATTTATTATATCGGTTCATTTGAAACTTTGTATATTATAAAAAATTTGAATGTCCTAAAAATTAAAAAAAAAAACAAAATTTCTGTAACTACTAACTCAATTCTAATTGATTTAATTTTAATTTCATTATAATTTTTATTTTATTATTACATATTTCACCAACACACTACATTTTTGCAAAAGAAGAAGTAGCACACCATTTTTCATCTTTGAAGGGGATCATCCAAAAGAAGAAGTGTCGAGAATTGTCTTATGTAACTAATAGAGTAATATTATATACAAGTTTTAAATACATAAATCTCGAACAAAAATTTTATAAAAAAGTAGATCACACTAAAAAATAATAGTTTTTTTAAATACCTTTTAAAATAAGATCAACTTTTTTACTAAAAAACAAAGAAAAAAATATTGTGCGGGACTAGTCGATTTAAGACTTGCACAGATCATTTCTCTAACATCAATCATCAGACCAAACTTTCTATGTTATTGTCTCACGTTACAATTCTATTAAATTGTATTGCATCCATTGTATAACAACTATTCATTAACTCTTAAAAGGGCCTGCAACTGAGGCTATGGGCGGAATTTCACCCAGCTCGCGCATCAAAATATATCTACAACTCCAAAATTCAATCTGACAATACAGAAAACTGTTGGATTTTGTATAGGCTTAAACTTAACTATCTTGAAATGGGTCCTATAATACAAAACTTTAAAGACAATTAGGGTGCGCAAGTTCAAGACGAGATCATTCACAACAAATATTTGGGAAAGTCTTAATCAGCGTTCACATACATCCATTATAACAGGTGTCTCATCCGAGTCATCCCTGCAGTGCCTTCAATGCTCTAACGAGTCTAAAGATGATTTAATCATTTCAACAGTTAAAATTAAAACACACTCATTTCACATCATCAACAAGAATTCTATCCGTAAACATGGATTGCCATGGAATACGCTGATTATTTACTCGTGCCGTTAAAAAAGCAGTACCCCAATTAAATTCCTTTTCCTCCTATTACACCTCTGCCTTCCATTCTTCCTCCAAGGTACCACCACTCCTAGTGCCGAAACCACCACCATCTCCCCAACATAAAAAATTTTACCAGACAGTCAAACGATCATACATGTCATTAGCTACCCTGTAACATAAATTTTTTTAGCTTCATTACCTTCTATATGTCGAATAACCATAACTTAGGAAGTATTACTGTTCAATGAATCTAAGAGTAGCCTTTCTAAGTTACTAAGTCAAACATTCACAATTATGATATACAAAGTAGACTAGACTCGGTGGAGAAGAAAATGTATTGGGCGACCATAGGCTTCTGCTTTCATATTGTTCAAAATGAAGGTAAAGAGAGATTCAGAGGATTGTTTTAGTTGTTTGAAGTGTCTATATTGCAATTAAAAGAAAGAAAAGAAAAAAGTAAGAAGAAGGTGATACTTTATTGTAAAATTAAACCACAAGGAAATGAAAAGTGCAACCCATTACCAACTGAGTAATGCTATATATCATACCACCATCTCACTTGCATTTTACTATATATGATATGACACATTTATCACCATTTGATGATAAAAAAATATACAATAAATGATCATTTAATGGTGGTAAATGTTAGGATGTTGTGGTACGGGGCATACAATTACAACTGAAGTAGAAATGAGAAAGAATGAAAGAAAAAAATTAATTGACACCAAAGTATTTTGTGTGGAAAAAATTGTAGAAGGATTTCACTATAGCAAAAGGATTACAAGAATTTCTCTCTTAAATAAGGAGAGCACAATTGACAATACCCTTTCTTATAAAAGGAGAAAAATACACTCTCTTATAAAAGGAAAGACAATTTTTAGGAGAAACCTTACTATTTTTTCTCTCTAAAAAACTCTCTCTCTTTCTCTATATTTTTTCTTCTCAAAATGGGATGGATATTGAAGAACTAAACATGTGTATATATATAGAAGCTAGATGGCGGTTTTGGAGTGTGAAATCAAGCTGTTACGGCAGTGTGAAATCAAGCTATACCAGCTTGATACAAGCTGTCAAATGAATTTCAGCACGTTCATCAAATGAGCCATCATTCATCTTTATCCCTTTGCTGAAAAATCTGACTCATTAAAGTCCACAAAAGTGGCTTTACCGCCACATATCTCTCACTTAAAGTCACTTTTGTAATCCTTCTATCTTTTCTACACTTTCTATCTTCATGCCGCTTACATATCTGCTAGGCCTAATGAGGATCGACACCAGATAAACTTGTCATTAATTATTAATCGGCTTTGTTAATATATCTGCTAGGTTGTCTTTTGTATGGATTTTTTGTATATCCAAGCTTCCTTCTTCCACCTTCTCACGAACGAAATGATACTGAACTCGTATGTGCTTTGTCTTTGAATGAAATGCTGGATTCTTTGCCAAATGCAAAGCGCTTTGACTATCACAAAATAGAGCAATCTTCTTTTGTACATGTCCAAGCTCTTCCAATAGCATTTGCAACCATATTGCCTCTTTACTAGCTTGTGTAGCTGCGACATATTCTGCCTCTGTCGTAGAAGTAGCCACGATAGACTGCAATTTTGAAACCCAGCTTACAGCTCCTCCAGCAAGAGTAAACACATAACCTGAGGTGGACTTGCTCTTGTCAAGATCACCTGCGTAATCTGAATCAACATAGCCTCTAATAGTAAAGTCTGATCCTTTATAACATAATGCGACATTTGAGGTACCCTTGACATATCTCAGGATCCTCTTTACAGCACTCCAATGCTCTTTACCAGGATTCACCATGTATCGACTAACCACTCCCACTGCTTGTGCAATGTTTGGTCTTGTACAAACCATAGCGAACATTAAGCTACCCACTGCTGATGCATACGGTACTCGAGACATTTCCATCCTCTCTGCTTCATTGCTAGGACTCATACTTGAGGATAACTTGAAATTAATAGGAAGAGGGGTAGAAATTGGCTTACAATCTTGCATGTTAAAGCGCCGCAAAATTTTCTTCAAATAATTTTTCTGAGAAAGCCAAATCTTCCTATTATTTCTGTCTCGATACATTTGCATCCCTAGAATCTTATTTGCTGGTCCCAAGTCCTTCATTTCAAATTCCCTAGCCAACTGTGCCTTTAAGTCTGTAATACGATCTTTGTTGGGGCCTGCTACCAACATGTCGTCAACATACAATAACAGAATAATGAAATTACCATCACCAAATCTCTTGTAGTAAACACAAGGATCTGAGCTATGTCTGTTGTATCCAAGGCTCATGATAAAGGAATCAAATCTCTTATACCAACATCTCGGCGCCTGTTTGAGACCGTATAGAGATTCGTTCAACCTGTAAACCAAGTTCTCTTTTTCTTTTTCTTCAAAACCTTCTGGTTGGAGCATGTAAATTTCTTCTTCAATTTCTCCATGAAGAAATGTGGTTTTCACGTCCAATTTCTCTAAGTACAAGTCAAATGTAGCACACATCGCAAGGACTACTCGAATTGTTGTGAGTCTAACAACAGGAGAGAATATTTTGTTGAAGTCGATGCCTTCTTTCTGAGCGAATCCTTTCACCACCAATCTAGCACGATACCGCTCCACTTGGTCATTACCATCTCATTTGATCTTGTAAACCCATTTGTTTCCTATGACCTTCCTTCCTAGTGGTAGTGAAACAAGATTCCATGTTTTGTTTTTATGGAGAGCTTCAATTTCTTCTTGCATTGCAACCATCCATAGAGAAGCTTCTTGGCTTTTTGTAGCCTCATGGAAAGTTGATGGCTCTCTATCCTCTGTTAGTAGACAGTATGCGACATTTCCCTCCATGATGTACTCTGAGTGCCAAGCTGGTTCTCTTCTCTCCCGAGTTGACCGTCGAACTTGTGGAATTGCACACTCAGATTGTTCTTGTTCTTCGTGCTCTGATGTTGCTTCAGAAGAATCTGGAACTTCTAGTTCTTGTCTTTCTTCAACTTGAACTGTAGTAGTCTCTGGTTTCTCTTTTGAAGTGCTATCATTTTCTTTTTCTTGTATCTTATCTTCTACAAATACAACATCCCTGCTGATTAGCACCTTACGGGCAGTGGGATCCCATAGGCGATACCCCTTGACTCCATCAGCATATCCTAAGAAAATACATTTTCTGGATTTTGGATCCAGCTTTGATGTTTCTTGGGCGTTGTACATAACATAAACGGGACTTCCGAATGTATGTAAGTGAGAATAATCAGCTGGCTTATCAGTCCACATCTCCATTGGCGTTTTCAGATCAATTGCAGTTGATGGTGACCGATTGATCACATAACAGGCAGTCTTGACTGCTTCTGCCCAAAATGACTTGGCCATCCCCGCAGTCTTCAACATCACTCTTGTTCGTTCTAACAAGGTTCTGTTCATCCGCTCTGCTACTCCATTTTGTTGTGGAGTGTATGCCACTGTGAGCTGCCTTTTGATACCTTCTTGTTGACAGAAGCTATCAAATTCAATACCAGTATATTCTCCTCCATTGTCTGTCCTTAAACACTTGATCTTCTTTTCAGATTCAAGCTCAACCCGCGCTTTGAATATTTTGAAAATTGGAAATACATCTGCCTTATTTTTTATTGGATACACCCAACATCTCCTGGAGTAATCATCAATAAATGACACAAAGTATTTTGCTCCTCCTAGGGACAAAATTGGTGCTTGCCAAACATCAGAATGAATTAGTTCTAAGATAGCTTTGCTTCTAGCAGAGGAGCTACTGAATTTCAATCTGTGCTGGTTACTAGTAACACAGTGCTCACAAAAGGGTAATGAAACCTTTTTTAGCCCTGGAAGAAGCTTTTGTTCAGCAAGAATCTTCAAACCTCGTTCCGACATGTGGCCAAGCTTACGGTGCCACATCATTGTTAATTCTTCTGCCGAACTTGCCAACGCAGTGGATGCTTCTCCTTCTTGTTGTGTTTCTCCTTTAAGCATGTACAAATTTGCAGCTATCTTTTCTGCTTTCATCATTACAAGCGCGCCTTTAACTATTTTCATGACCCCATCTTGAATATGGGTTTTACACCCACTATTATCTAATTGTCCTAAAGACAATAGATTTTTCTTCAGGCCTTTCACATGTCGTACCTCTTGGATGGTGCAAACCGTACCATCACACATCTTCAATTTGATGGTACCAATACCAGCAATCTCCAAGGCATGATTGTCTCCCATGAACACAGATCCTCCTGAGATAGGTTCATATTGATGGAACCATTCTCTCCGGGGGGTCATATGCCATGTTGCTCCTGAGTCAATAAGCCAGACATCAGCGAAGCTTCTTCTGCCTTCAGTAACTGTTGTTGCCTCACTGTATAAAATTTCACCATCATCTGAGGTGCTTGCAAGACAACCCTGAGCTTTTGACCACTCAGGGCCTTTTCCTTTGGCTTCTTCGTTCTTTTTGAGATGCCTAGTGCCCTTTCTTGCCACAGTGATGACACTTGACATTCTTCTTACTCCTGGATTTTGATCTACTCTGATTTTGACTCCCACTAGGGCCACGTTCCGTTGATCTCCCTCTCGTCATTACCAAAGCTTCAGTTTGTTGTGAACCTCCTGATCTATCTTCTTTGCTTTTGCGCCGACTTTCTTCTTCAAGAACCGCAGCTGCAATATCATCGAAGACTAGAACTTCAATGTTGTTGGTTAAGTTGATGATGAGTTGATCATACGAATCAGGTAGACTTTGAAGTAGAATTTCAGCACGTTCACCCGTCTCTATGTTATGCCCCATTGCTGTGAGCTGTGAAAATAAAGTATTGAGGGTGTTGATGTGGTCTGTCACCATAGTTGACTCCATCATCCGAAGGGTGTAAAGTTTTCTCCTCAAGAAAATTTTGTTGTGTAGTGATTTGGCCTCGTACAATTTTGTTAGAGTATCCCATATCTCTTTTGCTGTCTTTTTCTCCGCCACACTTGACAATACTCCATCGGCAAGTGCTGGTGTAGATTAGCAATAGCATTGCCATCCATCTCGTTCCACTTGCCGTCGTCAGTGATCTCATCGGACCTATCTCCAATTGCCGCCAAGCAATTATCTTTCCTCAAAACTGCTTTTATTCTCATTTTCCACAATGAGAAATTACTCCCATTGAACTTCTCTATTTCGTACTTCGTCGCCATTATTGAAGATGCCTCCTTTCCACTAACTGGATCTAACTGTAGCACAAAAATTGGCTATAAACCTGATGCTCTGATACCACTGTTAAGATGTTGTGGTACAGGGCATACAATTACAACTGAAGTAGAAATGAGAAAGAATGAAAGAACAAAATTAATTGACACCAAAGTATTTTGTGTGGAAAAAATTGTAGAAGGATTTCACTATAGCAAAAGGATTATAAGAATTTCTCTCTTAAATAAGGAGAGCACAATTGACAATACCCTCTCTTATAAAAGGAGAAAAATACACTCTCTTATAAAAGGAAAGACAATTTTTAGGAGAAATCTTACTATTTTTTCTCTCTAAAAAACTCTCTCTTTCTCTATATTTTTTTCTTCTCAAAATGGGATGGATATTGAAGAACTAAACATGTGTATATATATAGAAACTAGATGGCGGTTTTGGAGTGTGAAATCAAGCTGTTACGGCAGTGTGAAATCAAGCTGTACCAGCTTGATACAAGCTGTCAAATGAATTTTAGCACGTTCATCAAATGAGCCATCATTCATCTTTATCCCTTTGCTGAAAAATATGACTCATTAAAGTCCACAAAAGTGGCTTTACCGCCACAGTAAATATACTACATCTTACTTAGCGAGATGCAAGTGAGATGATAATATAGTGTATAGAATTTTCCTTACCAAAAATTCCACAAACCACATAAACCTTAAAAAATTATAAACATAAGCAACATAGAATTTCCACTGATGACATTGAATGTATTTCACATGCTGTCTCACATACGGTGCAAAATAAAGGCAAGGAAACATATTCTAGACATGAAGCAATTCATAAGTTTAATTCACCTCATATTAGAGCAATATGGCATCAGCTCTCCCAAGAAATCAGATCACATGGATGCAGCTGATCATGACAAGATTAGTGATCCTGATATGCAATCACACACTCCATCAAATAAACTTGTCTCTTGTAATATGTTTGCACATAATTTACTAAGTTGTCCTTCTTCTAGATGAGTTGTAATGTACATTTATGTAAATTTAGAATTAGTTAGGCTGCAGGTGTACAAACTGTAGCTAGTACGAATATTCTCTAGTTGGTTAGCATTCTATCTATCCATTTTTAGTATAAAGCAACAGCAGTACAGTGTAAACAACACAATGAACTTTTATGAAATTAAGACAGTGAGCATTTTTCCTATGTTTTCACTGGTTCCCTTTTGCTTCCATTGTTATTCTTACATGGTATCAAGTCGTTCCCTTTTGCTTCCATTGTTATTCTTACATGGTATCAAGAGCCTCAGAGTGAGAATTTTTTTTTTTTTTCAAATAACTACTGAATCAACTCTTTCTCCTTTTCTTGATTTCAATAACCTCACCAACCCATATAGACTTGATCATGGTGATAACCCCTCACTTCCCTTGGTCCCTGACATTCTTACCATTGAAAACTACACAACTTGGTCAAGAGTTATGTATAGAGCTCTTCGTGCTAAAAATAAGTTAGGATTTATCAATGGAACTTTGACAAAACCAAAAACTGTCATTGACCCTCTATATGATGTGTGGGAAAGATGCAATGATCTGGTTGTGTCTTGGCTTCATAACTCTATCCATCCATCCCTTAAATCCAGCATTACTTTAGTGGATGATGCTGCACAAATCTGGGGTGAACTCAAAGATAGATTTACTCAACAGAATGGTCATAGAATTTTTCAGCTCAAAAAGGCATTAACAGGTTTGCAACAAGATACTGACTCAGTTAGCATGTATTTTGGCAATCTTAAAACTCTGTGGGATGAACTTAGTATATATGACCCTATACCTGGATGTATTTGTGGCAAGTTGACTATCTTGCTTGACAGATACCAAAGGGATTGTGTGATACAATTTCTTATGGGGTTAAATGACTCATTCCAAGCAACCCGTGACCAATTTATGCTCCTGGATCCTTTGCCTCTTTTAAACAAAATTTTTTCTATGATCCAGCAGCAAGAATTGCAACATCTCATGCTGTCTGTTGTTCCTTCAGCAGACACAATGGCCCTTGCTGTCAAACAACTATACACTTTCCCTAAATTCTTTTCTAAAACACCTTAGCAAACAAAACGTGACAGACTTTTATGCACTCACTACAAAATCCAAGGCCATGTCCTTGATACTTGTTTTAAGGCAGGTAATGCCTTAGCCCCCACCTATACTCACTGCCATATGACAGGCCATATAGCAGAAAAGTGCTACAAATTACATAGCTATCTACCTGGGCACAAACTTTATGGTAAGACCAAGCAACATGGCTTTCCCTCTACCAACATGGCATCGCTCGAGCTAGAAGATTCCTCGGATGACAATTTGACCTTCACCAAAGAGCAATATCACCAACTGTTGTCTCTATTACAGCCAAAGGAAGTGTCCATTGCCAATCATTTAGTCAACACTGTCAAGGTAGACTGCACACATCCTTCCACCATGAATGGTATTATTTATTGCTTCACTTCTTTCACTCCCACGCATACCCTCACACACACACCTTGGATCCTTGATACTGGTGCTACAGATCACATGATCTACAGCACCACTTCCTTCTCATCCATTACCTCTCTAGTATCTTTTATAGTTAAACTTCCCAATGGCCACACTGCACCTGTCACTCACATTGATACTGTCCACATTCACAACACATTAACACTAAATAATGTGTTATGTGTTCCTTTATTTCATTTCAATTTGATTTCTATAAAACAGCTAACCAACTCACTATCTTGCTGTTTTATTTTTCTTTCACCATTTTGTTTTATCTAGGACCTTTTGTCATGGACTACGATTGGTATGGGTGAGATAAAGAATGGTCTCTACCACTTGCTTGCAAAACCAGTGTCACCAACAGCTCTCCTAGATTATTTTTCAACTTGTTTACATAAAAATATCTCTGTTTCAGCTACTTGAAAAAATGTTGATCTTGTTTCAGATCTTTGGCATTGTCGATTGGGTCATACCCCACTTTCCAGATTACATGTAATCTCAGACTCTCTTATTAAAAATCATGTTTATGACATTTCCAATACCAATCCTTGTTTTGTGTGTCCACATGCCAAGCATCATAAACTTCCATTTTCTATTAATTCCCATAAAAGCAAAGCCATATTTGAACTAATCCATTGTGATATATGGGGACCTAACTCATTCACAGCTTATGATGGAATAAGATATTTTTTTACCATTGTAGATGATTACTCTAGGAGTACTTGGATATATTTACTCAAGGCTAAATCAAATACCAAACCATGCATTGAAGCCTTTTGTATCTTGTTGAAACCCAATTCCATACCAAAGTTCAAACACTTCGAAGTGACAATGGCCTTGAATTTCACATGACAGATTTTTTCAACAAGAAAGGAATAATTCACCATAGAACTTGTGTGGAAACCCCTCAACAAAATAGGATTGCAAAAAGGAAGCACCAACACCTTTTGAACATAGCTCGAGCCCTTAAAATTCAATCTAATCTTCCTCACTTGTACTGGAATGATTGTATTCTCACAGCAGCTTACATAATTAATCGAATTCCCACTCCTTTACTCTCTAATAAAACACCTTTTGAGATCCTTTTCAACAAACTTCCTACATATTTTCATATGAGAATCTTAGGCTGCCTCTGTTTTGCCTCTTCCATTTATCAAAATAGACAAAAATTTGATCCTAGAGGTAGGCATTGTGTCTTTCTTGGTTACCCCTTTGGGGTAAAAGGGTATAAGCTACTTGATTTAAACACAAACTTAGTTTTCATCTCTCGAGATGTTACTTTTCATGAGCCTGTATTTCCCTTCCATCAACATCACTCTGCTCCATCTTCTCAAATACCATCTTCTCAAATACCATCTTCTCCCACCCTTCCTCAAACTCCATCTTATCAATTACCATCTTCTGCCACCCTCCCTCAAACTCATTTTCCTTCTATTTCACATTCTCCCTCACCATACAACACCTTTTTGCCACTTACATCAGAAACAGATTCCTCATCATCCACACCCACAGACTTTTCCATACCATCTTCCTCCAATCCTTCCATTCCATCAACAATAGAACCTTCCTCTCCTCTTCCTCTTAGAAGATCCACTCGAACCAGAAAAGCTCCTCAATACCTGCAGGACTTCCATTGCCAGCAATCAACTTTAATCTCGTCCCCTCAATCAGTGAACATGGCATTAGCTCCATCAGGTATTTCTTTTCCTTTAGCTTCCTCCATTTCTTATCATAACTTGTCTCCTGAATTTTCTTTATTTTCTGCTACCATCTCTTCCACTAATGAGCCATACACTTACACATAAGCTGCCTGTTGCCCAGATGACTAACATAAGAGAGGGGGTGAATTGAGTTGTATTTAAAAAAATAACAATTATAAATCAAATATACAATATAAAATATAAACAAAATATGAAACAACAATAAATCTAAAGAGGAAGGGTAAGAGAGAAGCAAACTCAGTATGTTAACGAGGTTCGGCCCTACTGCCTACGTTCTCACCTCAAGCTACCCCTTAAGGATCCCCGAATTCACTATTCAACCTCCTTCAGGTGGAGATAGAAACCTATTACACCTTTGAACAACACCGCTACAAAGGATCCGTGTAGAACACCCTCTACACTTGCAATCACCTTACACGTGGTGATTCAACTGTGAATATTACATTAATCATGTCATGTGTCCTCAACTCTCCGCAGATCCAGCCTTACTTCTTGCATGTTTTTGTCAAGTTAGTCCATATGCTTGCAATGTGGCATTAGGTCTTCATGTAATCTCTCTCCGTTTTATTTTTTATTTTTTATTTTTTTTAAATTTGGATCTGCTTGTCTTTTGCAATCAAGTACAAGAAATATATTCTTTTTCTTTTGTTAAATGTAAATTTGATTGTCGTTGACTTTGAATATGAATTGGACTACTGAATAGAAATTTCTTAGGCAGATACACTGCATCATGAATTTGGTCTATCCTGAACTTGGAGTCTTGGACTAATGAAAAGAAATTTCTTCGACAGATACACTACATCATATCAATTTGGTCTATCCAGTGGAACTGTAACACTAGAGATTATGCAGGATGCAATAGTCAGAGTGGGGGCTTATATAACCCACCACGGGGTTTTCTGTTATGATTAATGGTTAGTTGAATGGCTTCTTCCCCAGAGGCAGAGGATTGAGGTAAAGGGACTCAATGTCCCCCTATCTCTCTGTGTTGGCCATGGTCTATTGTCTTCTACGTGACCAGCAACAAGTTCATTGGCTAATTCGTAGTAAAGCATTAATTTGTAATTGCACTCCACATCCAAGAACAAATCTATAATTTGAAAAACCAAATCAAGCTAGATTTTAACAAAACTGAATGAAAAAGGAAAAGAAGGATGTGACCGGAGTACCTTAGGCATACCCTTCAAACAAACCAAACTTCATTAAGAACTTCTTTTGATTACAGTCCAGCATTTCACTCAAGCAATCAATATTCTTTTGTTTCGAAAGTTTGTGCCGCAACTCTAATCTCTTCTTTAAACCATGCCCACAGAATGCAGGATAATCAGTGACTTCATCAATCCTCCTCCCCATTACCTTTACCAGAAACCTAATCGGAGGTTCTAAGGAATTTCGGATGCTCTTGATGAGAATTCGAAGAAAACCAATTACCAAAGCTGCTATTTGCTCAGCTCCAAACCCACATCTATTTAGATAAGCAAAAGTGGGCCTTAGCACCTCGTTCACATCTCCACAAAGAACTTCAGAGAAGTTCATTGCCATTGTGTGATGATCATGCTCTGAAAGACTCACTGACTTAAAAAATTCTGAAGTAGGACGTAGCCTTTTATCAAAGCTATGGCCACAAACGGGTTTTTTGCCAGAACTTTGCGAACCATCCCATCTCTGGCAAGGCAAAGGGTAGCAAGAAAGTCCACTATCTCGGTCAGCTTCGATTCAATGCTGTAGCTGATGAGCCTTGGGTTGGGCAATATCATCTTGCCAAGTTGCTTTTTGGGGACACCAAGTTCCTGAAAGTATTCCAGAAGTGGACATAACTTCTCTTCCACGCTATGGGAGAGTATGTGACAGAATTTGGCAATGGCGGAAGCAACATCATGGGGTTTTGTATCGTGGGTAGAGAGGCATTCAACCATGGGAACAAGCTTCACATGGAGACCCAGTGTAAGTACCTTGGGGCACTTTGAAACAACTGAAAGGAGCTTTCATGAATGTCATTGCTTTTAAGGTAAGCCCAGTTCTGGGAGGCTTTCTCCCCCTGTACGCCCTCAAGGCGCTTGCACTTTTTGAACATATCATCGACGCTTTATCATCCAAACCTCTCTCCCTTAAGAACCAAATGATGCTATCACCACGTTGACTGCTGCATATTTCCATATTCCCCAACAAGATTTGACATTTCTTATTTAGAACAATGGACGATAAAAAAAATTATATTTGTTGAACGAACTTAAAAATTGGTGGGTTGTATATGTTTTAAAGAATTCCAAAGGTGCATAGCAAAGGATCTAAACAGGGTAACAGAAGAATCATCATGCTAATTGGCTCTTATATTTTGAAAACAGCGGAAGTAATTATTTGAAAGGAGACCCAAGCATGGTAACCAGTGGGAAGTTTCCTCCAAATCCACTATACACTGATGATCTAACCAGAGCATTTTTAGCAAGTGTATGAGCTATTACATTGCCTTCTCTGTTTAATGTGCTTAGTAACACAAATATCAAACAAACTAATTCTTGATCTTATATCTGAGATGATCATTCCAAAATAGCTTTCATCTTGTGCATGACCTAATACATACTTTGCAAGGCCCACAAATTTTACGATGCCAAAAGGATTTTCAGGAAAATGCAAAATAATGGCATTTCTCCAAATGCATTCTAGATCTCGTTTCGATTCAAAGAGTGTTTTATCTTATCTCATCTAATTATTATAATTTTTTCAAATTTTCTCACAAAATATAATAAATAATTTAACTTTTTTAAATCTCAATTTAATTTTTTCAAATCCCAAATTAATAATAATATTCTAACAATATTTTATTTAACTTTTAACTTTATCTAAAAATCATCTCATCTCATCTTTAAATCTAAACAGTCCTATAGTTTGTCTGTGTCTTGATACAAGGTATGTATCAATTCGACGAATTGGAAGAGCTTGTTGCCTTTTGCGTTGAGATGTTGGAAGCTGGTCATTCTCCAAATGTACCACCTTTCTCGGCTTGGTCGCTCTATTGTGTTTGCAAAAGGGTGTTGAAGAAGCTCGGACCGTAATTGCAACCTTAACACAAAAGGGTTTTTTCGTCAACAAAAAAGCAATTAAAGAATATATGGAGAAAAAACCAACACATCCATATGTTCGAGAAGCAATCTTCAGGAATGACACCCAACAGATGTTGTAAGTTTTTCTTCGTCTCCTTTCCTGCCCTCTTGAGGAATAAATTACACATTCTCTATGGATAGAGTTTTGAACATGTTTATAAGGTTTGGGCAAACTTCTCTCTTTGAACTGATTTTATGAGATTTTTTTAGGCTTATGAATTTTTTCATAATATCAGAACCTACCATAGGACGAATGGGGACCCACATACTTATCCTGTGACAAGAATTAAAAAAAAAATACTGGCCTACACGTAAGGGAGGGTGTTTAGAAATAAATCTCACCTTGCTTGTGGATAAAGTCTTGAGCATGTTTATAAGGTTAGGACAAATCTTCCTCTTTAAACCAGTTTATGAGGTGTAAGAATAACAATGGAAGCAAAAGGGAACGAATGAAAATAGAGGAAAATGCTCACTGCCTTAATTTCATAAAAGTTCATTGTGTTGTTTACATTGTACTGCTGCTGCTTTATACTAAAAATGGATAGATAAAATGCTAACAACCTAGAGAATATTCGTACTAGCTACCGTCTATACACCTACAGACTAACTAATTCTAAATTTACATAAATGTACATTACAGCTCATCTAGAAGAAGGACAACTTAGTAAATTATGTACAGACTTATTACAAGAGACAAGTTTATTTGATGGAGGGTGTGATTGCATATCAGGATCACTGATCTTGTCATGATCAGCTGCATCCATGTGATCTGATTTCTTGGGAGAGCTGATGCCATGTTGCTCTAATACCCCCCCACAAGATGGAGAATAGAGATTGACTATTCCCATCTTGGAGAGATGTGAGAAAAGATACAAGAAGGTAAAGACTTAGTAAAAATGTCAGCAAGCTGTGAGTTGGTGTGAACATGAGCAGTCTTGATGCTACCTTCTTGTATTTTATCTCGGATAAGATGACAATCAACTTCAATGTGTTTTGTCTTCTCATGAAAAACTAGATTGGCTGCTATATGTAGAGCAACTTGGTTGTCACAAAAAAGTTCAGCTGCATGTGGATGAGGAATGGAGAGATCAGTGAATAACTGCTGCAGCCAAGTGAGTTCAGTAGAAATAGATGCCATTGCACGATATTCTGCCTCAGCTGAAGACCTTGAGACAACTGTTTGTTTCTTGGATCTCCATGAAATGAGAGAATGGCCCAAGAAGATACAAAAACCAGTGATTGGTTTGCGTGTGTCTGGGCAAGAAGCCCAATCTGAATCACAGTAGCCTCTAAGCTAAAGTGGGGAACTTGAAGAAAGAAGGATGCCTTGACCAGGTGCATTTTTGAGGTATCTCAGTACCTTGTGGGCTGCAGCAAGGTGGGAGGTGTAAGGATGATCCATAAATTGACTTAGGACTTGGATGGGGTAACTAATATTAGGTCTGGTTAATTTGAGGTAAAGCAATCTACCAATGAGTTGTCTGTAGGAGGTAGAATCAACTAGGAGTGTCCCTGATGACTTGCTCAATTTGTGGTTTTGGTCCATTGGGAGCTTTAAAGGTTTACAAGCTAGATTGCCTGAGTCAGCAAGAATATCTAGAGTGTATTTCCTTTGATAGAGGTGAATTCCATTGGGTGATCGAGCAACCTCAATGCCAAGGAAGTATCTCAAGGTTCCAAGGTCTTTTATTCTGAAATGTGTGTTCAAAAAAGTCTTGAGAACTGAAATGGATTCAAGGGAATTGCTTGCAACTACAATGTCATCAACATAGACAAGTAGTGCAGTAAAAGTAGTAGGGGTTATGCAAGTAAATAGGCTGTAATCAGCCTTGGATTGAGTGAAACCAAAGGCAACCAAGGAAGTGGAAAATTTATCATACCACTGGCGTGAGGCCTGTTTGAGGCCATAGAGACTTTTGTTGAGCTTGCAGACCTGGTCAGGTTGTCCTTTGGTGTAGCCAGGTGGCTTCTTCATGTAGATTTCTTCATTGAGCTCTCCATTGAGGAAGGCATTGTTAACATCAAATTGGTGGAGATGCCATCCTTTAATTGCAGCTAAGGCAATAATGGTTCTGACAGTGACAATCTTTACTACAGGTGAAAATGTTTCATGATAATCCACCCCTTCTTGTTGGGTGAAACCCTTAGCTACTAGTCTTGCTTTCTTCCTCTCAATAGTACCATTGGAGTGGTACTTGGTTTTATAGACAAATTTGCATGCAATGGGGGTTTTTTCAGGGGGTAAATCTGTAAAGGTCCATGTATTGTTGAGCTCTAAAGCTTCAATTTCAGTATCCATTGCCTTACACCAATCGGGGTCTTTGGCAGTGTTGAATTCAAGGTTTCAAGTTTCGTGTAATTATAAATCTACACATGAATTTTGATGATAACAAATGAATTCAAAGAATAAAGGAGTCTCAAGCTCAAGTTGTCCACATAATGGAATCAAGCACATCAAGAAACCAAGCATGAGCAAGAAGGGAACAAGTTCACATTAAAGTCATAGAGTAATGTTGTAAATCTCTTAAAAATTTGAAATTAGGATTAAGGCTCAAAATTAATATTTTATCATAAAGCATTAAAATACATTTTCCACATGTGCATGAATATTTTGAAAATTAAATTTGAAAATTTTGAAAGATGATTGATTGTCATCTTTCACATGTGCATGACATGATTAAAGGTTTGAACTTTGAAAATATTAAGATGATTGATTGTCATCTTTCACATGTGCATGTTTTATTTGAATATTTTCAAAAGTGATGGATGCTTTTCTTGACTTATGCAAAAGATAGATGTCTTTGTTTGAAAAATTTGAAAAGTAAAGTGTGCTCCTTTTGTCATATGCAAAAAGTAAAAGATTAGGTTTGAAATTTTTGAAAAGTAAAGTGTGCTCATTTTGTCACATGCAAAAAGTAAAAAGATTAGGTTTGAAATTTTTGAAAAGTGAATGATGATGTCTTTGACATGTGAATCTTTTTAAATTTGAATATGAAGTCTCATATGCCTATAAATAGATCATTTGAGAGCTTCACATTCACAACACCAAGAGCATACAATATTCATTCAAAACTTTCATTCTCTCTTCTCTAAGCATTGAGCCTTAACCCTTGTTCATTTTGAGAGATATAGTTTGGCTGTATTGTTCTTATTTCACTCATTGAGGAGTGTTTTCTGATAACCTACCCACTATCATTCTTGTATCAGTAAAAGGGTGTGTATAACCCTTGTGGTGTAGAAAGTGTTCTACACAGGGAATCATCGTTGAATANTTTGAACTTTGAAAATATTAAGATGATTGATTGTCATCTTTCACATGTGCATGTTTTATTTGAATATTTTCAAAAGTGATGGATGCTTTTCTTGACTTATGCAAAAGATAGATGTCTTTGTTTGAAAAATTTGAAAAGTAAAGTGTGCTCCTTTTGTCATATGCAAAAAGTAAAAGATTAGGTTTGAAATTTTTGAAAAGTAAAGTGTGCTCATTTTGTCACATGCAAAAAGTAAAAAGATTAGGTTTGAAATTTTTGAAAAGTGAATGATGATGTCTTTGACATGTGAATCTTTTTAAATTTGAATATGAAGTCTCATATGCCTATAAATAGATCATTTGAGAGCTTCACATTCACAACACCAAGAGCATACAATATTCATTCAAACTTTCATTCTCTCTTCTCTAAGCATTGAGCCTTAACCCTTGTTCATTTTGAGAGATATAGTTTGGCTGTATTGTTCTTATTTCACTCATTGAGGAGTGTTTTCTGATAACCTACCCACTATCAACTCTTGTATCAGTAAAAGGGTGTGTATAACCCTTGTGTGTAGAAATGTTCTACACAAGGAATAGTTGAATCACCACGTGTAAGGTGATTGCAAGTGTAGAGGGTGTTCTACACGGATCCTTTGTAGCGGTGTTGTTCAAAGGTGTAATAGGTTTCTATCTCCACCTGAAGGAGGTTGAATAGTGAATTCGGGGATCCTCAAGGGGTAGCTTGAGGCGAGGACGTAGGCAGTGGGGCCGAACCTCGTTAACATACTGAGTTTGCTTCTCTCTTACCCTTACTCTTTATATTTATTGTTGTTTCATATTTTGTTTATATTTTATATTGTATATTTGATTTATAATTGTTATTTTTTTAAATACAACTCAATTCACCCCCTCTCTTGTGTTAGTCATCTGGGCAACAGGCAGCTTTGTGTAAGTGTATGGCTCATTAGTGGAAGAGATGGTAGCAGAAAATAAAGAAAATTCAGGAGACAAGTTATGATAAGAAATGGAGGAAGCTAAAGGAAAAGAAATACCTGATGGAGCTAATGCCATGTTCACTGATTGAGGGGACGAGATTAAAGTTGATTGCTGGCAATGGAAGTCCTGCAGGTATTGAGGAGCTTTTCTGGTTCGAGTGGATCTTCTAAGAGGAAGAGGAGAGGAAGGTTCTATTGTTGATGGAATGGAAGGATTGGAGGAAGATGGTATGGAAAAGTCTGTGGGTGTGGATGATGAGGAATCTGTTTCTGATGTAAGTGGCAAAGAGGTGTTTGTATGGTGGGGAGAAGTGAAATAGAAGGAAAATGAGTTTGAGGAGGGTGGCAGAAGATGGTAATTGATAAGATGGAGTTTGAGGAAGGTGGGAGAAGATGGTATTTGAGAAGATGGAGTAGAGTGATGTTGATGGAAGGGAAATACATGCTCATGAAAAGTAACATCTCGAGAGATGAAAACTGAGTTTGTGTTTAAATCAAGAGCTTATACCCTTTTACCCCAAAGGGGTAACCAAGAAAGACACAATGCCTACCTCTAGGATCAAATTTTTGTCTATTTTGAAAATGGAAGAGGCAAAACAGAGGCAGCCTAAGATTCTCAGTGAGAATATGTAGGAGGTTTGTTGAAAAGGATCTCAAAGTGTTTTATTAGAGAGTAAAGGAGTGGAATTCGATTAATTATGTAAGCTGCTGTGAGAATACAATCATTCCAGTACAAGTGGGGAAGATTAGATTGAATTTTAAGGGCTCGAGCTATGTTCAAAAGGTGTTGGTGCTTCCTTTCTGCAATCCCATTTTGTTGAGGGGTTTCCACACAAGTTCTTGGTGAATTATTCCTTTCTTGTTGAAAAAATCTGTCATGTGAAACTCAAGGCCATTGTCACTTCGAAGTGTTTGAACTTTGGTATGGAATTGGGTTTCAACAAGATACAAAAGGCTTCAATGCATGGTTGGTATTTGATTTAGCCTTGAGTAAATATATCCAAGTACTCCTAGAGTAATCATCTACAATGGTAAAAAAATATCTTATTCCATCATAAGCTGTGAATGAGTTAGGTCCCCATATATCACAATGGATTAGTTCAAATATGGCTTTGCTTTTATGGGAATTAATAGAAAATGGAAGTTTATGATGCTTGGCATGTGGACACACAAAACAAGGATTGGTATTGGAAATGTCATAAACATGATTTTTAATAAGAGAGTCTGAGATTACATGTAATCTGGAAAGTGGGGTATGACCCAATCGACAATGCCAAAGATCTGAAACAAGATCAACATTTTTTCAAGTAGCTGAAACAGAGATATTTTTATGTAAACAAGTTGAAAAATATCTAGGAGAGCTGTTGGTGACACTGGTTTTGCAAGCAAGTGGTAGAGACCATTCTTTATCTCACCCATACCAATCGTGTCCATGACAAAAGGTCCTGATAAAACAAAATGGTGAAAGAAAAATAAAACAGCAAGATAGTGAGTTGGTTAGCTGTTTTATAGAAATCAAATTGAAATGAAATAAAGGAACACATAACACATTATTTAGTGTTAATGTGTTGTGAATGTGGACAGTATCAATGTGAGTGACAGGTGCAGTGTGGCCATTGGGAAGTTTAACTATAAAAGATACTAGAGAGGTAATGGATGAGAAGGAAGTGGTGCTGTAGATCATGTGATCTGTAGCACCAGTATCAAGGATCCAAGGTGTGTGTGTGAGGGTATGCGTGGGAGTGAAAGAAGTGAAGCAATAAATAATACCATTCATGGTGGAAGGATGTGTGCAGTCTACCTTGACAGTGTTGACTAAATGATTGGCAATGGACACTTCCTTTGGCTGTAATAGAGACAACAGTTGGTGATATTGCTCTTTGGTGAAGGTCAAATTGTCATCCGAGGAATCTTCTAGCTCGAGCGATGCCATGTTGGTAGAGGGAAAGCCATGTTGCTTGGTCTTACCATAAGTTTGTGCCCAGGTAGATAGCCATGTAATTTGTAGCACTTTTCTGCTATATGGCCTGTCATATGGCAGTGAGTATAGGTGGGGGCTAAGGCATTACCTGCCTTAAAACAAGTATCAAGGACATGGCCTTTTTCAAAATTCAAACCTTTAATCATGTCATGCACATGTGAAAGATGACAATCAATCATCTTTCAAAATTTTCAAATTTAATTTTCAAAATATTCATGCACATGTGGAAAATGTATTTTAATGATTTATGATAAAATATTAATTTTGAGCCTTAATCCTAATTTTAAATTTTTAAGAGATTTACAACATTACTCTATGATTTTAATGTAAACTTGTTTCCTTCTTACTCATGCTTGGTTTCTTGATGTGCTTGATTCCATTATGTGGACAACTTGAGCTTGAGACTCCTTTATTCTTTGAATTCATTTGTTATCATCAAAATTCATGTGTAGATTTATAATTACACGAAACTTGAAACCTTGAATTCAACACTGCCAAAGACCCCGATTGGTGTAAGGCAATGGATACTGAAATTGAAGCTTTAGAGCTCAACAATACATGGACCTTTACAGATTTACCCCCTGAAAAAACCCCCATTGCATGCAAATTTGTCTATAAAACCAAGTACCACTCCAATGGTACTATTGAGAGGAAGAAAGCAAGACTAGTATCTAAGGGTTTCACCCAACAAGAAGGGGTGGATTATCATGAAACATTTTCACCTATAGTGAAGATTGTCACTGTCAGCACCATTATTGCCTTAGCTACAATTAAAGGATGGCATCTCCACCAATTTGATGTTAACAATGCCTTCCTTAGTGGAGAGCTCAATGAAGAAATCTACATGAAGAAGCCACTTGACTACACCAAAGGACAACCTGACCAAGTCTGCAAGCTCAACAAAAGTCTCTATGGCCTCAAACAGGCCTCACGCCAGTGGTATGATAAATTTTCCACTTCCTTGGTTGCCTTTGGTTTCACTCAATCCAGCCTATTTACTTGCATAACCCCTACTACTTTTACTGCACTACTTGTCTATGTTGATGACATTGTAGTTGCAAGCAATTCCCTTGAATCCATTTCAGTTCTCAAGACTTTTTTGAACACACATTTCAGAATAAAAGGCCTTGGAACCTTGAGATACTTCCTTGGCATTGAGGTTGCTCGATCACCAAATGGAATTCACCTCTATCAAAGGAAATACACTCTAGATATTCTTGCTGACTCAGGCAATCTAGCTTGTAAACCTTTAAAGCTCCCAATGGACCAAAACCACAAATTGAGCAAGTCATCAGGGACACTCCTAGTTGATTCTACCTCCTACAGACAACTCATTGGTAGATTGCTTTACCTCAAATTAACCAGACCTAATATTAGTTACCCCATCCAAGTCCTAAGTCAATTTATGGATCATCCTTACACCTCCCACCTTGCTGTAGCCCACAAGGTACTGAGATACCTCAAAAATGCACCTGGTCAAGGCATCCTTCTTTCTTCAAGTTCCCCACTTTAGCTTAGAGGCTACTGTGATTCAGATTAGGCTTCTTGCCCAGACACACGCAAACCAATCACTGGTTTTTGTATCTTCTTGGGCCATTCTCTCATTTCATGGAGATCCAAGAAACAAACAGTTGTCTCAAGGTCTTTAGCTGAGGCAGAATATCGTGCAATGACATCTATTTCTACTGAACTCACTTGGCTGCAACAGCTATTCACTGATCTCTCCATTCCTCATCCACATGCAGCTGAACTTTTTTGTGACAACCAAGTTGCTCTACATATAGCAGCCAATCTAGTTTTTCATGAGAAGACAAAACACATCGAAGTTGATTGTCATCTTATCCGAGATAAAATACAAGAAGGTAGCATCAAGACTGCTCATGTTCACACCAGCTCATAGCTTGCTAACATTTTTACTAAGTCTTTACCTTCTTGTATTCTTTTCTCACATCTCTCCAAGATAGGAATAGTCAATCTCTATTCTCCATCTTGTGGGGGGGGGGGGGGTATTAGAGTAACATGGCATCAGCTCTCTCAAGAAATCAGATTACATGGATGCAACTGATCATGACAAGATCTGTGATCCTGATATGCAATCACACCCTCCATCGAATAAACTTGTCTCTTGTAATAAGTCTGTACATAATTTACTAAGTTGTCCTTCTTCTAGATGAGCTGTAATGTACATTTATGTAAATTTAGAATTAGTTAGTCTGTAGGTGTATAGACGGTAGCTAGTACGAATATTCTCTAGGTTGTTAGCATTTTATCTATCCATTTTTAGTATAAAGCAGTAGCAGTACAATGTAAACAACACAATGAACTTTTATGAAATTAAGGCAGTGAGCATTTTCCTCTATTTTCATTCGTTCCCTTTTGCTTCCATTGTTATTCTTACACCTCATAAACTGGTTTAAAGAGGAAGATTTGTCCTAACCTTATAAACATGCTCAAGACTTTATCCACAAGCAAGGTGAGATTTATTTCTAAACACCCTCCCTTACGTGTAGGCCAGTATTTTTTTTTTAATTCTTGTCACAGGATAAGTATGTGGGTCCCCATTCGTCCTATGGTAGGTTCTGATATTATGAAAAAATTCATAAGCCTAAAAACATCTCATAAAATCAGTTCAAAGAGAGAAGTTTGCCCAAACCTTATAAACATGTTCAAAACTCTATCCATAGAGAATGTGTAATTTATTCCTCAAGAGGGCAGGAAAGGAGACGAAGAAAAACTTACAACATCTGTTGGGTGTCATTCCTGAAGATTGCTTCTCGAACATATGGATGTGTTGGTTTTTTCTCCATATATTCTTTAATTGCTTTTTTGTTGACGAAAAAACCCTTTTGTGTTAAGGTTGCAATTACGGTCCGAGCTTCTTCAACACCCTTTTGCAAACACAATAGAGCGACCAAGCCGAGAAAGGTGGTACATTTGGAGAATGACCAGCTTCCAACATCTCAACGCAAAAGGCAACAAGCTCTTCCAATTCGTCGAATTGATACATACCTTGTATCAAGACACAGACAAACTATAGGACTGTTTAGATTTAAAGATGAGATGAGATGATTTTTAGATAAAGTTAAAAGTTAAATAAAATATTGTTAGAATATTATTATTAATTTGGGATTTGAAAAAATTAAATTGAGATTTAAAAAAGTTAAATTATTTATTATATTTTGTGAGAAAATTTGAAAAAATTATAATAATTAGATGAGATAAGATAAAACACTCTTTGAATCGAAACGAGATCTAGAATGCATTTGGAGAAATGCCATTATTTTGCATTTTCCTGAAAATCCTTTTGGCATCGTAAAATTTGTGGGCCTTGCAAAGTATGTATTAGGTCATGCACAAGATGAAAGCTATTTTGGAATGATCATCTCAGATATAAGATCAAGAATTAGTTTGTTTGATATTTGTGTTACTAAGCACATTAAACAGAGAAGGCAATGTAATAGCTCATACACTTGCTAAAAATGCTCTGGTTAGATCATCAGTGTATAGTGGATTTGGAGGAAACTTCCCACTGGTTACCATGCTTGGGTCTCCTTTCAAATAATTACTTCCGCTGTTTTCAAAATATAAGAGCCAATTAGCATGATGATTCTTCTGTTACCCTGTTTAGATCCTTTGCTATGCACCTTTGGAATTCTTTAAAACATATACAACCCACCAATTTTTAAGTTCGTTCAACAAATATAATTTTTTTTATCGTCCATTGTTCTAAATAAGAAATGTCAAATCTTGTTGGGGAATATGGAAATATGCAGCAGTCAACGTGGTGATAGCATCATTTGGTTCTTAAGGGAGAGAGGTTTGGATGATAAAGCGTCGATGATATGTTCAAAAAGTGCAAGCGCCTTGAGGGCGTACAGGGGGCGAAAGCCTCCCAGAACTGGGCTTACCTTAAAAGCAATGACATTCATGAAAGCTCCTTTCAGTTGTTTCAAAGTGCCCCAAGGTACTTACACTGGGTCTCCATGTGAAGCTTGTTCCCATGGTTGAATGCCTCTCTACCCACGATACAAAACCCCATGATGTTGCTTCCGCCATTGCCAAATTCTGTCACATACTCTCCCATAGCGTGGAAGAGAAGTTATGTCCACTTCTGGAATACTTTCAGGAACTTGGTGTCCCCAAAAAGCAACTTGGCAAGATGATATTGCCCAACCCAAGGCTCATCAGCTACAGCATTGAATCGAAGCTGACCGAGATAGTGGACTTTCTTGCTACCCTTTGCCTTGCCAGAGATGGGATGGTTCGCAAAGTTCTGGCAAAAAACCCGTTTGTGGCCATAGCTTTGATAAAAGGCTACGTCCTACTTCAGAATTTTTTAAGTCAGTGAGTCTTTCAGAGCATGATCATCACACAATGGCAATGAACTTCTCTGAAGTTCTTTGTGGAGATGTGAACGAGGTGCTAAGGCCCACTTTTGCTTATCTAAATAGATGTGGGTTTGGAGCTGAGCAAATAGCAGCTTTGGTAATTGGTTTTCTTCGAATTCTCATCAAGAGCATCCGAAATTCCTTAGAACCTCCGATTAGGTTTCTGGTAAAGGTAATGGGGAGGAGGATTGATGAAGTCACTGATTATCCTGCATTCTGTGGGCATGGTTTAAAGAAGAGATTAGAGTTGCGGCACAAACTTTCGAAACAAAAGAATATTGATTGCTTGAGTGAAATGCTGGACTGTAATCAAAAGAAGTTCTTAATGAAGTTTGGTTTGTTTGAAGGGTATGCCTAAGGTACTCCGGTCACATCCTTCTTTTCCTTTTTCATTCAGTTTTGTTAAAATCTAGCTTGATTTGGTTTTTCAAATTATAGATTTGTTCTTGGATGTGGAGTGCAATTACAAATTAATGCTTTACTACGAATTAGCCAATGAACTTGTTGCTGGTCACGTAGAAGACAATAGACCATGGCCAACACAGAGAGATAGGGGGACATTGAGTCCCTTTACCTCAATCCTCTGCCTCTGGGGAAGAAGCCATTCAACTAACCATTAATCATAACAGAAAACCCCGTGGTGGGTTATATAAGCCCCCACTCTGACTATTGCATCCTGCATAATCTCTAGTGTTACAGTTCCACTGGATAGACCAAATTGATATGATGTAGTGTATCTGTCGAAGAAATTTCTTTTCATTAGTCCAAGACTCCAAGTTCAGGATAGACCAAATTCATGATGCAGTGTATCTGCCTAAGAAATTTCTATTCAGTAGTCCAATTCATATTCAAAGTCAACGACAATCAAATTTACATTTAACAAAAGAAAAAGAATATATTTCTTGTACTTGATTGCAAAAGACAAGCAGATCCAAATTTAAAAAAAATAAAAAATAAAAAATAAAACGGAGAGAGATTACATGAAGACCTAATGCCACATTGCAAGCATATGGACTAACTTGACAAAGACATGCAAGAAGTAAGGCTGGATCTGCGGAGAGTTGAGGACACATGACATGATTAATGTAATATTCACAAGCTTACCAGGAATGCAGATATCTTTTCAAAAGCATCCCATTTCAATGCAAAGGAGGGTGCCTACTGAGTACAGGGGCTCACAGACTTGAAACTCTGGGAGGTGCTCGAGCTCATCTGGATGTTACTCTCCATGTTGGTGTCAGAACAACCTTTGCAAGACACTGTTGTAGTAGAAGTTGTACTCTGAGTGTTGCTGTAGGGAGTTCCCATCAAAGGCCATGTGAATACAGGTTTAAATGGAGGTACAAGAGGGGGTGGCATTGCTCCTGTTATAATCTGGTATATAGCCTGCGTCCGAGGCCTCTCACTGGCAACCGGATGTGAACATGCGAGCCCTAGAAGTAAAAGTCTCTTTGCTTCATCAACCACATACTTGCCGCTGAGCCTCTCATCTAAAGCTTCTTGAATGCTGCCTTTACTATGGAAAATCCAAACCCAATCAACCAAGGAGCAATGCTCATGCTGGTGGTAACGGATCGGAATCCCAGGACTTCTGCCGCACACGACCTCGAGCACCACAGCTCCAAAACTGAACACATCAGATTCACGTGTAGCCTTCCCTGTATGAAAACACTCAGGAGCAACATAGCCCATGGTGCCCGCGACTCCACCCAGTCCTAGTTCAGCATATGAATTCTTGTCATTATCCAAGGCTCGGGCAAGGCCGAAATCACCCAGGCGAGCATTGTAGTCGGAGTCCAGCAAGATGTTGCTGGCTTTGAGGTCGCGGTGCACAACCGTCTGATCATAATCATTGTGCAAATAACGCAAAGCTGACGCTACACCTACTAGAATCCTGTGTCGGCGTTCCCAGTTTAAGGTGTTTCGATTGAAAGCATCATAGAGGTGCTTATCAAGACTACCATTTGGCATGAAGTCATACAATAGTAGTAGCTTCCCTTCGTCGTAGCACCACCCTGAAACAAGACTATACGTTAGAGGCAAGCAGGGATGAGAAGTAGCATAAAAATGAATGCAATGCAAAGTACTGGTGCACATCAATTCAGCTGTGAAAAAAAAAATGACAGCCTAATGAACCCGGTTGTCATGTGTGTATGTGAAATTATACTCAACTCATGTGAACTATCAGTACCTAGTAATTTCAAAACTATGAAAATCATCGGTTCTAACTCCTCTCTTTCTCTAAATATTAGAGAGACTAGGCCCTCTTCTCTCTCGGCCATCTTCCTCTCTGAAAACTATACTCACCTCTTCTGTCATCCTCCTTGCTCTCTCTTCATTTTCCCCCACTTACCAACCATTTTTCCCTTTTTACTTGATTCGGACCCATCTTCACTCGTCTCTCCCCTACCTACCATTTTATTCTTTATCTACACCTAGTACAACAACCATCAACCTCCTTATCTATTACTTCCATGGCCCTAGCTAGGTCTGGCATATTCAATATGCGGTCCTGCATATCCCCAAACTCTCAAAATTCATACCCAATCTCAACACGTTAACAGGTTAAGATTTTGCAGATTCCATGTATTTTCATTATTGCTAGCAGTCTATTAAATA
The DNA here is from genome assembly GCA_011037825.1 of Carya cathayensis. Taxonomy (NCBI): domain Eukaryota; kingdom Viridiplantae; phylum Streptophyta; class Magnoliopsida; order Fagales; family Juglandaceae; genus Carya; species Carya cathayensis. The sequence continues at coordinate 3,625,555 of QGSO01000159.1, read as the reverse complement.
AAGTCGAATTCAGATATGTGTTTTCCTGCCAAATTATATAGAGTGGGGAATGTAATCTGTTTGCTCCAATTCAGTCAGTGCATTTTGTTATAATTAACTATATACTCCAAACCACAAAGATAACATTCTCTACGAAAACCATCATTTTACTTCCTTTTCCTTTTAATTTTTAAGGAAAACAAATTAAATTGCACGAGAAATTATAAAATCCAAATTAAAGATATTGAATTAGCTCCCAAATGACAATATTTAGTTAAAATTATCAATTTCCATAGATTCGAATTTAAAAGCATTAATTTATTATAGGCTTTAGCATGTTGACAAGAGGCTCCTGACGTATATGAGAAATTGGTTAGGTTTGAGTGTTGAGAAGTATTGAGGTATATTATAAATAGTAGTGAAAAAATAGATGAAAAGTAATAATAAAATATTGAATAGTAATAAAAAATAAGTGAAAAGTAATAATAAAATAATAAATAGTAATTGACTATATTGAGAAGTGTTGAGGTGTTTTCAACCCCCAAAGACACCTAACTTAGCAGGCTATTCATCAAAGCCAAGACTTTCTTCAGAAACAAACACGAGAAGAACAAGAATAATAGTACTAAAGATCACAAGTCTGCCTTTACCTGAAAGCAAGACAACGATCATGAGAAGACGTACGTTCAAACTGTTGACAATTGAATTGTGCAGTTTCCAACTTTGAATCTTTCATTATTATATTGTATATTATTTTAAAATGACCTCGTACATAACACGATAAGTTTGTTAGATTAAAATCCATGCATAAGTGTGGCATATTTTCTTTTTAAAACTTGATAGTTCTACTGTTAAAAAAATAATTTTTTATATAAATCTTAAATTTATTCAGCGAGATTTATCCATTTTAAAATTATAAATATTATTTACATATATTTTAAGGTGTACAAATTCTATATAATTCCTAAAAAAAATAAATAAATTTATAAAAAAATTATTTTTTTAATAATAAGCTCTATTTTTCTTTAAACTGAACGCGTGGAACTTGTACATCCTCCTAAGACTGTATCTAACGTATATAAATATATATATATATTTTATCATTGACGCGGTTATCGTAGACGTTCTAAACCGTACAGCTACACATTGACCATTTGGATTTGTAAATAAAGAATTCTAAATACAAACACATTCTGGTTCTCAGATCAAGAAAGCTGCTTGTGATCACTGGTGGAAACAGAAATTTTTACCAGGGAGCTAACTTTTGTGAGACATGTTTATATAAAATAAAATTAAAAAATTAAAAAATCATAAAATATAACTATATATAAAATTAGATCTCAATAATTTGCTACATATTCATAAAAATAAAATTCTAAAAAACACCACTTAATATATATTTCAAATTTCTGATGATAATGTTTTATGAAATAATATTAATCTATTATTATTTTTATAATGAAATATTTATAATTTATTTTTTTTATTAAAACTATCAAGTGATCTTTTAAAAGGTCATCTTTAATTCTAGTTTATAAGCTAGTTTATCAAGTTTTATGTAAAATCTAGATATTTTCGTGTCATATTAAGCATATAATATTATAATTGAGATCTTAAATAAATTTTTTTTACTCAATGAAGTCTAGAGGATGAAATCTCTCAACTATTTTTCATGTAAATTATTAACTTTAAATGATTTTTCTTGTCTTTTCACTTTGAATTCCATATTAAGAAGTCTAATATTGTATAATAAAAAAAACTTGCAGATCTATACAAATAAGTTTATTATTTTTCCTAAACTTAGTTTTAATTTAATTTTGGTGAGGCCAATAATATATAGAAATTATACAAAATTTTGGGATTATAAAACAAATTTGGAGAAAGACATTTATAAATATATTGAGATTTTAAAAAATTTTAAAGATCATATGGAGAGTGGAAACTGTTTTGAGAGGGCCATTTGCCATATTTATAAAATTATAAATAAAATATAAGATATATTTTGAACTTTTTAAAACCTTTGTTTTGTGTTGGGGGGTGGGGCCATTTTAAAGGACCCCCTTAGGCAAAAGGTTAGTCCGCCCCGGGTGATCATCTTCCAATAATTAGATGATCTAATGATCCATGCAATATGAATTAAGTTGCGAGAGAATTTATATATGTCCAAGAGAAAGAGCAAAGGGATAAAAACAAGAAGATGGAAATAAATTAAAATGAAGAGAATAAGGTTAATTACCCACTAATGAGGAAAAAAAATATTAATTACCAACTAAGAAAAGATTAATTACCAATTAAGCGGACGAGATGTTTATGGCGAAGCCGGTGAATAATGGTGAGCTCAGCCAAAAAATCATCTTTGCTTTTGATGTTGTCTCTGATGAATTGCTTGACAGCTATTTCAGTAACATCAGTATTATGATCCTTAAGATTCAGAATCCCTCTGTAAACAATGCCAAATCCACCTTCACCAAGCTTCATGCTCTCATGGAAGTTGTTGGTGGCCTTTTCGACTTCCCTGTATTTGAATTCTCTTGGCATTCCAGGCAACGCTTTCAAGTGCTCGTCAAAACCATTGGACTCCTCGACGCTGCTTCTTTTTCTCTTGTTCACATATATCACACCGAGTAGGATCAACAATATCACCGCCGGAACTCCAACCCCAGCACCTATCTTCAACCAAGTCAAATCTCTTTTCTCGGGTAGATCTTGTACCCATAAACTCCATTTCAAGACACAATTAAGCTGAATATTCGGATAGCCTGTAGAAGCTGCAAACCCAAAGTAGGATTCGTCTTTGACATACTCTTTCAGGTTTATGGTCTCGTTGAGAAGGGGAATCCTAGGCTTGGGTTCTCCTTCTTTCACCATGTAAACCTCCATCAGCTTGGACGAGCCATTGTAGTCGACCCAGACGCTGTAATTAGTAGCGTCTTCAGGGGATAATCTGATACCATGATCATCGAGAGAGACACTTGTGTTTGATTTAACAGAGTTGATGTCAAGGCCGATGTGGTTGTCGTCGGGATCATAGACTTGCTTTTGGGTATCGAATTCTATGGCGACGATCTGGTTGGTGCTGTTACCATCGGTGTCTTCATTGGTGAGGCCAAGCCATTCCCTTTCACTTGCTGCAGGCATGGAGGTATTCGGCGCTATGAGAAAGGCAAGGCCCTGACCGCCAGTCCAATTCTCGGCCTTGATCCTGAAAATGTTTATGACAAAGGTCGAGTTGAAGGAAGCCTGGGAATCATCGGACCAGAGCCTGAAAGGTCGACTAAACATAATGCGGCCGGAAGTGTTGAAGAGGCTGTAGGCATCGTTGGCTGTGTCTGGAGTTATCTGCAGGGCTCCGAGCCCAATACCTGCTTTACCTTCAAACTCAAAGTAGTCGTCAATTGCCGTCTGATGAAACCCTTCATCAAACGAGAATTTATTCTTTTCCACCATCAGTGCAGCAGTAGTTTGGATCTCAGCAGCAAGATGCAGAAGGCTGAAAAGGATAATGGCAAGGGCGATCGAACTTCCATTTGAGAGTATACCCATAATTCTTTGTGCAGTTACTATAATTTCGAGTGAGGATCAGAAGCATATCTCGAAGGAATCTAAAACTGTGCCAGATGACGATGATCAAATCAGCATTATAACTTGTATTTGTCTACCGGACATGACACTTCCCTCCCTAGATAAATATTCAGGGTCTGTTCATAATTAGAAATATGAGCTAACGAATTCCTCGATCGTCCTTTTCATGCATATGTTTTTTCTGCATGGATATATATAGTTTCTTTATGATCTTATTCCCCAACAAATCGTCATAAATTTGGCATAATTATAATAAGACTAGTCAATAATTACATGCCCCAGACTGTAATTCATTAATTTAATCTGGAAAAAAAACTAAATATTAGGATCGATCTGGGACACAACGCGGAAGGCCACCACAAGCATATATGCGGAATATTACTACTTGACATAAACGCGGAAGGCCTCGTGAAATTTAAGAGGAAAAAGCTTAATGCTGGCTAATTTGCGCTGAAAAATTCTAACCATAAGTCTATAGATCACACACTATTCATTTTTTTCTTTTACCAAATATTTGGTATATGAATAATGAAGAGAAAAATTGAATTAGTTTAAAAAGAATAAATTTAAAAAATAAAAAAAGTGAAGTTTGTAGTTGTGCATGAGATTTATGAGTAACAAAGCCCCACCCTTTGCACAAGAAGAAAGCCTGGCATGACCAGCTAGAACTTGATACAGTGCATTTCAATGAGAGATGCGTCTGGGCGAGAGAAATGGAGAGGTAGGAGAGGAGAAATCTTCACGAAGCCTCTCTTTTTCTCAAGCTTGAGTAGGAACTGCTTAGAGTGGAATACATAATTGCAGAGTTTTCCAGGAAAATGACGTGCTAACGTACGTACTTCGTGCTCTAGAACAACAAATTCCAAATCAATCAAAATTAAGGCATATACATGTATATATATCTCACAGATCAATTAAGTTAATTACCTTGTAAATGCATATAATTGTTATAGTTTTTTTAAATTAATCATTATAAAATTTTCAAGTTTTTAAATAAAACATAAAAAAATAATTCAATTTTTTAAAATTTCAAAATAAAAATAATATTATATTATAATAATATTTTAATTTTATAATATTTTTTATTCAACTTTTTCTCTCTCATTTTTTAAAATAATCTAATATATACTTAATTTAAAATATCTCATTACTATTCACAAATCATCTTATTTCTATTTATAAAATTTCCATATCATCTAATTTTTAAGTATCTTCTTTTAAGGTAAGTTTCAATATATATACTGTTCAAGATCATGTTTATGTAGCATTAAAATGCTAACCTTTTATTAACTGCTGAATTCTATTTTATATATAAAAAATAAAATAAAAAATAGAAAGAAAAGAAAAGCACACAATCCAACGTGGATGGCGGCTGGCAAATACAGAAGCTTATTTATTGGCTACACGAGTACGCGCCACTAGTACTAGTACTGCAGCTACCGCGTGTGCATCGAACATTTGACTGCAACCTCAAAATAAAAAAAATAAAAAAAAACATTTGATTGCAACTTCTCATATTTTAAGTGTATATATATATACACACACATATTATATCGAAACAAAGTCTAAAGTGACGAAGGGTTAGTTGAATGGCAGTGGGCACGTGAGTGGTTGGTTCCCATAATGGGTGTCATAAACTAAATCAAGTCTTGTATCCCATCATCGATTATCGAGTTGGCATGCACGGGTGATCTCCAGCGTTATTCACGTGTGATCACTCTATTTATTTTGTATAATTTTTTATAATTAGCATCTAATCAACTACTATATATCATTTACATCACTCTCTTTATTTCGTACTCCTCCATGTGCATTTTTCTTCATTTGTATACCTTTTTTTGGTTTGTAAATGATGCATGCATTGACCATGTAGTTTGGTAATTTTACTTTTAGATTTCAATGTAATTTTAAGACACATAAACTAAGATTATTAAAAACAGATTGTCTACTTACAATTTGTATATGCTGAACAGGAATATTCACTTAATTCTTCTACTTCCTCCGTTATATGTGATATTTAGTAATTTAGGTGAATGTTGATTAGTAAGTGTGAAACAACATCATTATTTTTATTTATTTTTTTGCTTTTAGAAACTTTTTTTTTGAATTCTTTTATCATTTGCTGCGAATATATCTCGTGGTAAATACTTTTTTTTTTATTTTTTTCCACCAAATGCTTTAGCGGGTAATATTAATACCCACCATCACATTTCGTCAATACAATATAGTATGTCTCACTAACCAACCTAATTTGAGTAACCTTTTTCCACAAAATTCGTTGGTTATCTCTACTATCTATTTTGGTAGAAAAATATCACAATTTCCCACTAGTTCATGAATTAATAGAAAAAAATATTTAGTGTCACAAACTTTAAGTCACTAGTTTCCCACAGATAGATTTAGTGGAAAAAGAGCGTTTCCCACCACGAATATAATTTTTCCGACCACATACCCTTGCAAAAAAAAACCAACAAATGTTGTAGTGAAGTCAAGCTAGATGGATCCACTTCAACAACTAGTCTTATAATTATGTATCTCTATACCGGCTATTTTCTCTAGCTAGCTGCTGCATGATGATGGCGATGGATTTGTTTTCAGAAGCTAGCATGCAGGGGATGATCCTGATTATATATCATAATCTACTTTGGATAGTTATACTTATTTTCTATGAAGATGACTACATCATGCTAAAAATGCCCAATTTTCTTATAGTAAATCCAAGGGTACTACTTTGAATATATAAGATATATTTGACTTCCAACGTGAAGTATACTCGATGAAATAAATTTTTATATAATAATAATAATAATAATAATAATAAAAGCAGTAGAAACCAAACAAGCAACAAATAATAAAATAAAATAAGAGTAATATTATGTATACTTACTTTTACATACTATTTGCGTATTCCATTAATGTGATTGACTGCATCAATTATTTTTTTAATAAACAATCAATCAAATCAATAAAATATGTAAAAAAATACTTAAAAATAACTTCACATAAAATTTTATATATAATATATATAAATACGTACATATATCAATCCCCGGCCATTTTCTCTTGCTACCTAGCGGCTGATGATGGCGATGGATTTGTTTTCAGAAGCTAGCATGCAGGAGATGATCCAGCATATATATTCATGATTATATATCATAATCAACCAAATAGAATAATGAAAATGTAAGGCTAGCTGGCTCACTCACATGACCATCCAGCTAGCCAGCGCATATTCATAATATATATATATATAAATGTATATAAATCCAAGAGTACTACTTTGAATATATAAGATATATATGACTTCCATCGTGAAGTACACTCAGTGAAATCAATTTTTATATAATAAAAGAAATACATAAAAATAAATGCACATAATAATATTATTCTATTAATAATACGTAGTTGCATGATGGATGGAGTACCAATTAAGGCCGCCGACTTTGATCATGGAGTCTCCACGTGAGAATGTAATATATTCCATTCTTCGATTATAGTCGCCATAAATTAGACCAAGATAAAACAAGGAAAATACTGGTCAGACTTTCGAGCTTTCAAATTGTCTGATATATATATATATTCACACGCAGCATGTTCTTCGAAATTCGCAAGTTTAACCCATTAAATGTTCAAGAGGAAAAATTAACTCGATCGGATCAGTGTTTTAAGACTTTTTTACTTTTTAATTGTCTGAATTTTTAAGTTTATTTAGTGTCTAGAAATTCAATATCTGTATAACAAAAACTATTATTATGTTTTCTATGTGTGGTCTTCGTGTGCTACTGCGCTTCGACAGCTCCGTCGACTACACGCGCGTGGTCCCTCACATGCCACTCAAGATGCTTGGGTTGATTGTTTCAGTGCCGCTGCATATTTGTCATTTCCAATTCTAGTCTATCTGTATTATTGCTTTTTCTAACTGGTGATCTTATGAAACAGACTAGGGACCTCACTAACAAATGTCTCAAGACTTTCAATGACTACAGTGTATCCGTTTGCACCACCTCCAACAATGGCTTACCTTTAAAACGTTTTTTAAAACGGTTCTCTCTTAGTAGGGTTTGGGTAGAGACCAAGGTCTCAGAACTTCTTTTTTTCTCTTTTTTTCACCACTTTTACATTATGATTGTTGTTTTGGAGTATTTTCTTGGAGAATCTCACCCTCTCTAACATGTATCATCTTTTATTTTAACGAAGTTTGCTTAGTAGTAAGTAAAATGATGCCTTGAATTCCTTGTACTTAGAGTAAAAAAAAACTCTTGTATTGATCGATTACCTACCATCTCATTAATGATGCCTTGAATTCCTTGTACCTTACGTTTTCAGTAGGTAAAATTAATTGTCAATGATCAAAATGGGTTTTGGTAATTTGAACTGTTGGCAGCACCCGATGATCACCACTTTTTCTTTAGTATTGGGTGTATGAGGACCAAACTACGACTAATATTAGAGGTGTATAGGTCTTCGGTAAATAATTTCCTGCAAGGGCAATATCTTAGATAATTTAACAAAAAATTTTCCTGATCCAATGGCCCTTATAAATTGTTAAAGAACATATCAATAAGACCAATTACTTTACCACTTGAGCCAACGTCCCTAGGGTTAATCCAAAACTATTTTTATTAGTGTAAGCCTGCTGGATCGTGGTACGTAATTTAAAGAACACAAAAAGGTTTATTAAATCCCACATGAAAGATGTACATCGGCTTTTGAACACACACATATATTATATTGTATGTACGTTCTTTGACTTAACATGATGTAATAGAGTAATCGAGGATCAGAAACAGGAGGATGCATGGGACAAAACGTACAATATTACAATTTACATGCATCATGTGTGCAACTATTTTATTGGTTTTCTGCCCGGCCAGTTGATGATGATCTACTTCACTTGGATATGAAACCCCCGACCACTGCAGCTATTATAGGTGTAGGATCACCCAGGATGGCTGAGACTATAGCGCTAACAGCTCCTCCAGCAATCTGACAACACTTTCTGATATTGCCTTTTCCTCCTGATCTTTCCCCTGCATGATTGTTTCCCAGTGTTCCCTTAAGGCTGGGAATCCGAGTCTGCATCTCCCTGACCTTGTTTTTGTCGACATTTAGATAGATTGCGTGCCAGCTTTCCACAAGCAACTCCTTCACACACGAGACATGAAGATTATACGTCTTGCACTGAGATCTGTACGACCAACCGCGTCCCTTGCCCCCACAGTGATGACATGGGCTGGAGAGCTTGTAACACAGGTAAAGGTTCTGCTCCCCATCGTCGAGTACCTGTGGCAGATTAGCACAACAAGGATGCAGATCGAAACCACAACTCTTGCAGTTGTACACAAAACCCAGAACATTTTTCCCACATGCGTCACATATTCTCAGAGCTGGACCGGGGGGAGCATGGTGAAATTGGAACTCGCATTTCTTGTAAAAAGAACGATAAATGGTGGAACGTGCCAAAGCGCATGATTTGTGCATGTGAAACTCGCATTGCAAGCATTTGTATTGGAAGCCGATGCCAGCTTCTTTGCACCCGTTACAGTTGAATGGGGTCTCCGTGTAATCAAGCTTTAGCTTGTGCTGTGGATGGATCGGGTGAGAAATCTGTTTGTCGAACTGCATGACGAGTTCTTGTTTTTCACTTTGCCTTTTATTAGCTCAATCCATATGTGGAATATAGGGAGATGGGGTTGGTTGTTTATATGGAGGTCATGGATGAAGATTGGAAGTTTGCTTTGCTTTGCTTTTGAGTAGCTTAAAGAGAAGTTTTCTATTTTCAATGGTCCTATGGGAATTAGATACGTTGCTTGTTCCACAGGTGGAGAATAACTTCATCATTCAACTTACTCTGATACAAATATTAAGGTAAAGGGATTGATGAGTAAGGATATGTTTTGAAATAATTCTCTCCTCTATCTCATCTCATTTTATTTTCTTTTCAAACGTCATTTAAATATGAATATTTTTAAACTAATTATTATAATTTTTTCAAATTAAACATTATAACTTTTTAAAAATTTTAAATAAAAAATAAAAAATAATTCAAAATTTTCAAATCTTAAAACAAAAATTATATTAAAAAAATTATATCCTAACGACATTTTAATTTATAATTTTTTTATCCAACTTTTTTTCTCTTATTTTTCAAAAATAAAAAAATACTACTTAACTCAAAATATCTCACTACTATTCATAAATCATCTTATTATTATTCACAAAATTCTCATCTCATCTCATTTTTCAAGCATCCCCTAAGAAATCAAGAAAGCATTTGCTAGAATCTAATGTCATGGAGAGATGTTGATTTTACTTGTATTCCCTTTAATAGCACATATAAATTGGACTGAAAATAGTTTAATTAGGCATGTGCCAGTAACTTCAAGATTATATATAACTCAACTAAAAGGCTTAAAAGCCTACCATATAATATATATCCAAAATGACTATCCTCCAAAAAGATCATGAGTAGATAGAATTGAAACGTCATTTGAATTATTATAATGAGAAGAACTTCTCATTCCCTATCAATGTGTGATCTCATACGCTAGCTAGCTACATTTATCTAAGGAATGTCACAATATATGTATATAAATTCATCTTTCTTTTGAAGTTCATTTTTCTTTCCTGTCTTCTTTCTCTCTCGTTTTTTGCCCTACTGACTTTGGAAGAAGGATCAAAGAGATAAAGAAAAATGGAACTTAGACAATCTTTACACAACAAGCAACTTTAGATAAACCACTCTTAAGCCGACACGAGACTACGAGGGAGTATCTTTCACTTTGTTAAAGACGGTAACTCGGAATCCGATTCCATTGAAGACAGCCGACCCTGGCTTTGTTGGAATTTCATCGATGGTATACATTACCAATTCAGATACGAACTAGCCGAAAACAGAAAAAGCTAAAAAGTAAGAAGAGTTTGAGAATGTTATAACTTACAAGATCAACAGCTTTATAAAACTGGGTATACATTTCTAAATCTAGTTTGTACCACGTGCCAAAAGTCTTTGATGTTAATTTGCATCTAGCATGGACAGCAATGCCGCCACACTGGAGAGTACAAACCAACTTGTATCGAGCAAACCTGCGGTCAGATCATCATGTAACACATGTTCTGGTTACAGGTTTTGCTGGCCAACTAAAAGGTTGGTGGGATCATTATCTTACACAAGAACAAAGACTAGCAATATTAAATGCTTACAAACATAATGAAAATATGCAACAAATTAAGACGGAAGATGGTCAACCTAATATTTCCAAGAATAACTCCCTGTACTTGGGTATCTAGATTTTGAGATCTATTTCTAGAGATTGTGACAAAACAACCCCGTCATGAGAGAGAGAGAGAGAGAGAGAGAGAGAGATTGAGAGAGAGAAGAAAATAGACACGTATCTTTATTAAGGGGGAAAAGAAATCAAATCTAGCAAGTACGTATTTACATGGTGAAATGTCAAAACGATGACCGAATCAGCAGCCAAGTTCTATAACATGATCCCTGCTTCTTGTCTGCACTTGTTGCCTTTCCCTGATGGTCCAGATTCCAGGATAATTCCTCTATGTTCCTCGGATACAAGGCCACAACCATTCTCAGACTTTAAATAAAGTAACTACAACTTAATTTATTACAATTTAACATCTAGAGACATCAAATACACTGGACTGTGCAAGGCAATGTAACATGAACACTATCTGATTTCTACACCATCCAAAAGTGAAAGGAACAGTCCAGTCCAAAGAAACACTACATGTATAACAGTATCGGACCTTTAGAGGCCGTCTTTCATACTAATCTTTATGTTTTGCACCTTAATCGACAACTGCAGCTTATGATCCTCGATATCTTTTAAAACTGAAAGCAGGTTAGCCCGATAAACCTCACATTTCCGATTTGCACCTTCCAGTTCGTTGGTTAGTTCTCGGATTCTCTTGTCCATATCATCCTGCTCATAAAAACAATGTTTAAAGAGGGTACGGAAGATCTATCCAGTATATACGGAGAGTCGGATTTCACATTATCGTATTGCAACTCAAGTGAACTAGCAAGACAGTAAAAGGCAAGCAAAAATTAAATTAGACTGAACTGTGTGAATGCTCTGTTCCAGGTGCCAAGTAAATAAAAACTACTCTAGTAAGCAAAAACATCAGAAATAGAGGAAAGAGAATTCCATCCTTCCCCATTCAATAGGAATGCAATTCTGAGGGATCTCAAAGAATGTGTTCAGGCCTAATCATCAAGAAGGATTGCACTAGAATAGAACTAGAAGTTGATTTTGCTTAGGTCAACCCCAAAAGCATAGTGGACCTTTTTTACTCATGTAGAGGATTAGGCGGTAGTTCACACATCTAAGCAGTGTGGAAAATGATTCTTACATGCCTCCCCATATGGTATATTTAGAGGGAAAGGAATGATGGGCTTACTTCCCATGATTATTTGAATCATGTCCAATTTCTAGCTATCAAAAAACAAAAAACAAAAAAACTGGCTAGATGACTTTCATACACGTCTCTTCATACATGGAATGCGCCTTTTGTGTTTTTTAAATTAATTTATTATACTAATCAAGAAAGGGAAGAAACTATAGAAGTGGCAGAATCTTACATTTCAACAAAAAGATTGCACCACTGTCAAACCCAAAGGAATGCTATGGAATCATGAAAGGAGCAAATATACCTATCATTAATACCATTTTCCTCCTTTTAGACAACATTCTATGAATTAACAGCAAAACACTGCCAATTTTTTCAAACTTCTTAATTAAACTTTTTGGAAACTTATCATCCAAAGGCAAGTCCAAATCCTAGATGGTGTGAAACAACCGAATCAGTGTCCATCATGATTATGAAGCATTTACATAACATTAAAGCAGAAGGAACTGCCACACAAGTGTCAAAGCAGGTTAAGTGTTCAATACTTATACATGGACCAAAAGAATATACACACAAATACATGCACACGCTTATCAGATCATCCTCATTGCATAGAATGTAAAATCTAACTGGAAACCATCAACACACATTAATGCCTGATTAGATTGTAAAGAATGGCTTCTTTAATTTTATAAGTACATTATAAAGAATGGTTTTAGAAACCAATTCACACAATACACAGTTGCAACTGGAGCAGACTCATATCACATAAATTCTCTTATTCTACAATCACAATATTAAACTCTTTGTAGTTCCTAGTCAAGTTTGACAAGAAATGTATACGGAACAAGAAATGTATTCAATCCAAAACACCAATAATAACTCCACCAAAGGAAGAGAAAGGTAAATCCAGTTATCTAAAGGTCCCACAAATACAATCAATTACTCTGCAGCAAGGATCTTCCAAGATAACCAAAGTGCCCATTACAAGCCAATCACAAAATCAATATTGAAGGCACATCCCCAAGGAATTCCAGGAGATGGCAGAAATTCATCTGGTGCAGCAGTTAAGGATCAAATGATTAGCTCCTAGACACTCTTTAACCCAACTTGCATCCCCAACTTCTGTCATATGAAGCATATACTTCTCAAAATCTTTTTTTATAAGTAATACGAAGTTTTATTGAATAAAATAAATAGACATAGCCCAAGTACACAGGAAGTATACAAGTACTTCTCAAAATCTACTTTGCAAATAGTGATAATGATTAGGGATAGTGTTCTTATTTGAAAACATCGTTAGGTACCTTCCATCTCCCACCATGCACATGGAGGCTATGATCACAGTAGTTTTTCTTTCTTGCTTTTTTTTTTTCAATAATATGATCGCAGTGGTTTAAGAATCAACTTAAAAAAAATAATATGATCACAGCGGTTTGCATACCAGATTTGTAGGCACATTGCAAGATCCAACACTATACAACTATATCATGATGGAAGCGCTTATCATAAATCTAATGTAATTGAGAGTGAGAGTGATATACCACACTATTCAAGGTAATCAAAATTTTTTTGATCAGAAACAATAGTAATTGCACCAGTCGGGAAACGAACAAAATAAAATAAAATTTCGACTTTAAGAGAACATATGAAAGCAGAAACTATTGTGGCCAGATTACGTATTTACAGGCTAAATAAGAAAAGGACGGGAAAATGAAAATAACCCTGACCTCAGACATATGCTGTGCTGATCTCCCTTCAAAATCATCCCTGGTGCGATTTGCACTTCCATCAAAGGCCAAGTTCCGCCTAACAGCCCCGTTGGCCATGCCTAATTTTCCCTCACTCTTTGTTGCATGAGCAACTTTTTTTGCAGCCACTTGCAAGGCATCCATTGCTGCATCATAAGTTTCTGGAGACTTCACCCCATCATCTACAAATTTAAAAGCCTCATGCCGTAGAGTATTGTATCGAACTGTATGAGATTCTAGATAATTGGTATATACAATACTAGTCCGTTCTTCTAATATAACACTGCTCTTGGCATTTCTCGTCCAACGTTTTAAAATATAGTGAGATGGGAGTGTAAGCACGTTGGTCACTCTGAAAACTGCCAATACATGTCTACAAAGAATACCCGAAAACTCAAACATCTGGCAACTACAAGTTGCTTTCATCTCCAACACATTGAATTTAACACAATAAGGCTTATGATCCTCCCCAAACTTCGACACTTGATATGTGATTACTTCCCCGTCGTCCTCAGCCTTGGATGCCATGAAAGTTAGTGTTCCAACTAGCTCCTCTTGAAATCTCATGAACAATTTTCTCGTGTATAGCTCAGATGCTTGTTTCTCCATTGGTGAAGGAGTCTTCAAAACTGGGGAAGCGTTCATGGTATCATAATCTGCTTTCACTTCTTTCTCATTGCGACTCTCTAGAGCTTTCTCATACAGCTTAAAGAACTGGTTTAGATTGGTTGAGGCATTCACATAACCATCAAAGTATGAATTCATACTATCACTTCTCTGGGTAATGGACATTTCTGCAAAGAAAGTATCCCGTAGATAAACAGGCACCCATTGCCTGCGAGCAGAGTATATTGTTTGAAGCCACTCATGATCCCTCAAATCATAACCATCAACAAGAGATAGCCAGCAAGACTCAAATTCCTCAATTGATTCAGTCAAGTTAACACATTTATGAAAGTCAGCTTCAAAACTCGGGTGTTTGAGAAACACGTGGGACAACTTCTCCTGGCACTTTTTGAAGATGTGCCATTTGCAGAAACGGTGGCGGGTCTCTGGGAAAACCTGTGTGACTGCTGATCGTATCACCGCATCATGATCAGTAGTTATGGACACTGGAGGTCTGCCAGACATTGCCATAAGCCATGTCTTAAAAAGCCACACAAATGATGCTTCAGATTCATTTATTAGGAAAGCACAACCAAACAAAACAGGCTGTCCATGATGGTTTACCCCAGTGAAAGGTGCAAATGGCAAACGGTACCTATTGGACCGGTAGGTAGTGTCAAATGTAACTGTATCACCAAAGTACGTATAGTTCAATCTTGCTTTTGGATCAGCCCAGAAGACATTGCTCATGGACTGATCCTCTTCACCCTGCACCGCATAGAAGAAATTGCGGTTTTCTGCCTGCATTTGCCGCAAATAATCCAGAACAAGTTGAATGTCCCCTTCTAAGCTTCTCTGACGGTTATTCCTCATATAGTTCCTACAGTCGACCTCCGTAAATCCAACTTTGCTTATTCCACCATACTCTTTAATGAGGGCAGACATAATCCTTCGAGGACCCATTCCAGCAGCCTGCAGGGTATCAATCAAGGTCTTGGCAGGACCAGAGATTTGCCTGTGAGAGCGAAGACAGTGCACCAGATCGGGGGGAACCAGCTCATGGTTGTGTTCCCTGACAAACCCAGA
This sequence comes from Carya cathayensis, assembly GCA_011037825.1. NCBI lineage: Eukaryota > Viridiplantae > Streptophyta > Magnoliopsida > Fagales > Juglandaceae > Carya > Carya cathayensis. Next base: position 3,610,181 of record QGSO01000159.1, on the reverse strand, counting down.
CACAACCCATTTTCCTGAGTCCTGCATCTTGACAGACAAGGATGCTTTACATCCCACTCTAGTAATTGTCCGAGGGCGCTTAATCTCTCTGTCCTTAGTGCGCTTCTCATTCAAGTTGCGGAAGCCCTCCTTAGCACAGACGAATTGCCTCTGTATAATGGCTCCATCCCGTCTGGAACGACGGGAGGAGCTGACACGTGTACTGAAGCCAACACGGCGAGCATAAGAATTATAAAAGGCCTTGGCAGCCTCTTCAGACTCAAATTCCATGCCTTCATAAGGTTCAAGGTCCAAGAGGTCCCCCTCAGGAAGGTAGATTTCACCGCTGCTGGCAGCACCACCGCCAGCACCACCACTGGTGGGAGATGGGCTATCAGCCATTTCTTCATCGTCAATATCTATGCCATCATCATCAACTTCTCGTCCACCACCACCTCCTCCCAACCCAATGTCAAATTCGAGAATCTCGTTATCCATGTGGGGACAACGAAGGATCTCAACTCAACCCCACCGTGTGAATTTTAATATGCTTCGTATTTATAGTGTTACTTTGCAAGTATTAAGTCTCACTAGAGTTGCAGAGGACAAAGGCATGGAGTAATACAAATTTTATAATTACAAAGGAGAATAAACTGAGAGAGATAAAAATAATAAAGTACTACTGACCCTCGCGGGCGAAAAGGACTCTTTGACAGAGCGTGAGCTCCTGCTCCATCTTCGGCCTAAAGAACTCCCTCCCCAAACTATCACTGCAACATGAACAGTAAGAACAAGGAAAAGAAGAACCCGACAAAAGCAAGAGCCTTTTTTCCCCTTCTGCACTAGTTGTGGGTTTAACACAGAAATGCGAAAGACGGAGTAGAAGAAGAAAAGTTTGTTGCTTTTCTAGGGTTCTTGTAGAGAAACCCTAGAATTGCTCTGGCGGGGCTTTGGTTAGGAATTGGGCAGGTCCGTTCCTTCCAAAAAAACATAAAGAAAAAAAAATTTGACGAAAACTTGTTAGGGAGAGAGAGAGAGAGAGAGAGGAAGGGAGGGAGGGAGACTGACCAAGTACGATTTGAAGAAAAGGAAGAAAAAGAGCGTTGAGAGTTTGCGAATTGCGGGTGGGTTTCTTCGTATTCTATTCTGTACCCAACGCTCCTTCCATTTTGATCCCCTGTAAGCTCTACTCATAACCTACTTCTTTGTAAACGCTCATCGACCGTTGATAAGCAACTTTGATCATCTGATCCGTATTTATAGAAGAATATGCCAGTTATAAACCTCAAATAAACAAATTATGTGGCCTTTTTTTTAAATATTTTAATCACAAAAAATTATATAAAAGTAAATTCATAAATTAATATTGGTTGATATGGTACAGTAAAGTTATTTTTATTATAAAATAAATTTAACGAATTTCATGAAATCACATCAATTTGTAAGTTTACTTTGTATAATTTCTTTATATATGTAACAGTTCTCTTATAAAAAAGATAGTTTCACTGATAAAGAATAATTTGTTTACAATTTTTTAAGGTGAAGTATATTTTTTTAAAAAGATTTATACGAGACTTATCTATTTAAAATTTGTATAAATTATTTCTCTTTATGAAATATATAGTTTGTTTATGCCTAAAATATTTTTCATGAAATAAATTTTTAATAATCTGTCCTTTGAGTTTTGTCCAATTTTAAATTTGTAAAAACCTACGTTTAGTTTTTAGATTCCTTTTCCTTTTCTAAATAATGTTTGTCGGTACTTTTTATTAAAAAGGTATTACATGAGTAATCGAGAATTTTAAAATTTTAAAATTTTAAATTAGAGAAAATTATTTATGAGCTACTTATGAAAATAATAAATTCATCGTTGATGTTTCCACCTTTCACTCATCAACTAATTTAGAAAGATATTAGTATTTTAGTTTTATTTTATAATTATGAGGGACACTATTGCAAGTGTTACTCATAATATTTTAGTTTAAAACTATTTATAAAATATAATGCTTTTAAAAAAATAACAAGAATCGAATATTATTTAGTGGGAAATTTCTTTTCTTTGAGACGTGCAGCTGCAGATAGAACCACCACAAGATGAAACTTGGATTGGCTGTTGCTAAATACCCATCACCCAAGGAAAGCCCATCAGGTCGTAATGACACGTGGCATAACACATAATATATATATATTTATATGTAAGTTTAAAAAAATTAAAATTTATCATTAAAAAGTAATTTTCTTTTATGTAAATTTAAGATTTGTACATAAATTTAAGAATTGTCTACTTTTTTTACTAAACTTATTTGTTGGAAGATTTGCCATTTAATTATGGACGTTGTTACAATGCCGTCCAGCGTGTATCGCTCCACATGTCAATAATTTTATAAAAAATAGAAATAATATTTTGTAAGTGTGTAAATACTATACAATCGCTTAAAAAAAAAAAATAAATATAATATTCACATGATAAAAAATTAATTTTTTAATAATAGATTCTACTCTTTTTTAAAACGACTATATACTACTTGTATACTGCACGACTGTATGTAGTATTACACTTTACAAATTATATAAATTCATATGCAAACCAAAGGTAAGGATATTGTATCATTTTCCTTCCAGCAATATTGTTTCCTACACGTAAGACATTCGTGGCTAAAGTTTTTTTCATGTTTTGTTACATTAATTTTAAAAAGATTCCTTGTAATTTCCCTGGGGAGATGACTCTGGAGATCTGATCATAAAAATTAAAGGGCCATCGATCACTTTTCCACTCATAGTCATAGGAGTTGATCAAAACCTCGGCGTCCATTAATGCTTCCCGTTGAGCTTCCTTTCAGTGCATTACAAGAAAAACGGATTTTTACGATTAATTAATAGCAACAAGAATATTAACAGCCAATCGCCAGTTTCGTGGTGGGTTGATGGCAATCCAGAGCAAGGATAGTGTAATTGCAATGAGACCTGACCAGACGAACACAATTGTTGGTGTCTTCCCTCTCCTTCCCATCAAACCCTTGGCGAAAGGATACAAATGAGCCAACACCCAAAAGCTAAAGAATGCTCCACCAATGAAAGTATTCCATTGAGGGGTCATGCTGTAAATGGTCCTCGAGAATGCAACAGCAATACCAACTATGTTCAACATCGCAATGACGATTGGTGGAATCATCAATGAAGTCCACTTGACGGGGTATAAGTCTTGAAAAATGTCGTCATTCTCCTCTCCCGCTGACTTGGAAGTCAATTTGAAAGATATTTTGATCCCTGCAATCACTTTCAGAAGGCCTTGTACTACAGCAGCGAAGTGAGAACTGGTTCCAGATATGAGCCAAAACTGTCTATTCCTCCACCACTCTTCCAATCCCACACCAGACCATTTTACTTCTAGGATGGCCAGAGCGATCAGGCATATTGTTATGATGAGTATATAAACTAAGAAGGTGACATTTAAAGTCTGGACAATTCAGAAAAGTGAGAGTGCAGGGAGAAAGCAATAGACAGTAAGGAATACTGAGGTGAAAGGGTAGATGCCGACGTTTAGGTAAGCTATACGCTGGAGAAACTTGAGGCGTCTAAAACCAAGCAAGGCATTGTTTCTAGAGAAGAAAATCTCAACGAAGCCAGTGGCCCAGCGAAGCACCTGGTGAAGTCGATCAGTGAGGTTAATCGGTGCCGACCCACGAAATGCATCACGCTTGGTGACGCAGTAGACTGGGCGCCATCCACGGTTGTGCATGCGGTAGCCTGTAACCACATCCTCAGTGACAGAACCATAAATCCAACCCACCTGATTGCCCCATTCTGTCTTGTACTCATACCTGTCAAATATATATGAAACATGCATGTACTTAAATCTCAATCACATTGGCGTGTTGACATGAATACCATCAAGGCATGCAATACATGCATGCATGTTAGAACTATATTATACTCGAAAAGTTAGAAATCAATTCAATCCCGAACGCCACAACTTCTTCATGATCTGGTGCAAGTTTTTATGGAAACTTCCTAGCTACACATGAAGTTTTTAGTCCATATACATGTATAGTTTATTGTATGAAAGAGGAATTGATCTAATTTTATCTGGCTAAGATGCACAAAACTGAATAAACATATCAGCAATATATTCGGCTTAACAATTATGGTATATGTTCAATACATACCAGCAAGAAAAGACAGAAACAGCTTCGGCGATCATAGCAGCATCAAGTGGGTCATGTGGGACCCTGAGAGCACCAGGAGGTCGTCCATACTTGACTGCAGGATGATCCGCTAGGGGACGACCTTGGTACTCAGCTACGAGTATGGATTCTGCTATCATTGTAGAATTTCCAAAACGTTTGGGCAGAAGATTCTCTTGTTCATGTGTAGCTCAAGATAGAAGTTGGTGGGCCTCAAAGCTTCTGCCTCAGACTCCGTCTTCTGGGAAATCTTGCCCAGTTGTGGTGGGTCAAAACCATACAGTGCAATCGCCTGAACATGCAGCCAGTACCCACATAAAATGGGCCCTGCGATGTCAATCATAGTTTTTACGTGTAAGAAATTTGTCTTTAGTTACTTGGAAATGAATTAACAGCTTCAATATTCCAAATGAAAATAAAAAAAAGGTTGAAGGAAAGAGCATAACCTGAACACCATCAAGGGCTTGCATGTTTCCGTCAAAGAATACGGTGTTGTGATTAGCATAACGGTTAGAAGGATCAATGCCTTCAACTGTGGGAATTGAATGTAGAAAATGTTCTCACCACCTTCTTCCATCATGAAGCACATTCCTTCACGAATCGCTTTGCAGTTGTATATGGAGTGGTCGCAATCAAGATTGCGGATAAATGGGCCATTCGAAAGGATAGCAGATGTTCGTACCAGCGCGTTCATGGCACCGGCTTTTTTGTTATGATCATAGCCTGGCCTCTTCTCGCGTGATACATAAACAAACATGGGGTGGCGTATGTCCACATTTGTGAAGTCTATGATCTTATCGTCTTCCCCACCCATATGAAGGTGATTGTTTGGAGGCTTCAACATCACCTGTGGGTTGTTCGTTCACATTGCAAAGAGTATATATTGGTGTGCAATTAGGATTTGGGATTTTTTTAATTTATGAAAAATTGAAATATTGAAGACAATTGACATGATATAGAAGATCGATTTTTCTTTTTGAGTCATATCGTACCTGAAGAATTCCTGCATGATCACCTTTGGAATGTTCACTAGTAGGGACGGACCAATTGCCAGGCCAATGGGTGGCATCTGCCATCCATGTGGCCTTTGGGATCACCTTCATTGGCTCTAAAGGGTCAACCACACTCTCCCTCATGTGCTTCAACATCTTCATTTCCTCCCTTGCATTGAATGCATCTGATCTTCTCCTGATTGAATCCGAAAGCCCATTAATTCTAACCTTGAACTCGTCGTATTCCCTCTTCATTTTTCTTCTATCCTTTACAAAATCGGGTGTGCTCTTATTCTTAGTAGGGTCAACTTTTAAGCTAAAGTACGTAGCTCTCCGAATTTCTTAATTGGCTCAATATCATGTTTTCTACAAAAAGGAACCCATAAATTAGCAAAACTTGCAGCCTCGGCCATAGCCTCAAAAGTTAAGAGGGAGCCTCCATCATCAGAGAGGTAACATGCAAGTTTTTCCACCGGGTAGTCAACAGATAGAATTGAAAGGATAGTGTTAGCAATGACTAGAGGTGGCTCTTTTTCAGGATCAGCTGTGGAGACAAATAAGTCAACACTGGGAAGGTCTCAGATGCCAATGATATTAGATGGTAATGGCATTTCAAACTTGTCATGGAGGATCTGAAGATCGGTTGAACGATTGATCGGGCAGAGCTTGGGAATTTGATCAAGAATCCAAGAGAAGGCAAACCATATCTCACACACCACAGACATTAGCCACAACACTGCATTGTCATTTGGATGCGCTATTCTCCATTGCAAGAACAAAAAGAGCACCATAAACCGAACAAAGATGAAGAACCTGTGTCAAATAAATCTAAGTTATCGTATGATCACAAGGTATTCGTCTCTTCTTTTAATACGATCTATTAATACATGAAATATGTTTGTCCATGGAGTTTTTTTTAGTGAAAAATATATATATGTTGTTGATTATTCGTGAGCAATTGTTTCATTTCCAATGATTGATTTAGGTAGAAGCTGGTGGGGGACAAAAGCTGGGATGTATATTGTAGTAGACATCTATATCATTTTACAGGGCAAATAAGTTAAGTATAAAAGAAGTTAGATACTGGGAGAGAGAAGCTCTCCCCACTCTCTAGAGAGAAAGCTAATCTGTTAACTGCCCTAGAGGGAGGCAGGAGCCTCGGCTCCTCCCTCCCTCCCTCCTCCTTTAGCTTCTTGCCTTTAGTTTATCTCCTCTTTTTTCCTCCTTTTTTCATCTTTTTTTGGTTCTGTTCGGTTTGTTTTCAGTTGGCACTTGCGGTTTTGGTGGCTCAGCTCTTGGTCCCTAGTTACAGCGCCATCTCGAGGCGAGGATCATCTATAAAGGTCTCGAGAGCTACCCTGTGAGGTGGCTCATTGCAGAGGAGACACGCAAGAGCTGGTGGTCTCGTCGAGGTTGGTGGATCTAGACGGGTGAGAGGCGAGCTATCCTTTTTGTTGACGCAAGGTTGAGGCTTTGGACTAAGGTGCGGCGAGGCAATGGCGGGGTGGCTCGTCGGCAAGAGGCACATTGCTCTGTTTCGTAACAAAGCGTTGGTGGTACGAGCAGCAGAGTCATGGGCTGTTGGCCTTCTTTCTCTATGGTTTTGGCCTTCGGTTTGCCGAGCATAAATCTGGGCCTCGTCTTCCCGTGCCTTATTGTGATGGTCGGCCAGTAGTTTGTGCTGCACAGTAACAGAGAAGAAAGAAGGGGGCGGCAGCCCAAGCTCCCGGTGGCTCTTCTCTCTCTCCCTTCCTCTTTCCGGACGAAAACAGAGATGAAATGCAGGTATGGCCACGCACGAAGTGGTCGGAGAAGTGGATGGAGAAAGAAATGGGAGGATGCTCCCGGTCGGTCTGGTTTTGTAAATGCTCTGGTTTTCAGAATATAAAACAGAGGATGGGTCCTCGGCCGGGGGGGGGGGGACATGCATGCGGGTTAGGAGCGGAATGGTATGACTCGTGGATGTGCAGAAGCCGGTGCTCTTGCCGAAGTGCAGTCCCAGTGAACCGATGCAGAAGCCAGTGCCGTGCGCTGGTGATCCTGTTGCGGAAAGGGAGGCGGCGGCAGCATAAAGCTTATGCTGGAACCCTAGTTCCCGTTTGTTTTCTATTTTGGTCCATGGGCTTTGTTGTTTAATGGGCCTATTTGTTTTGTTTTGGCTGGGCCATTTTGTTTTGTTTTGGACTGGTTCTTGTTTTCTGTTATTTAGGTTATCTGTTTCCTTTTATTAATAAATAGAAATAGGCTATTGGACTTGAGGTCCATAGCAGTAGTCTCACTCCTCTTTTGGAGGAAGGTGGGTGGCTGTCTCACTCCTCCGTAGGAGGAAGGTGAGTGTTTGTTCTCCTCCTCCTTGGGAGGGTGGAGCGTGGTAGGGCCTCTCTTTTTCGGAAGAGATGACGTTTTAGTTCTGTTTTTTAACAGAGCGCTTTCTCTCTGACTGTTGTCAAGAGAGAGTTTATAGAAGTTAAGACAATGTCCGCCATAAAGAAATTTATGGGTGGGGGAGCCCTCACAGTTTATCAGTTTGGCTAGTAATCTGGGTCTTTTCCTATATTGATTAGTCACAGTTGTAACTTCGGTTTCTTGGATGAAATGAAGTCTATTTCAAAAAAAAAAAAAAAGAAGTTAGATACGTAACCTGTAAGAGCAAATGATGCCTGCTGAGATCGGCAATTTTCGAGTAAGCGGCTTCCAAGGCTTATCCATTGATTCTATACCTTCCTTGAATCCCTCATGATCTCCATCCATCATCCTCATATGTGTCATCATAGGGCCAAAAAGCATTACCCATGCCATAAGTACCCTTTGTCTCGAACAACCACTGGTTGTGATCAAAACCTCCAATTTGGTTCCTCTTCGTCATAACCATATTATTGTCATCTCTTTTTGACCCATCTAGGGCTGAGCCAGCTGGGAATGGCAACTGTCTGCCTAAAAAATGTAGACCACCATCCTCATAGTCCTTGACTTTGTATGGCTCCTTGCAACTAGGACATAGGCCATTTTCTTTTCGGGCATCCATGTAGCAATCTCTGCAAATTTTGAACCTAGGGAGTACATGACAATTCTTGTTTAGCTTGATGAACTAAAATAGAAGTATTTTGCCTTTTGATATGCTTGTAAATGTTGAGGTTGATTTGCTATAGAACATTAACAAAGATTATAAACAATAAAACAAACTAGCTATCCGTTAAACAAGTACCTACAATCACAAAGGATTACATCAGCTCCCCTGTCATCCTTCATAAGCTTGCCATCACAAGTAGGCATAGAACACGCAGAGCCCTTGGCTCCATTCATCTGTGGGTGACAAACCTCTAACTCGATTACCTTATCAATGAATCCAGCATTACACGGAGAGTTTGAAACATATTGTTCTTCAACCTTGACGGCCATAGACAAGTCAATGGGCAGGTTGTCTGGTGCAGGAGGAAGGTGCATAGTGTAGTTCAGGTAGTCCCTTGATATTTCTCCCGACATATCTTGGTCATCTCTTGACAAACTGACATACCGCCCGCTCGAAGTTCGTCTCGCAAATTTAACAGTTTGCCCATTTGAATTACGGTTGCCATGAGGACGAGTAGGATCCCCAGGGTTGCGTATGGCCTTCTTTGGTGGTTGGTTGGCGAGTGATGCCATTGTCTTGCTTTCTTATTTACCAACTCTGTTTCCCCTGCCTGATTGCTGCAGTTCTATAGCATTTGCAGTAAGATTTTATTCCCCCTCTAGAGTACCCCTTATGAGGGAATCCAATTCTTGGAATTGCTCAAGACTTTCAAAAAGAAAAAAAACCAAATCTTCAAGATAAAACACCGGAACTGAAAAGCCACCCACTATATATGGCATATGCTAACATTTAATGAGAAAAGAGTCGTTCACGGCCGGACCATATATACTACAAGACAGACTTGTTGGGTTTCTAAGAAATCAGAGCATGCATGCAACCTAGCTCTAATGCTTTCACATGAGTACTGGAGAAATTAAGGTACGTAACAAGGAGCAGATCTAAGTAGTTTCTAACAAAATGTTAATTTGCAATAGAATAATGAGACATGGGAGGAAGGTTGCAATCATTCATAAAGGTTTGCCACCAACTAATTAGCTAGGGACACATGAAATGGGGTGCACGTAGGAACTAACTTTGATTGGAGAGATCATCAGTATAGAAAGATCTGGTCACATAGAAAGAGGTTTAATTTATATATAACATGCATATATGATATAGATCATAAATTCAAGGTCATGAGAGGCTTCCTAATTAATCCTACGTTGGATATTGTCTCTCAATCTTTAGCTAGGTTTCTTATTACGGCCGGATTCAAAGGATATGTGTGAGTGGAGGCCGGAGGAAAGGTGCTTGAGGACTCTCTCACACGTCCATATAGTTTATTGGGTTCCCACGATTGCTAGCCAACAGAATAACATTCAGTACCGGCCAGTCGTCAGTTGGGTTCCTAATTTCCCTTCCCATCAATATCATTCATGCCAACTCAAAATGAACTATAAAAAAATATCCGAACCTAGAATAATATAAATATATATATATAATAACATGATAAAAAATAACCAATATTCGATATTCACAGCACATACTCTGTTGATATATATATTGGAATAATTTGTTGAGAATATACACAAGTCGTGTCAAAGTACTGATAACATTCAATTAATTAATTATGAGGAATACCATAAAGCAGTCTCTGCACCGCACTCATGTCAGTTTCTTTATTTATTTTTCTTTCTTTCTGCCATGACCCCCATCCACGTCTCTCTCTCTCTCTCTGGGCATCAAAATAGTACTTTTTTTAGGGGCAAGGGCGGAAACTCAACACTAGTACTAATCGAAAAATGTTATTTAGAAGTTCCAAATGGTTTCATTCATAAATTAACAGTGTTAATATCAAAAATTACAGAATAGTCTAAAATGAGAGAAAGAGTCATTCTCAACCTGCTATGACGATCTAGGCCTCGATCGATGAAGTCTGGAGCCCTCAACGTGATCCGGTACAACTGTGAGTTACTCCATAGCAATAAATGAAAAAAAAATAATGAAAATGTAAAAGAGAAAAAAACACATATTTACATGGTTCAGTATATTACCTGCATCCACGAGGTTTTTTGGAGAGGGGAGAGTCCACTATCATATACTTATTTACAGTCTCTTATGTTTTCTCATACTCTCTATACAGTAGAGATCTCAAATATATTTGCTGGAGAATCTCTTGTCGCTGGAGCTCCTTTCGTGAGGTTGAAGAAGCTGAAGTTCAAGTCGAAGAGTCCAAGAAGTCTCCCTTCAAATCGTCTGGCCGTTTCCTTTTAGGTGCTCTCTCTTTTTGCATGTCCTTAGGGAGTGGTGAAAATTGCTAACTTCCCTTGCGTGTCTGTCATCTCTTTTATTTTCCGTTTCTTTGTTTTTTTCTCTTATCATCGTGATACCTTCCTTTTATTTGTCTCTACGTTGTCTCTCATTCCTCTCTTTTTTTGTCTTCTAGTGGGGTGACTTTTCCCTTAGGCTAGACCTTAGGCTAGACCTAATAAGCTTTTTAAGCTGTGTATATTTGATCCTCTCCGAATAGATTATCGATGCCAAGATGATTTGATGTTGTTAACAATGTTGTTGTTTTTTATTTTTCTTTTAGTACTTTTTTGTTATGAAATGGAATATACATTCATTAATCCTGTACATTACATGCATCGATATTCATGAGAGATCATGTGTCCGGCCAAAGCCTTGAGAATCAATAATTAATTGCATTAATGGTAACCATGGATTGATGATGCCGATCGATGGGGTATAGTCTTAATTTGACATCAAGAATAATTAGTTTGTGGACGGACAAGTCAAAAAACTATTTCCGATTGCATTAATTACGTACGTACCGTCATGGTTACGTTAATTGGAGATCACAAAAGTATGTCATATATATATATATATATATATAGATATATATATATACACTCACACCAGTGAAAGCAACTTACAAAGTACATTGTCTAATTTGATTATACGATTATTTTTAAGAATTAATATTATTTTTGTTAAGAAAAAAATTTTGATTAATAATGTAATACTTTTAGATAAAAAAAAAAAGTATAATTTCTAACATAAAAAATTTGATAGTTAATCATAATTAAGTAGATGATAAATAATTACACGTTTTCATTTTTTTTTTCTCAAGTAGATGATAATTAAGTAGATGAGAATCACAAGATAAATAGTTGTTTTATCGTGGTTTCTTCATGCCATTTATTTACTACATATTAAAACCAGAATAGCTAGAAAATATAATTCTTAAAAAATTTTAGAGTATATGTTTCAACATGAAAAGAGCAGATGGAATTAAAATTATGCCGTAGAAAATCTGATTCTCACAATAATGGCATGTGAGAAGTGGGAAAAAGAAAAGATATAAAAAATCAAAGTGAAACTATAAGTCACTCCTATCTTTACAAGGAGTTTTGCTACATACAATCACAGTTGCGTACTAATCTGTGTACCAATACTGATTTATTCATACTTAAAATTTAAATTAACACTATTTTCAATAAAATCTACTTTTTGACCAATCACATCACATTGGTGCACAGATTAATGCACAATTGTGTTTGCAACTATATTTTTCCCTTTACAAGGCCCTCACCTCTCCTTCACTTTCTTGCCCGATGCTAAAACACTATAAACATAACTTTCAACAAAATATAGGTCACCTTTCAGGTTCCTTTATCATGTAGTTTTATATTTTATTTATTCTTTTCGAAACAATTATACGAAAGTTACATAATTCACGGTTTCATATCATGAATATTCCTTAAAATCTGCTGAATAACTGGCATTTATTTTCTCTCCCCTATTTTCTTTCCGTTAGCCTCACCAACTCCTCTTTCACAGTTCCTCTCTATGTTTCTTCTTCTTTCCTTGTCTTTTCTATCTTCTTTGTTTTTATCACACCAAACCGTTATCTCTTTCAATTCCTGTTTTACGCCTTGTTTTTGTCCCTAATTTAGGCCTGTTGGTTTACGTTCTTTGACAATTCCCTTGACAGTCTCTATCACCTGCATGTTTCTTCTTCATAGACGAACTACTCTACACAACTCAAGCCTCCATCTCCGTACTCTACAATTTCATAAACTCATCCCGAAACCAAACCAACCACCTACATAATGAAATGAGCTTGTTGACCTCTACTTTTGCTCACCAAAACAGACTATCTAACAAAATCTTAGCCACCGAAAAACCACTGCCCAATCTCTCAGAAACTCAGCCATGCATCACCAAGCTTCCACCGCACGGCAAGCAGATCGTGAATCACCCAGCCATCATCCAATAACCCACCAACACTATGAGCTTTTCCGCTCCATCTCAACGCTGTTTTTCAGCTCCCCCCTCAGTGAGCAGTTTGTCATCAACTCTCTCTCTCTCTCTCTGTGTGTTTACAGCTCACCCTCCATGGATAACCCAGCTACCCATCTCCATTCATCAAGACTACTTCCACACCTTAGACTCCATCTCACAGCAACTGAAGACCCCTGTTTTTAGTAACCAAAGCAGAGCAAATACTCCTTCCGTGAGCCAAAGTTACCCAGATGCCACTACCATTGCCGTTGATCTCCAGCGTTGCATTTCGGCATCCTCTCAGTAAGCCCACGGACGAGCTCCTCCATTTTCTCACTCGGTTTGTCTCCTGATTTTCCCTCTTTCTCACTCGTCACTCTCTCTGTTTTGGCCGCTCAGATCATCACTCTCACTTTGAAAGATCCGTAATTATTTTTGAAATATTTTAAAAAAAATCTTGATAGAGAGAGAAGATTCGTGATCTATCACAAGTAAATAAAAAACCAAAAATCCAAAATTTATACTCTGCAACAAAGAAGACCAATTCTTGCTCCTTGAAGAATTGCACCTAACATAACAATTTAAATTTTTTTAAAAAAAGTGAAAAAATCAGTAGTTTATTTGTCTGGGAAAAGAAAATACAAAGTTAAAGAAATGCAAAAAATAAGATTAAAAAAATCTAAACTTCAGTAAAGTATGAGCATTGATCTGCATCCATATTGAATAATCTATTTACTCTCAATATAATAATAAAATATTATTGATTTAATAATTTTTTAAATTTTTATTTTTCTCATAGTTTCCATCTCCCACATTTCCCTAAAACACTCAAATCTTAATATGAGTATAAATATTAAAATCTGTAGGGAAAAAAAGGCAATAAAGAACAAGAAGTACAAAATGAAAATTTTAAAAAAAAAACAAATAAAGAAAAACACTCAGATCTAAACAAGATCTGTTAAAATAATCACAAATCTTATGCGTTCTTTAAGTGTAATGGTAGTATTTATTGTGGTGGCAATGGTGTTATTTTTATTTGTTTATGTTATTCTAATGTATCTTGATTTTAATTTTGAACTAATCTTTTTGTTTTCTAATGTATCTAAATATGTAATTATTATACTTACCGACCTATCATTATCCAAAAATATTTGCTAAAGTTTGCTTTTTTGTCTTTATGCATTAAATTATTCTTTAATCAAGTTGTTTTTTTTTTTAAAATCGTATGATTTTTGTAAAAAATCTATTTAACTCAACTAGATAAATGTGTTTTACACGTGCTCCTAGCCTTATATATATATATATATATATATATATATATGTATATTAGGTGAAAGCAACGTACAATGCACATTTGCTTAGTTTAGATTTAACTTTTTTTTAGTAAGAACGAATTTTTTATAAATAATAATGTAATGTTTCCGGTTAATTAAATAACAAGATAATATTTATGTAATTTATAAATAATTACACGCTGTAATATATTATAAAAGAAAAGCATTAATAGAAGTTATAACTTGGTCCTATAATAAACATCTAAATAACATTGTAATGTTTATATAATTTATAAATAATTACACGCTGCGATATATTATAAAAGAAGAACATTAATAGAAGCTATAGCATGGTCATATAAAAAAACATCGCTCATAGTTTCATGAAAGTTGTTTAAGATAATTTTGATTCTAGAATGACGATTCATCTTGCATTGCCTTAATAGAAAGGATATTAAAATGCCTATGTTTTTTCTTCTCCAGTTTCTCTAGATCTACATAAACTTGAATCTTCCAGATTTTTTTTATAATTTCTCCACAATGCTTTTAATATATACTTGTATATACTGTTCTACACAAGTAAGATGAAAGAAATAAATAACAATTATTTCCTACGCTCAATTAAATAAATAATAAAATGATAAAATATTATGAAATTAGAATCTAACAAAATCATATTTCAATATCACATACAAAAAATGTTTAAGAAACTATTTGTCAAACTTAATTCCCTATTGCAAACAACTACTAACTATTTCTCTACTAATTATTTTAAAATATTTCTCTATTAATTTTTTATTTGGATGTTATGATTTTTATTTTTATTTTTATTTTGTTATTCTTGATTTTTGGGGGAAATGGGATGGTTTGAAATAACGATGTAATGTTTATGTAATTTATAAATAATTACACGTTGTGATATATTATAATAATTACACGCTATGATATATTATAATAATTACACGCTGTGATATATTATAATAATTACACACTGTGATATATTATAAAAAATAGCATTAATAGAATATATAACATGGTCCTATAAATAGTTGTGATATATTACACGCTGTCAAACTTTTAATATATACTTGTATATATTATTTCTCGATTTTCCAAACCTTCTCTTCTCTCTCTCATTTATGTTCTTCTCTTTTTAGTCTTCAAACGTATCACATGGAACCGTAATGGTTTGTGAATTTATTTTTGTTAAATTTCTTAGATGTGTAAAAAGATTCTATTAATAATATTATTATTATTAATATTAACGTTTTTAATAAGTTCTACCATTATTTTTATGGTTTGGGTTTTGTTATTCTATTTTATTATTATTAAGTTATTGTAATTTTAAAATGAGTATGTCTTCAAGAGTAACGTGGGACCACACTTTAATAATGGGCAATAAAGTAAGAGACATGCTACACAGCAGCCTCACACCCAACACACCATAATTTTTGAAGTGTAGAAAAGAGGGTAACAGAGTAAAATCACATATTTAAATGGTTTGAAAAAGTGTGGGACTGACGTTTAGAATTTTTCATAAAATAAAGACCATATGTGTGCAACATGGGAAGAGATAAAAGTAAAAAGTCTTTTTAAATCCCAACCATTCATGCGTTAGGTAAAGGAAATATCTTCCTAAATTTTAATCCCCATCATTCATTTTACTTTAGCTTTTAGAGGAATCTTCCTAAGCAACAAATAGAAAACTTTGTTCTTCCGCTATCCTCTCGGATCCACTCTTGCTCACTTCCCTCTCCTTCTCGAATCCTAACACCTTCACCATTTCCTGAGAATCCCAAACCCTAGCATCTTCTTTCCTCTTTCTTTCCTCTCTTACAGGAACCCCTCTTTCTCTCTTGAACTAAACCGCACAATCCAATCCCTAATGATCTCATTGTAAAAAATGCAATAAAAATGACTTCGTTGATCTCCATGCTTTTGGTTCTCAAACAAACAGCATGAAGATAGCTTCCACTGAGCGTCGGCGTGTATCCCTCTCTCTCTCTCTCTCTCTCTCTCTCTCTCTCTCTCATGTCTGTTTGTTTTAGAAGATAGCAGAGACATTACTCTTTTTTCTTTGGTTCAACTCACTTCATAGTTTCCCTCTTTTGTGTATATTCTTTAGATCTACGATTTTTACCTCTTAGCTATGAACCTTTTTTTGTTCTTCGCAAACACTAGCAGATCTAGACTAAAATGATACTCTAAATTGTCAATGCTGTAGAAATATATATTTTAATATATGTAACAAAAGCAAGGAAAGTCGTTTGTTCGTTTGAAGATTTTTTATTTTGTTAGGTTGTCGGCTTTTCTATGGTTGGGTTGCTTTATTTTTTATTTAATATTAAACTTTTGTAATATTAAATAACACTGTTTCTAATTTTTTCCTTCCATACTTTTTGTTTCTTCAAAAAAAAGTCTGCACTTTATTTTCTCTATAATTGGTTTTCAGGGGAAAATTTTACCATTCAATGATTGAATGAATAGTGAGAAATTTACTCAATATTGATTGTAATTTTAGGAAAAATAGCAGAGTTACTTCAAGCAAGAGTATGATCTTGGAATATAATATGTACTGTTGTTTTTATTTTATATTTTTGGTTTGTGAGTTTCTGATTTTTATTTCTGTGCATTTTCTATAGTTGGGCTCTCATGTGCAGATTTTTTTTTTAAATAGTTTTTATTTATCAAATAGTTTCTTGAGGTTTTGGATTTGCTTTATCCTGAAAATCTTGTTGCTATTCTATTTTCAGTGATACTTTATGATGTCTGTTAATTTTAAGTTTCTTGAGATTTTGGATTTGTTTTTTAAGCAATTTTAAGTTGCTTGGTATTCAATTTTTGTGAGGGCTATTGTGTGATTGATTGAGGAAGTTGTTTTAGGTGTTCCATTTTTATTTTTTTTTGCATGTCGTAGTTTTATTCCCTTTTTCCTTTTTTATTAATTGATTTGATTTGCTCCTTGCAGCCTTTTGAACTGAGTTGATTGTGATATATCCCCTTAAGTTTATTTCTTTCTTTCTTCAAAACGCCAAACCACCCTTCTTGTCTTCTGAGGCTATATAAGCAATTTGAACCAATTATTTGGTAGCCCATTTATATCATTAAATTTAGATTAGAATTTGTTAGGTTTTTAACACATGTCGTATTTTGTATGGCAATTATTGAAAATGAATTTTTTTTACTATGTATTCAATAATTTTAACTACATGCCACCCATAGTTGTATGCTGCAATTTGATATTATTTACATTGTTCACACTGATTGGGCATATTATTCTATTTTTAGGCCAATGACTTGCCATGCATTAAGTTCCCTGAAATTTTTCTCTATGTGGTGAAGGTGAAACATTTGCTCTTTATTAGTTGCTTTGTCGACATGCAAAAATAAAAACTATATCTAACCAACACCAAACTGATGAGCAGCTAACATATAATTGTTCTACTTTTCATGGGCAATATTCACTTTGTGCATGTTTTAACAATTTAATTGACCTGATCTAGGGTTTTTTTTTTCAAGGACTTTGGATTGTGGTTTGCTTTAAACAAATGCATATTTGTCTTTACTCTAGCATGCAATAAAATATTTTATCTAATTTCTAATATATTTTTTTACAAATAATCTAAATTATCTATTGATTTATTTGTTTGTTTGTGTTTTTATGGAATTTGGATTATGATCCAAAAAATGTGTGTTTGTTTGGAATTTGGATTAGCTAGAGGCTTAATTTTTTACTCTAGCATGGAATTTGTGTTTGTTTGTTTGTATTAGGTCTCTGGTTTAATTTAAAAAAAAAAACAGGTGGTTTGGTTTTTTGGGTTTGTGTTTTTATGGAATTATCTAACCCTTTCAATTTTTAGAAATTTTTTTTTTCTATTTTTTTTAAAACAACTAACTGTCACACAATGAAATTTATTGATGTTCATTTCTTTATATACAATTTCTAAACAAAACCTATACAGTTCTATTTACTTTAATTTCTACATTTCTCTTCTTCTTTTTTGTTTTGAAACTTGTTCCTTTGTGTGGGTATAGTCTATCACTGTTAAGGACGTGTTTCACCGCCACTTACCACACGGATCATTTGCAACAAATGAAGGGGCGGCACTGGTTGCCCTGTGGAATCTCCGATGCCAAAGTTAGAATAATAATATGAGAGTAAAGTGTATAGTAAATCAAGTTCAGGATTTGTTACCTCTTGTAAGCTATTTATAGAGATTATTTCCTTGGAGTGATAGGAGTCTAATTAGCCTTGTGAAGTCTTTTCCTTGTAAGAGTGTAAGTCTCTCTCCTATTAGGAACCTGAATCTCTTTCCTCTTAGAAGTCTGAGTTTATCTCCTGTTAAGAGTGTGAATCAATCTCCAGCTAGAAGTATGAGTCATCTCCCTCTAAGGAGTCTGAGTCCCTTCTTAACTTTATCTCTTAGCTAAAATTGTGGGGGCTCAAAAATTCATTCCAGTTACCCCGCTAATTTTCTTTGTGATCATCACGTGTGAAATTAAATATTTAATTTCCACATTTCCTTCCATCCCTCTAGTTGTTGGTGCGAAGACTTGTGGCGAAGTCACGATTGCCATGGCAAGAGGCCTTGGTTGATGTGCAGCTTTGCGGCATAAAACGTTTGTCGCCATTATGGCAGGTGGCGAGGAGACTTTGTTCACCATCATGGGTGACTGGGTGAGGCGAGGAGAGTTAATTGCCACTATGGCGAGGAGCTTCGTCAAAGCAATCTTGTCTGCTGCTTCCTTTTCTTCTCAATTGGGATTTTTTTGTGGTTGAATGTTTTTTGCACAAGAAACTGTTTATCCTTGAGTGCTTTTGTAACAGTATTTTTGCACAGTTGAGACTGCTAAATACTCGCTCGCCCAGAGTTGTTGGTCTTGTTGCTCGCCTAGAAGCGTTTGTCCTCTTGCTCACCTAGAAGCGTTTGTCCTCTTGCTTGCCTAGAAGCATTTGTCTTCTTACTCGTTTATAGGTGTTTGTATAGCTGCCCGCCTAGTGGTGTTTGTGCTGTTGCTCGCCCAGAGACGTTTGTTTACTAAAAACAAAATAGGTTAGTATAATAAAAATTACAAAGTTGAGATTTAAATACCTGAGCCTTCATCTGGCGGCAATTGGCTTCCTAGCAAGAAGACTAATTTGGACGTCGAGGAGTTTCTATTTTACATGACACTGCGAGTGTGATAACTCGCCATTGGTGTTTAATGGTCAGGCAGTCTTTGACCTTTCCCTCCTTTTTGTATGGCACCGCGAGGCTGATAGCTTGTCATTGGTGTTTAATGGTGGCGTAGTCTATGATCTCCGCGTCCTTTTTACATGGCACCGCATGTGTGATAACTCATTATTGGTGTTTAATGGTCAGGTGGTCCAGATAGAAACCTATTACACCTTTGAACAACACCGCTACAAAGGATCCGTGTAGAACACCCTCTACACTTGCAATCACCTTACACGTGGTGATTCAACGATTCCCTGTGTAGAACACTTTCTACACGCACAAGGGTTGTACACACCCTTTTACTGATACAAGAATTGATAGTGGGTAGGATATCAGAAAACACTCCTCAATGAGTGAAATAAGAACAATACAAGCACAAACTATATCTCTCAAAATGAATAAGGGTTAAGGCTCAATGCTTAGAGAAGAGAGAATGAAAGCTTTGAATGAATGTTGTATGCTCTTGGTGTTGTAAATGTGAAGCTCTCAAATGATCTATTTATAGGCATATGAGACTTCATATTCAAATTTAAAAAGATTCACATGTCAAAGACATCATCATTCACTTTTCAAAAATTCAAACCTAATCTTTTTACTTTTTGCATATGACAAAAGGAGCACACTTTGCTTTTCAAAAAAATCAAACCTAATCTTTTACTTTTTGCATATGACAAAAGGAGCACACTTTGCTTTTCAAAAATTTCAAACCTAATCTTTTACTTTTTGCATATGACAAAAGGAGCACACTTTACTTTTCAAATTTTTCAAACAAAGACATCTTCCTTTTGCATAAGTCAAGAAAAGCATCAATCACTTTTGAAAATATTCAAATAAAACATGCACATGTGAAAGATGACAATCAATCATCTTTAATATTTTCAAAGTTCAAACCTTTAATCATGTCATGCACATGTGAAAGATGACAATCAATTATCTTTCAAAATTTTCAAATTTAATTTTCAAAATATTCATGCACAGTGTGAAAATGTATTTTAATGCTTTATGATAAAATATTAATTTTGAGCCTTAATCCTAATTTCGAATTTTAAGAGATTTACAACATTACTCTATGACTTTAATGTGAACTTGTTTCCTTCTTGCTCATGCTTGGTTCTTTGATGTGCTTGACTCCATTGTGTGGACAACTTGAGCTTGAAACTCCTTTATTCTTTGAATTCATTTGTTATCATCAAAATCCATGTGTAGATTTATAATACATGAAACTTGAAACCTTGGGTTCAACACTAACCTATTTTGTTTTTAGTAAACAAACGTCTCTGGGCGAGCAACAGCACAAACACCACTAGGCGGGTAGCTATACAAACCCTATAGACGAGTAAGAAGACAAATGCTTCTAGGCAAGCAAGAGGACAAACGCTTCTAGGTGAGCAAGAGGACAAACGCTTCTAGGCGAGCAACAAGACCAATAACTCTGGGCGAGCGAGTATTTAGCAGTCTCAACTGTGCAAAAATACTGTTACAAAAGCACTCAAGGATAAACAGTTTCTTGTGCAAAAAACATTCAACCACAAAAAAATCCCAATTGAGAAGAAAAGGAAGCAGCAGACAAGATTGCTTTGACGAAGCTCCTCGCCATAGTGGCAATTAACTCTCCTCGCCTCACCCAGTCACCCATGATGGTGAACAAAGTCTCCTCGCCACCTGCCATAATGGCGACAAACGTTTTATGCCGCAAAGCTGCACATCAACCAAGGCCTCTTGCCATGGCAATCGTGACTTCGCCACAAGTCTTCGCACCAACAACTAGAGGGATGGAAGGAAATGTGGAAATTAAATATTTAATTTCACACGTGATGATCACAAAGAAAATTAGCGGGGTAACTGGAATGAATTTTTGAGCCCCCACAATTTTAGCTAAGAGATAAAGTTAAGAAGGGACTCAGACTCCTTGGAGGGAGATGACTCATACTTCTAGCTGGAGATGGATTCACACTCTTAACAGGAGATAAACTCAGACTTTTAAGAGGAAAGAGATTCAGGTTCCTAATAGGAGAGAGACTTACACTCTTACAAGGAAAAGACTTCACAAGGCTAATTAGATTCCTATCACTCCAAGGAAATAATCTCTATAAATAGCTTACAAGAGGTAACAAATCCTGAACTTGATTTACTATACACTTTACTCTCATATTATTATTCTAACTTTGGCATCGGAGATTCCACAGGGCAACCAGTGCCGCCCCTTCATTTGTTGCAAATGATCCGTGTGGTAAGTGGCGGTGAAACACGTCCTTAACAGTGATAGACTATACCCACACAAAGGAACAAGTTTCAAAACAAAAAAGAAGAAGAGAAATGTAGAAATTAAAGTAAATAGAACTGTAAGGTTTTGTTTAGAAATTGTATATAAAGAAATGAACATCAATAAATTTCATTGTGTGACAGTTAGTTGTTTTAAAAAAAATAGAAAAAAAAAATTTCTAAAAATTGAAAGGGTTAGATAATTCCATAAAAACACAAACCCAAAAAACCAAACCACCTGTTTTTTTTTTTAAATTAAACCAGAGACCTAATACAAACAAACAAACACAAATTCCATGCTAGAGTAAAAAATTAAGCCTCTAGCTAATCCAAATTCCAAACAAACACACATTTTTTGGATCACAATCCAAATTCCATAAAAACACAAACAAACAAATAAACCAATAGATAATTTAGATTATTTGTAAAAAAATATATTAGAAAATTAGATAAAATATTTTATTGCATGCTAGAGTAAAGACAAATATGCATTGTTTAAAGCAAACCACAATCCAAAGTCCTTTGAAAAAAAAACCCTAGATAGTCAATTAAACTGTTAGAACATGCACAAAGTAATATTGCCCATGAAAAGTAGAACGACTATATGTTAGCTGCTCTCAGTTTGGTGTTGGTTAGGTATAGTTTTTATTTTTGCATGTCGACAAACAACTAATAAAGAACAAATGTTCCACCTTCACCACATAGAGAAAAATTTCAGGAACTTAATGGCACGTCATTGGCCTAAAATAGAATAATATGCCCAATCATGTGTAAACATGCAAATAATATCAAATTGAGCATACAACTATGGGTGGCATGCAGTTAAATTATTGAATACATGGTAAAAAAATTCATTTTCAATAATTGCCATACAAAATAGGACATGTGTTAAAAACCTAGCAAATTCTAATCTAAATTTAATAATAAAATGGGCTACCAATAATTGGTTTAGTTTGCTTATATAGCCTCAGAAGACAAGAAGGTGGTTTGCGTTTGAAGAAAAAAGAAATAAACTTAAGGACATATCAACAGTCAACTCAGTTCAAAAGGTGCAAGGAGCAAATCAAATCAATTAATAAAAAAGAAAAAGGAATAAAACTAGACATGCAAAAAAAAAAAATAAAAATGGAACACCTAAAACAACTTCCTCAATCAATCACACAATAGCCCTCACAAAAATTGAATACCAAGCAACTTAAAATTGCTTAAAAAACAAATCCAAAATCTCCAAGAAACTTAAAATTAAAGACATAATAAAGTATCACTGAAAATAGAAATAGCAACAAGATTTTCAATGAAAGCAAATCCAAAACCTAAGAAACTATTTGATAAATAAAAACTATTTAAAAAAAAATCTGCACATGAGAGCCCAACTATAGAAAAATGCACAGAATAAAAATCAGAAACTCACAAACCAAAAATAAAAAATAAAAACAACAGTACATATTATATACCAAGATCATACTCTTCTTGAAGTAACTCTTGCTATTTTTCCTAAAATTACAATCAATATTGAGTAAATTTCTCCTATTCATTCAGTCATTGAATGTAAAATTTTCCTCTAAAAACCAATTAATAGAGAAAATAAAGTGCAGACTCTTTTTTGAAGAAACAAAAAGTATGGAAGGAAAAAATAAACATGTTGTTTAATATTAAAAAGTTTAATGCTACAAAAGTTAAATATTACAAATTAGAAACAGATCATTAAAAAACCGAGCAAAAAAAAAGAAGCAATTTCCTGGATAAACCTAATACCCCAACAATTTTTTTTTTTTTAAACAAGGAAAAAAGGAGAGACAAGTTAAGCATTAAAAGAAAAATCAGGAGGTTTATAAGCCGCAAAAGAACAACAAAAAACAAATGCGCAACCCAACCATAGAAAAGCCGACAACCTAACAAAATAAAAAATCTTCAAATGAACAAACGACTTTCCTTACTTTTGTTACATATATTAAAATATATATTTCTATAGCATTGACAATTTAGAGTATCATTTTAGTCTAGATCTGCTAGTGTTTGCGAAGAACAAAAAAAGTTCATAGCTAAGAGGTAAAAATCGTAAATATAAAGAATATACACAAAAGAGGGAAACTATGAAGTGAGTTGAACCAAAGAAAAAAGAGTATTGTCTCCGCTATCTTCTAAAACAAACAGACATGAGAGAGAGAGAGAGAGAGAGAGAGAGAGAGAGAGAGAGAGAGAGAGAGAGAGAGAGAGAGAGAGAGAGANCTTTTCCTCTGACTGTAAAGGGAATGCGAGAGGGTGGTTTAGAACTCTCCGGCTAGGATCAATTAATAACTTTGAGGAATTGGCCAAGCAGTCTTAACACAATTTATGCCAAGTATAAAGCGATGACGCCTATTGGCATACCTTTTAACAGAAAGAAGAAGAGAGTCTTGAAGACATACCTCACTCGTTTTAATAAAGAGAGGTTGACAACTGAAGATCAAGGCTAGAAGATCACTCTGGCCGCTTCCTAGGTGTATCTGGCCGCACAGCCCTTTTATGGCGAGTTAGCCAGAAGGACCGTCTACTTGAGGGAGTTCATGGACAGGGCACTTCTGAATGCTGAAGATACATACAAGCCCTCGTAGACCCGATAAGAGATGAGCAGAGGGCAGAACGTAAAACCAACCTAGGCGATAAGAAACTTACGTCGGGTCATCGGACAGAAAATAAGAAAGACAACTAGAGCACAACAACAGATTGATGTACAACAATCTATATGCGCAAGAAAGGGAGGAGTCGGATAGAGAATATGCCAATCTAGAGGGGCAATCGTTATTGCAAATATCATCAGAGAGTCGATTGGACAGAAAACTGCACACCTGAAGAAAGGGTCACTGAACTGGCGGGCACGGGAGAGTTAGAGCGGATGGTTGCAGAACGCTCGAAGCCTAAGTGACGATACGAACAAGAGCACAACTAGCTAAGAGAGGACAGCCTAGATAGGTGGCAAGATGCTCGTTGCAGCAACGGAGACGAGCGCCCTAAAAGATGATGGGGATAGGGCCCTCGGGGTGAAATCATATGAAGTTTCCCGACCGACGGTGGGACAAGAGAAACGTGTGGCGTGCAGACCTTCTCGCCCGGGATGAGAGCACTTGGAGAACCTTACCCATGATAACAAAGTTTTTTATTTTCTATTTGATTTATTGTTTTATTGATTAACTCTTTTTGCATATTTATGGAACATCTGGCAGACATTAAAATTAACAATTCTATTTGTGTGCTGAATAAAGTGCCCTTTACAGATCAGTCTCGCTTTACCCATAGAAGCATATGGCTGTCAAGTCTTCACGACATTACACAAAGGGAAAGGTTAGGGACCACCCAATCATTAAATACCAATGACGAGCTATCAGTCTCGCGGTGCCATGTA
Organism: Carya cathayensis; assembly: GCA_011037825.1. NCBI lineage: Eukaryota > Viridiplantae > Streptophyta > Magnoliopsida > Fagales > Juglandaceae > Carya > Carya cathayensis. The sequence goes on along the minus strand of QGSO01000159.1, from coordinate 3,585,553 downwards.
AAAAGGCGGGAAAGGTCAAGGACCACCTGACCATTAAATACCAATGACGAGTTATCACACTCGCGGTGCCATGTAAAAAGGGCGCGAGGTCAGTAGACCACGCCACCCTTAAACACCAATGACGAGCAATCAGTCTCGCGATGCTTGTAAAAAGGCGGGAAATGTCAGGGACTGCTTGACAATTAAACACTAATAACAAGTTATCACACTCGCGATGCCATGTAAAAAGAGCATGGAGGTTAGTAGACCACGCCACCATTAAACACCAATGAAGCTATCAGCCTCCGGTGCCATGCAAATAAGGCGGGAAAGGTCAGCCACCTAAAGGAGACTGAATAGTGAATTCGGGGATTTTCAAGGGGTAGCTTGAGGCGAGGACGTAGGCAGTGGGGCCGAACCTCGTTAACATACTGAGTTTGCTTCTCTCTTACCCTTACTCTTTATATTTATTACTGTTTCGTATTTTGTTTATATTTTATATTGTATATTCGATTTATAATTGTTATTTTTTTAAATACAACTCAATTCACCCCCCTCTTGTATTAGTCATCTGGGCAACAGTTAGTATAATAAAAATTACAAAGTTGAGATTTAAATACCTGAGCCTTCCTCTGGCGTCAATTGGCTTCCTAGCAAGAAGACTAATTTGGACATCGAGGAGTTTCCTTTTTTCATGACACTGCGAGTGTGATAACTCTCCATTGGTGTTTAATGGTCAGGCGGTCTCTGACCTTTCCCTCCTTTTTGTATGCACCGCGAGGCTGATAGCTCGTCATTGGTGTTTAAGGGTGGCGTAGTCTATGATCTCCGCGTCCTTTTTACATGGTACCGCATGTGTGATAACTCGTCATTGGTGTTTAATAGTCAGGTGGTCCCTGACCTTTCCCGCCTATTTGCATGGCACCGTGAGGCTGATAGCTCATCATTGGTGTTTAATGGTGGCGTGGTCTACTAACCTCCATGCTCTTTTTACATGGCATCGCGAGTGTGATAACTTGTTATTAGTGTTTAATTGTCGAGCGATCCCTGACATTTCCCGCCTTTTTACAAGCATCGCGAGACTGATTGCTCGTCATTGGTGTTTAAGGGTGGCGTGGTCTACTGACCTTCGCGCCCTTTTTACATGGCACCGCGAGTGTGATAACTCGTCATTGGTATTTAATGGTCAGGTGGTCCTTGACCTTTCCCGCCTTTTTACATGGCACCGCGAGACTGATAGCTCGTCATTGGTATTTAATGATTGGGTGGTCCCTGACCTTTCCCTTTTGTAATGTCGTGAAGACTTGACAGCCATATGCTTCTATGGGTAAAGCGAGACTGATCTGTAAAGGGCACTTTATTCAGCACACAAATAGAATTGTTAATTTTAATGTCTGCCAGATGTTCCATAAATATGCAAAAAGAGTATAATCAATAAAACAATAAATCAAATAGAAAATAAAAAACTTTGTTATCATGGGTAAGGTTCTCCAAGTGCTCTACATTCCCGGGGCGAGAAGGCTGCACGCCACACGTTTCTCTTGTCCCACCGTCGGTCGGGAAACTTCATATGATTTCACCCCGAGGTGCCCTATCCCCATCATCTTTTGAGGGCGCTCCGTCTCCGTTGCTGCAACGAGCATCTTGCCACCTATCTAGGCTGTCCTCTCTTAGCTAGTTGTGCTCTTGTTCGTATCGTCACTTAGGCTTCGAGCGTTCTGCAACCATCCGCTCTAACTCTCTCGTGCCCGCCAGTTCAGTGACCCTTTCTTCACGGTTGTGCAGTTTTCTGTCCAATGCGACTCGTCTGATGATATTTGCAATAACGATTGCCCTCTCTAGATTGGCAATATTCTCTATCCGACTCCTCCCTTTCTTGCGCATATAGATTGTTGTACATCAATCTGTTGTTGTGCTCTAGTTGTCTTTCTTATTTTCTGTCCTGATGACCCGACGTAAGTTTCTTATCGCCTAGGTTGGTTTTACGTTCTGCCCTCTGCTCATCTCTTATCGGGTCTACGAGGGCTTGTAATGTATCTTCAGCATTCATGAAGTGCCCTGTCCATGAACTCCCTCAAAGTAGACAATGTCCTTCTGGCTAACTCGGCCATAAAAGGGCTGTGCGGCCAGATACCACCTAGGAAGGCGGCCAGAGTGATCTTCTAGTCTTGATCTTCAGTTGTCAACCTCTCTTTATTAAAACGAGTGAGGTATGTCTTCAGACTCTCTTCTTCTTTCTATTTAACTGTTAAAAGGTATGCCAATAGGCGTCATCGCCTTATACTTAGCATAAATTGTGTTAAGAACTGCTTGGCCAATTCCTCAAAGTTATTGATTGATCCTAGCCAGAGAGTTCTAAACCACCCTCTCGCCATTCCCTTTAGAGTCAAAGGAAAAGCTCGACAGGCAATTTCTCCAGGGAAACCGTAAAGTGATATGCACCTTAAAGTTCTCCAAGTGTTCCGCCGGGTCTTTGGACCCATCGTACACGTCAATCTGGGGAACCTTGAATTTAGGTGGGAGGGGCACTGCCATAACTTTGTCACTGTAGGGGAGGTCTGTACGATTCAACAACTGTTCTACCGAGGAAGATAGTACCATCTTCATTGTCATGTCTTCATATTTGTCAACAAGACTTTTAAGCTCATCGTGAAGTTTCTTTTTTTTTCAGCTCCTCAGTATCGACCCTGCCTACACTATGGGCATCCTCTTTCGTTTGTCCATCGACTAGTGGCGTAGCAACATGCTGTCGCCTTAACTCCTTATTTTCTTTCTGCAGTTGCTCTACTAGATCTGTCGCCTTCTTCAAATTTTCTTCCATATCTGCCCACCTCGTCTCCATCTATGTTGCGTTCGCTTCTCAGTCTCTGATTGCTTGTGATCGCGTAGCAATAGGCATGTGAAAAGTATGCTGGTTGCAAGAAATATATAGATCCCACAGACGGCGCCAAATGTTAAGGACGTGTTTCATTGCCACCAACCACACGGATCACCTGCAACAAATGAAGGGGCGGCACTGGTTGCCCTGTGGAATCTCCAATGTCAAAGTCAGAATAATAATATGAGAGTAAGAGTGTATAGTAAATCAAGTTCAAAATTTGTTATCTCCTGTAAGCTATTTATAGAGGTTATTTCCTTGGAGTGATAGGAATCTAATTAGTCTTGTTAAGCATTTTCCATGTAAGAGTGTGAGTCTCTCTCTTATTAAGAACCTGAATCTCTTTCCTCTTAGGAGTCTGAGTTTATCTCTTGTTAAGAGTGTGAATCTATATCCTGCTAGAAGTATGAGTCATTTCCCTCCTAGGAATCTGAGTCCCTTCTTGACTTTATCTCTTAGCTAAAATTGTGGGGGCTCAAATATCCATTCCAATCACTATACAATGACCCTCTTCTCCATGTACTTGCTTTCATTTGATCATCACTGGGCACATCCTTAATATTTTTCCTGGTATCGTTTTTTTAACTTGTATGCTAAATAACAAAGAAGATTCCTCAATCATTATTTTGTGTTGGCTACATATTAGTTTTTTTCCCTCTGTAATGAAACCAAGTCTCTAATATTAAACTATAAATGAAAAACCATATATATAAAGCAATGGATAAATGAATAAGATGCATAAACAAGTCTTAAACAATTAAACCATATAAACAGACAATTTAACCATAAATGTATAGAGGAAGGCATAAAATGACAGTAAACAAAAGAATCCAAATAACTGTCTTGGTTAGTATGAATAAACAATTAAACCATAAATGAATAAATCAATGCATAAAACAACAGCAAAACAAAAAAACAGAATACTTAATAAAACATATACTTACAAAGTTGAAAGAAATAAATGCTAAGTTCTTAAGCCCCCACCCAAAACCTGAAAAGAAAACACCAAAAACAAAAGATGAAGTTACAGATATGATTCAGCACTCATTATTTTGTGTGGGCTATATATTAGTTTTTTTTCGTAGTACTTGAATTTCGATGTTGGTAATCATACTTTTGCTCACTAATGGGAAAAATATTTAGAAAGTAACTTAATTCTTATTATTCTATCANTTATATATACATACGCATGAGTAATAATGTGGTAGAGTACTCGACATAGTACTTGGACAGATTAGGGAGTACTAGAAATAATAAAAAAAGTGACTACATACATATGTACTTAAATATGGCTTTAATGTACAATCGGAAAATGAAGCTGGCTGCGCAAGATATTCACAGCCTCTTCTAGGATCTCCAATTTCATCTTGAATTTTCAAATTTCTTTGGGTCATTAATGTACGTATGTGTATGTGGAGGATATTATATCTCTATATATATAAAGTGGCTATCAAACAGATTTTTCTTATTTTAATAGTTTTTATTGTTTTACTGTTAAATTTAACGCCATCTGCCAAATTCCTTCCGTTATTGGTTGTTTTATATTTAAAGCCCACTTGAAAATAATTGCCGATACAACCACATGCACATGCATTTAAACATAACGTTACATTTCTAATTGACAATTACATTGCACTGTCCTAATTAACGTTACATTTCTCCAAAGCAATATATATTTTTTATTTAAAGCCCATTTAAAAATAATTGCCGATACAACCACATGCACATGCATTTAAAAATAACGTTACATTTTCAATTGACAATTACATTGCATTCTATTATTCATTGGATTCTGTTAGCCGAAGAAATCCCTTATTTCTCCTTGAGGTTTTTTTTTCATCTTTGCATTGCATTTCCCTATATTTTCATTTTTGCATTCTGGTTGATCTTTCTGCTGGTTGGAGGTATTCAAATTTTGCTGTGTTTAAGGTAATCATCTGTATCTGTTTTATGTTAACTATTAGAGAAAAAAATTTTGTATTTTCCCTTCAAGATCTGTGCATATAAATACGATAGAATAAGAGTCCCGATGTAACTTACATTTCCTAATTTGGTCTTCTCTATGTTTGTTTTATTTTTGTAGCCTTAGATCTTAGTAAAGGGCATTGAATCCAATAGATACAATTCAAAACCTTATCCCCATTAATTTCCTCACCAATCCCATCCAACCATCTTGCAGGCATTAGACACTACACTCATGGGTTTCTCATATTATTTTGCATGAAAAGCCTAACCAATATAACTCCAAATTGTAAAAAAATAGATCCAGCTAAAAAAGTAAAGTTGAATCTATATTGATAACCCATTTCACCCAAATCCATGAACATAAAGAAAAACCTTTTCTAGTACTCCCTACCACCAGAAAGAGGACGACATTTTCATGAAACCTAGATACGTGAATGGGTAAAACACATGGTATAGGCCTTTTATTTTTTGAAACATAAAAAGGAGGGGGACTATGGTACTACATGTATAGCAGATTAGTACAAAGTCGCAATACTTTCTGGTCTCTTCTGGTGGCCTCTAGAAGACAATTATTTGGTGTGGTACAGCAAAGAGGAAAAAAAAAAGATAAAACCGATTACAGGATACATATAAATTCAGAGAAATAAGGGATTTCTTCGGCTAACAGAATCCAATGAATAATAGAATGCAATGTAATTGTCAATTGAAAATGTAACGTTATTTTTAAATGCATGTGCATGTGGTTGTATCGGCAATTATTTTTAAATGGGCTTTAAACAAAAAAATATATTGCTTTGGAGAAATGTAACGTTAATTAGGACAGTGTAATGTAATTGTCAATTGGAAATGTAACGTTATGTTTAAATGCATGTGCATGTAGTTGTATCGGCAATTATTTTCAAGTGGGCTTTAAATATAAAACAACAAATAACGGAAGGAATTTGACGGATGGCGTTAACTTTAACAGTAAAACAATAAAAACTATTAAAACAAGAAAAATCTGTTTGATAGCCACTTTATATATATAAAGATATAATATCTTCCACATACACATACGTACATTAATGACCCAAAGAAATTTGAAAATTCAAGATGAAATTGGAGATCCTAGAAGAGGCTGTGAATATCTTGCACAACCAGCTTCATTTTTCGATTGTACATTAAAGCCATATTTAAGTACATATGTATGTAGTTGAATCCGTCAATTTTTTTATTATTTCTAGTACTCCCTAATCTGTCCAAGTACTCTGTCGAGTACTCTACCACATTATTACTCATGCGTATGTATATATAATTAATATAGAAAAAGCTTCTCATCAGTTACTGTTTCGTATCATCTGTTGCACACCTTACGTGGAAAGTAGTTTTTTCTTGGTTTTTTGAGTTTTGAACCGGTTCCTTCCTTACAACCCCCCCTCCCCCTCTCAGTTGAGTTCGTCCCCCCTCCCCCCGATGAAACTCAGGCCCCACAGTCTATCAAAGTCTGTGTATGGTGGCTATGTCGGAGACTGGAGATTGAGGTGAGGAGAGAGAGCTTGATGAGATTGAAGAGAGTTGAGGAGAGAGAGTGAAATGATGAGAGAGAGGGGGTTGGATGAGATGAGAGAGAGTTTGAGAGAGAGAGAGAGAGGGTCCAATGAAATTGAGGTGAGGAGAGAGAGAGAGAGAGAGAGAGCTTAATGGGATTGAAAAGAGTTGAGGAGAGAGAGTGAAATGATGAGAGAGAGAGAGAGGGAGTCGGATGAGGAAAATAGAAGAATTTGAAGAGAAAGAGAGGGTTCGATGAGTAGAGAGTTTGAGGAGAGAGAGAGAGAGTTTGATGAGAGAGGGGCAGATTGAAGAGAGTTGAGGAGAGAGAGTGAAATGATGGGTTATTTTGTACGAAGTGTGGGGTGTGGCTGTCTACCGTGGCTGATCTGTAGAATTACTCATATAATATAATATACTTTATTGCTTTGCTACCCACTCAACGAATACAAGTTCATGTTAATAATTAAATTAGATATTTATTTATTAGAAAATTCAACATAGGCCTCACTACAAGAATATAGGATTTTTGTGACCAATTCATTTTCATCTCCACAAAATTAGATGCTAAAACTTATTATTTGCATCCAACTTATACTCATCGCAAGTTTTCGTCATTAAAGGTTATTTTTTTAAAAAAATAAATAGTTTTGCAACTTTTGCATCCACAATTTGATCCTATTGCATCATTTTCTCTTTACACAAAAATTAGGCCTCATCATCGTACTATAAGCGGTGATTCGAATCTGTCGCAACATTATACTGTACAATTACGACGATACATATTCTTTTAGCAACGATTATTTCCAACGCAATACAATTATAGGGTTGTTGCGACCATATCATTTCCATCCCTACACAGATTGACACTAAATATTGATTAGATTTAAACTCATCGCAAGTTACCGTCGCTAAAGGTAAGAATGAGACCATGAACATTTTTTTTCTTTTGCGTCCACGATTTAGTCCTTTTGCATAATTTTTGTCTCGACACAAAATACTATTTGCGTCATCATTGTACCATAAGCGTCCACTTGAATCCGTCATAAAATGATAACTACACAATTGCTATGATACTTAACGTGTTTGCAATGATTATTTTCACCTCAATAAGAGAATCCTGTACAAATCCTAATGGTAGCTTGTGAGTCTCCCAAAAATTTCTCCAAATTCAAACATAGCCCTAATTTCGCTGAAGGAGTTCTGATTGAGTGCGATGCTCCTGCTCAATCTTCTCACATGTTTTCAATTGGTGAATTCATTCCTTTCACGATTGATGGTGCTTTCAGAAGAAACTCCACATAGATGGTACATCATCAATAGTTTTGAAGATTGATAATCTCAAACTTGGAAAATAAACATAGGTACATCTTCAACAATTCGAAATGTTTGATTTTCATGATCGTTGCAACTTTCGTTTGGTTTTGTAAAGGTAATACATTTTCCTAGGGTTTTTTTCACTCCTATATTAATCCACGCAATGCTATTCTCATTCCTTGTTCATCATAAGTTATTTAGCTTCTGTGGGTCTTCATGTATTATGCAGTTTTTGGACTTCTTTTTTTGCTTGTTTTGATTACTTTGCCAAATTACTCTTTAAGTGATTGTGTTTGTTTGGGAGAAAAATAAACACAAACAACTATGATTATACAGTGTTTTTAATTCGGTTCAACTCTTCTGATTTTTAATCGTTAAGTTTTTTTTTAATGCAAGATTTTCATTTTATATTACATTTTAACATTTTAATCTTTGTTTGTTATGTCTGGTGTGGATTTAGTATCTGAAGTTGGTAGCAGTTGGAGTAGGATGAGGTGGATGACATTTATTACTAACATAGGATGAGGAGTTTACTTTCAACCCAATGTCCAATTGGATATTTTGTAATTAGCTAGAGCTACATCTTAAATTGCTTATCACCATCCTATTGTGAGAATTTTCTTTTTTTTTTTTTGCTTTTTTTTATGGCTATCAATGACAATTACAATGTTTTAATATATATATATGTTTTTTGTACATTTTGGAATTGAATATAGTTTTTCTTTTTTTTTGGCTAAACAAAATTAGTGGGTGCACGCTATAAGTATTTTTATTCTCAATTTGTTTTTAAGAATGTGATCCTCATTTTAGTGAATTGTTATGCATTGGAGGGTGGTTATTTCTCATCATAAACTAGGCATTCTTATCATTTTAGTGAATTTTTATCTTTTGTAAAATTTGCATAGAGCTAAACTAGGTTGAGTCTGTCAATGAGCACTTCAAAACCCATTCACAACAACTACAAATATAAGAGATTAAATAGACAGCTATAGCCATATGAAATAAAACCCTGATCGGTAAGCACTAAGCATGTAGTGACCTAATTAGCTGTGAGTTTTTAAGGTGATACATTTATCTCAGCATTTTTCATTTTTTCCCTTTCCAATTAAACATAAATAATAGACTCACAAAAGCACTCACCTATTAGGATTTGCTCATTTGCTGTCGCGTCACAAAAACCATAAGAGGCCTTTTTAATTCTGAAATTGTAAAAATTAATATCGCGTCACAAAGTTAAAATTTGGTTGATTTCTCAGCCGGTCGAAACATACGATCATTTCGATCCAAACCTAAATGTAAATATATATATATATATATATATATATATATATATATATATACACCTCTATCTACGTAGCTTTCTCATCTATATAGGCACGACCATTTTCGTTAAAACAATAAATAAAATAAAATAAAAGAAAAAAACTGTGAAAAATTATAATTATCACACAAACTAGTTTTCATGCATGTGCTAGCTTGTTTTCTAACTCGCATTTTAAAATATTTTTTTCTCCCATATATTTGTTACATGTGTCATCACTCAACACGAAGAAGCTGTGAATAAGAAAAGCCGAAATTCAAACATATATATCTAATTCTAAGGAATTATCTATAATATATATATATATATATGATGTTTTTTAACCCTAATTTTTATTGATAAATCTGTACTTATTTTGGAGGATCGATCGAATATCTTATATAAAAGAGTAAAGCGGTTACAACATCTGAAATTCTAAAACCTGAGTTTTAATATATTAAAAAAAACATTATTAGGAATATATATAATATATTTTGGGTTTACCCTCCAATATTGCCCTTTTCGGTGAGAATATTATATCCCGATCACCGAGTGTGTCTAGATTCATGAGATCATGGAATAGAATAAAATTAGTTTATAAAACAAAGAAAAAAAAAAGGGAAATTCTTGAACAATTGAAGAAAAGAAAACAGATAAATCACATGAAATTTTGTACGTTAAATTAACGGATCGACTTACTGAAATGGAGGATACGTCGTACTTCAGGCAGGCCGGTCAAGTACTCCTGATCTAATATTATATGTATTACAAGATTCACACGAGCACATCACTATGATCTTCATGATCTTGTTCGATATCATTCTCTCGTCTCCAACACGCTTTGATAAGAAGTTCGAGATTATAAATACTAGAATGGAGGCCTGGCTGCATTGCCACTCCAACCAAACGCATGATCATAATTTCCCATGTTCACGCCCAAGTTGTAAAAGGGAACACCGCCGCCGCCTCCCCCATCTGCCAATTGCCCAGCCCTGCCGGTCACTCCCGAAGATTGTGAGGTTGCGGGCTGCACCTGCACCGGCGACTCTTCCAGATCCTGCAATGGTAACCTATCATACACTGCATTTGCAAATGATGCCACCATCAACAGCACAGGACCTGAAGCCGTCAGTGGCGGCACCACACTCCCTCCTACGACCTGTCCCTGCCCACCTGCCAAAAATATTGTCAAGCCACCAGCTCCCGGCGGAGCTGGAGGCGGCAGCGCTGTCCCCGTTAGAGACAAAATCTCTAATCTCCCGTGTAATGTTACGACACTACCGCCTTGAGTTGCTGCTGATGGCTGGCGCAAGGTTACATTGGTGACAGCCCCACTGCTACTAAGGATGCAAACTCCCCGGGCGCGGCGCCTGGCGTAGTCTGACACTGACTCGACTATGTCTGAACCCGCAGAGACTTCTAAGACATGGGATCTCAGAGCACTTGGACTGTCTCGGGTTATGAATATTGGTGGCTTAGGCTTGTTCTTGGAACCGGGAGGACGTCCTCGAGGCCTGCGACTGGAGGTTGCTCCTGAAGTACATGTATTGGGGACATCCGGCGCTCTTTCTTTGTCTGGAGACCTGGTCCCAGGAGCTGTGGCCTGTGATGATCTTTGGAGGTGGAGCTCTGGTCCCAGGAGCTGTTGGACATAGCGAGAATCTTGACGTGGTTCCAAGCCGGACATCAGGGCAATCTCTCTATCTCTCTCTCTAAAAGCTCACAGATTCTCGCCACCAAGCTAGCTATGTGCTAATTCTGAGGTGAAAAGAAGTCGATGATGGTACGTACGGGATCATCGACTCAGATCAACGCATTATAAATTTTGGAGCTACCAATTCTTCTACGATCTGACTATAAAAAGATGGAAGATTTAGAACACAAGCCCTAAAAGTAGAATAATTAGAAGAGTTGTCCATTTTTCGCTTCCATTTCTTAGATAAAGTAGCTAATTTGATCCAGGTTTCCGGACTATTTCGATCAATTCCTAGTGAAAGAGAGCAATGGAGAAAAGAAGATCAATATTCAGATCTCGGAAGCTATTAGACATGCACCAAGAAATTATAGGCCAGTCCACTCATGGGTGCTTCCCTACCCAGCTTCAGAACTTTACCGGAACTAAAAGCTAATAAATAAAGGTACATATTTTAGTCTTATTCGTAAAAGAACTTCATGTTTTATTTGTTTCTTTTTCTAATTAAGCATTGCGTATTTTTTTTAATGCATATATATATATATAACTGGGAATTAAAGACATGCACCTGAACCAGCTTGTCAGTCACTCTCCCTCTACATGCAGTAACTTTCTTCCAAAAAAAAAAAAAAATCCCTCTGAACTTGTATCCTTCAAAGTTGCTTAACCGGAGAGGCGCGTTCCCCTACCTCTTCCGCCTCTCAGCTTCTTCCCTCCTTGCAGCTCCTATCCTTGGCGGTAATTTATTTCAGTTTTTTTGTTGTTAATGTCCCGATCTTAGGAACGATGAAGATCCGTTGTATATATTTAGGATATCACATCTTCATTCTACACTACAAATACATGACCACCTTTGGAACTATATATATATATATATTTATATATATAGGCCATCCAGCTACAAGATTTGGGAAAGTGGCACGTACGATAGTCTCCTCATGCACCACATAAGTCACGCGTGAGTCTCGATCGTCATGAGCCGCTATATATATTATCGTCATGTACCTATGCCTTCAACATTAATGATGTGTGCAGATGTGCCCTCAAATTCAGTATTACATGAGTTGATGTTGGAGATTGCCACTTCCAATATCCTTGGTGATCAGGAGTGTAGATAGGTTATACCTATATATACATAACTATCAAATGCTCGATTTTTTTTAAGCGAAACGGAGATGATCTTAAAAAAAACAAAAAGAATTAGAAGAAGAAGCTAGTTCGCGCTTAGCATAGACGTGCTAGTACTGCAATTATGACTCTTATTTAAGGGATAGTGTTATCAATGTGGTAAACTATATATCATAAAAGTGAATGGTTGATATAAAGTTATCAAGGCCGGACTTGATCAGCCGTTGAATCAAGATCATAATGTTTTGACATAGCACTGTTGCAGATATCCCCCCTCCCCCCACATTAACATTCAACTGATCATAAACTCAAAATTCCAACATTTTCTTCCATCAAATTAATGCCCATCCTCATAAATTTAGGATCAAAGATCTATCTCTTACATGTAGAAACTCCGGCATCAACTTATAGTGGCAGAAAATGTCTCAGGCAAAGCATTAAAAGGACCTTAATTATCAATTAAGTAGTATTATCTTTGTATGATCATGTAGTCTAAATTAATTTTTAAGGCTAGCTGCAATTATTCTTTGTTTTTCTATCGCTGCATAATCATCACATGAAGTACTACAAAGTAGTTGGTCATTTCCTTCACGTTTTCTACGAGTAGTACTCCTGTTTCCTTTTCCCCTTTCTTCCCTGATCCACTCCTTTAAACAAGTGGTGTCCACTCAGTTTGATCAGCTTCCAATTCCATGAACTTCAAGAGTTCTAATTCTATGGTTTCATTCTTAAAACCACATACTGCGCGCATACCCTAAATATTTAATATCTAACAATCATTTTCAATGTCGATATAAAATTAAGACAAAACAACCTTTAGAAAAGTGGTTGTCTTAATTATAAGTACCATCCTCACAGTTCCATTCTAAATCCCGCATATGAAACTTGAAACTCCTCTTCTGGTTGGTTGTTGGTTGGTTCGCTTCTGATTAAAGATCAAGAGAATCACATGCTATCCAATATGAGTAGGTCTCCCCGAGAATGATTATCATTTTCTTTTTCAATTTCCTCAGCCACCTTTTTCTTGAGCCACCCAAAAAAGTATCCCCACCACTTCGGTATTTTATATTCTTTTTAAAGACTTTGTTTAGTACCTTTACTAGGTTTTTTTCTTTTTCTTTTTTTTTTCTCATATTTATAATAAGTGGAGGCATATCTTTCCTACTTTGTAGAAAAAAATAATAATTGAAAACGATCGAGTTTGATGATGATCTAGCCGTGCTCTTGAAGCTCTCTTATTTATTTATTTATTTTTCCTTTATTGTTTTATTTTTCTTTCCGTACCATTTTCTTTTAGCCCAGTTGTACATACAGCTAGCGGCAATAAAATCGTTGTGAATATGTTTCTGGGGACGAGCAGTACTTTGAGCATTGGAAGGAGTGCCTGTCGGGTTGGGCTCTAGCTTGGATTAGGGTTCCCAATGTGGGATGGGCCGCATTATATATGCCGATCAGCATATAGTAGGTTCGTCCGTAGTTGCTCGGCCATGCAAATGTCTGATTTTCTTCTAAACAACACACAAACATGAGGAAAATTTATTGAATTTTACTTCTTTTTTTTTAAATAAATGGTCATATATTCGATAAAAGTTCCCATAGAAATTCTGATATCTAAATGTTATGAGGGGGATCAGGACCTCGAAAGAATATACTGCCATTAATATAAGTATATTGATTAGGAGTGGTGCAATTTTATCTTCTTTTGATCTTTTTTCCACACTTTCCCTAGTCATGCTTCAAAATGAAGAATATTTTGAACAAGTGGGAACTTTAATATTGGGTCATGATATGATAAATTTAAATTAATTAAAAGTCATGCTCGTGATGATGATGATGACATGAAGGTTTTATTATATTGACTTGACCACCAAGGATATAAACTTCATCAAATTGCCTGTGAATTCATGCTAATTAATTAAGGGGGGGCGGAAATCATGATGATGGGAGTCAATATGGGTGATGCTAATAAGGAATTATTTTGATAAATGATCAGAGGTCCTTGCTTGCTAGATTTAAGTCTTGTGAACATGATCATGAAAAAAAAAAGAGTTGAATTTTAGAGTAATACTACGTACAGTCTTAAGATACGCAAGTCTCATGTACTCATTGTGAAAAATAGTAAGGTATACTATTAAAAAAATGATTTTTTTGTAAGGGTCTCATATTTACTTATTTTTTCCAAAAAAAGTATGCGAGACTTACATATTCTAGTACTGCAAATATCATTTCTCTAAAATTTATGCCTATAGTCCTTTTGAGATTAGAATCAAGACATGACTAGACATACCTTGAAGAAGAACTTGGCCTTGCCTTTTTGGTCAAGGGAAAAAAAATAATTAAAAAGGACCATGCATGTGCTTGCTTAGTTGTTGGTCTTGTCTTCCTAGCTTCTTATTCCAACTTCCATCAGTACATATATATAATTTATTTAATAATCCCTTCGCCTACTTTGCAAAATAAAAGGAAGTTGATTGAGTCCCTCGATCGGGCCTGAGATCAAGACAAAGTTATTTAATCTTTTATTTTTTTTTAACAAATACATTTTTATATATCCTAGAATTATTTATTTTCAATATTCAATGTACGTACACACTATAAAACATGATGTAAAGGTACATTAGGCACCTTAAAATATGAAAAAATTTGCAATGTTAATTGGTCATGATCATCGATGTCATGTATTAGATCTAATCTAAGTACATGATGTCTAATTAATTAAGATGTTAATCTCTCTCTCTCTTTGTAGTTGGTTTGAGTGTTGAGAAGTGTTGAGGTATGTTGTGAATAGTAATAAAAAAGTATGTGAAAATTAATAATAAAATATTGAATAATAGTAAAAAGTAATTAATAGTAGTAAAAATATGTAAAAATTAATAATAAAGTAATAAATAGTAGTGGAGTATGTTAAGAACTGTTGAGATATTCTCAACACCCAAACACACCTGCCTGCGACCGCCGACGACTGCCGACATTTGAACTTTTCTATGTGTTAACGTCCGGGATATATCATATATATATATATAGAGAGAGAGAGCTAGGCATCATCTGGGGTACTTGTCATGTACAGCTGCCTAAAACATATATGATAGTATTTAGTTTAACGAATTCCATTTTGCTAGTCAAGAAAATAACATTCAAATTCTAATATTATATTTCGTGACACATGACCTAATTATTACGGGAAAATAAAACAATCCAAAGGCATATATATATTAGATATATAAAACAGGCTACAGCTAGCTTGAGGTTGATCAATCTGAACGGACAAAACCAGATCAGAATAACAAGGCAAAATAATAATAGTAAACGGGCATGCACCAACTGTAAGCCAACTCATCATCATGTCCAAGAATAATTAATATTATTCTTGCAGCTGGGCGAAGAGGCACGCATATTAGGCTGGCAGATACTTCCTGGCAGCTTAGACATGAGTAGGTCATTCGATTTTTGGGTACCATTCAATTGATATGTTGTTTTTTGCTCCTTTTTAATCCCACATCGGTGGGATTAAATGAAAGAGACCTAGGTTTCAGTTATAAATAAGAGGCTAGCCTCTTAGTTTAAGTGCACCAGTTGAAAGCTTATCTAATAACTTTTAATTTTAGTTAAATGCCTCTATTAGTCTTTTGTAAAAAGGAAAGAGGTGTAAAGTTAAAGTTTTACTAGTGGGGTAGCTTTGTAGGTGTGGTAAGGAGAAAAATTGTGTGATTGTAACAATTTTTCACATAGTGAATTTTCTTCTCCGGGTCTGGTGGTTTTTCTCATGTTTTGGAGTTTCCACGTAAATTTCTTGTGTTGTTATTATTTCTCTATTTTTCTTGTTATTCTTGCAAAGGGTAGATCCTAGGGGGGTGAATTTGGGAGGTCCAAATTCTCAACAATTGGTATCAGAGCCACTAGGTTCTTTTTGTGGGGTGGAGTTTTGGTGTGGTAGTGTGGATACGTACAGTCTAAGGAGGTTCTGTCTAGGAGATTGGAAATTTTAAGTGTGTCCATTGTGACCCTCCAATCTTTCTTGGGAACTGACTTAGTGAGGTACTATTCATTTCTATAGTAAATTCATCAAAACTATATCAGGAAGTATGCCTTCAAATCTTGTCAAATTTGAGGTGGAGAAATTTGATGGGAGAATCAATTTTGGCTTGTGGCAAGTACAAGTCAAGGATATCTTGATTCAATCAGGATTACACAAGGCATTGAAGGGCAGACCAACACCTGAAGTCAGCACTGGTACTAGTGCGACTGGTGAAAAGAGCAGATCTAAAATGAGCGATGAAGATTGGGAGGATCTGGATTTGAGAACAGCAAGTGCGATACGTCTGTGCTTGGCCAAAAATGTTCTTGCAAATGTGCATGGAATATCTACGGCAAAGGAACTTTGGGAAAAACTTGAAGAGTTGTATCAGACGAAAGGCGTCTCAAATCGTGTGTACCTGAAGGAGCAGTTTCATACACTGCGGATGAGTGAAGGTACAACTATTTCAGATCATTTAAGCGTTCTCAATGGCATTGTCGCTGAGCTAGAAGCTATTGGAGTTAAAATTGATGATGAGGATCAGGCCTTGAGACTCATCTGGTCTCTTCCACCTTCCTATGAGCACATGAAGCCTATTTTGATACATGGGAAGGAGAAAATAATTTTTTCAGAGGTTACCAGTAAAATCTTTTCTGAAGAGAGAAGACTAAGTAGTGGAAATAATGTTCCACTTGAGAACTTAGTGATGGTAGCAGCTGGAAATGGGAAGATGAAGAACTCCATGAAGAAGAAAGTAATTTGCTGGGAGTGTGGACAATCTGGGCACGTCAAGAAAAATTGTCCGAGAGCAGGAGCTGGTTCGGCAAGTGGCTCCAAGTCAGTAAATGGAGATACTGGAAATGATGCTAATATTGCGTCTCTCTCCATAGAAGATTTTGATCTTTAAAAGGAGACGTGTACATCCTCATGGCATGCCGCTAATTCCCAAAGTTGCCATGATAGAGGATGTGTTAATGTTAGCGGGTCCACAAGTTTGCACACAGGCATTGGTTTGGCATTGATGCAGGGTGTGTGGTGGAAATTCATGTCAATGGCTGATGAACTTCCAGGAGAGCCAAATATGGAAGTTACACCATAATTTTCAACAAGATTGTTTTCGACATGGGCCGAAGTAAAATGCTTGGAATTGATTTATTCTGAGTGGGTATGCTTTTATGGTGAAGCATGATAGCGGAAGCTATGAAGATCTTCATTGAATTGAGATGGAGCTTGGCTGTGGGATTAGTCAAAATCGCAAGGTGGAGATTGTTGTTTTTTGCTCCTTTTTAATCCCACATCGGTGGGATTAAATGAAAGAGACCTAGGTCTCAGTTATAAATAAGAGGTTAGCCTCTTAGTTTAAGTGCACCAGTTGAAAGCTTATCTAGTAACTTTTGACTTTAGTTAAATTCCTCTATTAGTCTTTTGTAAAAATGAAAGAGGTGTAAAGTTAAAGTTTTACTAGTTGGGTAGCTTTGTAGGTGTGGTGAGGAGAAAAATTGTGTGATTGTAACAATTTTTCACATAGTGAATTTTCTTCTCTGGGTCTGGTGGTTTTTCTCCTGTTTTAAAGTTTCCACGTAAATTTCTTGTGTTGTTATTATTTTTCTATTTTTCTTGTTATTCTTGCAAAGGGTAGATCCTAAGGGAGGTGAATTTGGAAGGTCCAAATTCCCAACATGATCAAGATCAGATCAGAAGTTGTTGTACTAACAATTAAACCCACCACTCTGCATGCATTTTCGGGCGTACGTACAAATCCCGACATGGGTAGAGGTCTCATGAACTTTACATTCAACGTATAGTATCTGTGACATGCCAGACCGACATGGGTACGTACAAATCCCGGATAGGATCGATGCTCGTGTAAATTCCATGGATAATAATAACGAGGTAGACCAGTGACAAGTGATGATGATAACCAAAATTAGTCAGATAAACCTGCAAATTGTCACCACTTTCATAGAGGATATTCCCCCAACATGTATAAAGTGCTGCACAAAAATAAAAATGTTGACTATAATCTGTCGACTTCAGATGGCCATTTATTTCAAGCATATTGCAAAATGCATAGACATGTTCACACTGCAGAACTAGATGATCCATGTACAACCACTTTGGTTACATTAATAACATTGGCTAGGTGTAAAAACTTGACTTGGCTGATCTAACATAAGGCAATAAACTGAGAGTGACCCCTTTCATTCTTTATATATATTTATTGAGTGGGGTCTTAATTAACAGCTTGACTAGAACGCCCGTGCTTTTCTCAATCCCATTACACGTTGGGGATGGATGCAGTATCTGCAGAGATTTTTCCAGCTGCACTAATCCTGGAAGATAATTGTTACATAAATAAAAAATAAAAAATAAAATAAAATAAAATAAAATAAAAAGTATATAAAATAAATTTACACACTGATGTAGATTTATGAGATTATTTAAATTTACTTTATAATAAAAGTAACTTTATAATCTGACTTATCACATCAAGTCATATTAATTTATAAGTTTATTTTTGTGGTCAAATAGTTACCATCCATGAATTTATATATATGAAAACTGATGTGTCAACTGCATGTACACATATTGCTTCATTACATTTATTGTTGTTGTCCCTAATGGATAGGTATGGAGCTGTTTGTCATATAACAATTTAATTTTTATTTTAAAATATTGTTTCTCAACTATTTTTTTCTCACCTAATTATATAGTAAAATATTATTTTAAAAATGAATAATTTCAGGTCAAATTGAAAAATTATTTAATTTTACTGTAGCTGTAAAGTAGAGTTTTGAAATTTTAGTTTTGCTAAGTACAATCGAGATATGCAAGCGGGGTGTATTCGGATTGTACGGAGAGGGAATTTTAAAAAATAAGGACAAAAGCATACAATTAAGAAAAAATAAAGAAAGAAAACTAAGGATAAAGAGAAAAGAAATCGGACCTCCAACACGTCATCTCGGCTGCTGCTGTAGCCACAACCACTAGCTTCCAAATTCAAACCTGAATCAGAGGACAACGAAGCGATGGTAGAATCAAAATCCTAGCTATATTAGAGTGATGTAGAGTATTATCGATTTGTTTGCAAAGTTTTGATTCATAAATATTATCTAGTTGATGATGCTGATTTAGATACGAACATAACTTTTTCAAAAAAAATAATTTTAAAATTTCGTCGCATAGATTTACGTCTCCCCATTTGAAAGTTAGAGGATTTCACCTACTCACACCCAGTACAAAGCTTAGACACTTTTTTAAATTTAGGCAAACTTGATAATGTCAATGAACTCTAGGTTAAGAGAAGCTCTCCAACCAAAAAGCCATCAACATCAGGTTGAGAAGCCAATTCCTTGCCGTTTGCACCATTCACGAAACCTCCATAAATAATCCGAGTTGTTGCAACAACTTCAAGTTTTGTATTTCTTTTAAAGATTGCAGCCCTACTAGCAATTTATTGACGCTATCTTTTGTTGATTTTTTGATTTGTTAATGTTCAAGAAAAAGCCGACAAGACATGAATGCTATGATAGATGCTATGGGAGAGAAGGTGATGCGGTATAGGAGATGACCCATGAAACGGCTAGAGGGAATGAAATGAAGAGGGAGAGAAAATAAAAAATAAAAAATAAGAAAAATAATGAAAAGTTTTATTAAATGGCGCCGGTTACTGTTCACTTACACCAGACACCTGTCAGAAACATTTTTCTTGAAATTTTGACCATTACAGTACATATCATTTTAATAAAAATTAGTTAAAATATGAGTAGACATTGTTTGCCACTGCTCGGAGATCTGAAATGATGGAAGCCAGTGAGCCACCTTCTTTAAGGAGGCTGCGTTTGAATATTAAAAGTATTTCAGATATTTTTAATATTTTTTATTATTATTTTTTATTTTTTATTTATTTTATATTATTATTTATTATTTTATTATTATCTTTTATTTATTTTTTATTACTATTTACAACTCTAGGATACTTAATTATTTTTTATTACATCACGTTTATCCTGCAGGTTGCAGTTATCACTGACATTTCAGCCTTGATGCACCAATTATTTATTTGTTTACCGATATCTTTCTTTTGATTTCGCCATGCATTTCGGGAAGTAGGTAAAATACTTTTGCACTTCTTTTATTCACTTTTTATTATTTAATTATTTTTTTACTATGTAAATTTAAATTAAAAATTCTATAAATAAATAAATTTAATCAATTAATATAATCACTTAATTTAATTTTATAAAAATTAAACAGTTAAATTACATAATTATATTAATTGATTGAATTTATTTTTAATAAAATTATATAAAAAAAATTATATTCTAATATTTTTAATACAAATTCAAATAACAAAAAAAAAAACCTAAATAGTAAAACATTAGGAGTATTATTTTCCTTTATAAATATTGAGACTCACCTGCTTCCTGATTTAACATCAGGACCTATAGACCAATGAGTAGTTCAGGATCCATCTTTCCTGCACAAGGTCAATTCACAAACCAGTATCACTGTAAATTTGATTTGCACAAAATTTATCCTTTTCGCCACTCTAATTCAGTAGCTGCAGACTGCTTTTTTTTTTAATCAAAAATCCAGTATAATTTGTATAAACATTTTTTACTCGGGTCGGTCGCTTTAGAGACAAACGTGAACAACATTGACATGAATATTGATTTCGTTAGTTGTCATAAAATTTTTTATCTCGTCACATTTTATTTAATATAATTATTATAATTTTTTAAAATTTTTACATAAAATAAAATTAATTAATTAATTTTTTAAAATTTTAATATAAAATAATATTTTAATAATATTTTATTTAATTTTAAATTTTAATTTTAATTTACCTCATCGTAAATAAAAGAGGCATTAAATGTAGCTATGGTATGCTTGCAGGGATCTGTAAACTGTAATAAAGCAGTTGGAAAATTTGCCAGACTCCACGGGAGGAAACTACAAAAGTTCGTACGTGGACTCATGAAATGATAACTTTTCAGGCTTTTCCTTGTGCTTGCAAAGATATTTAGCCTGATTTCATCTTCTTTTAAGTTTTATGTTTTTTATTTTTAATCCACGGAAATTTCGGCGATAAATAATTAGATAGATTTTCTTTTCCAAAAGGATAAAGATACTTTTGGTTTAGATTCAAAAATTTTGGAACCCAAACAATTATTTGGTTTAAAAGAATGATTCAGTTTCATAAGCATGACAGCTTCATATGTGTCGGTGACAAACTTTCAGAAGAAGACATTGCACCTGCAAATTGACGAACATACCGTGGAAGAAGAAACTAGGTAAAACAAAAGATTAAAATGTTCAAAGAATTAAACGATAGTAAACCTTTCCATCATATCACACAGTTTTCAGGTACTTCTTACATGACTTGGATTAACAAAGAGAAAAGGGTGGCTTGAGAGAGAGAGAAGAAAGGGAAAGAGGGGAGTACGATATTTTAAAAAAAAAAAAAAAGAACGGATACAAACGAACAGTTTTCCTTTATGAGTCTGCCTAGTATTTTTATGTTGCTCAAATTAACATCTGTCTCCATGCCTAATTGACAGTTGATCTGAGACAATGTTAATTTTGCAAGTTAACAGGATTTATGGGGCTTGAACTTCCATACTTAAGTATGAGGGTATATTCTTACTTCCGTTCCCTTAAGAGGAGATCTTGGAAACGTCTTTGCTCGACCTATTGTACTTCATGTGGCTCCTAACAAGCTGTCCAGCTGCCAGAGCAGACATGAGGGAGAGCTCCCCTGCTAGAACAGAACCAGCTACGATGGTGGCCAGCAGCCTTGCATTCGATCCTGCTGCCTCTCTGTTTGCACCCTTCACCCCGAGCAGGTTCAAGCAAGCTGACTGAGAAGCAAGCTGAGTACCCCCTCCAACTGTACCGACCTGGAAAGAGAAAAGTAGGGCCACATGAGATTTAGGATTGCTTTGGAAAGAAAAACCATATTTACCACACAAAATATAAAGAAAAATTAAACTTTTTCAAATTCATTTTTTTAATATAATAAAATATTATTATTATTAAAAAATAATTTTTTAATAATAATTTTTTCCTAAACCCATCTCTTTTCATCAACCTATCCAAACAACCTCTTTAACCTTTTAACCAACTATGCAAGGCAGTTTCAACAGTTCGATTCCTTCCTAAGATTGAGCAACACTAGATATGGTTTCACTCATTAAAATTTTCATCTCATCCTTATAATTTTTTTATATTTATATATAAAATATAATAAATAATTTAACTTTTTCTTAATTTTTTTAAATTTTAAAATAATAATAATATTAAAATATAATATCATTTTAGAATTTAAAATTCCAATCTTACTATCACACTATTTGGAATTTCCAAATGACTCTGACTGCTTGAAAAGCTTTTCTGAAAGAGTCCGTAGCCCGACTTGCCACCGAAGAAGGCAAATTTTCATTTTATTTTATTTTTTTATAATCTTAAATATATTTTTTTAAAAAAATTCATAACACAACTAAAAAACAACTCCTTAATCATTAAGGTTAAAAAAAAAAAAAAAGGTTTTCGAGACATTTTTTGGTTCCCGAATTCGGGACCCAACATATTTCTGTTTCTGAAAACAATTTGCTCACTCGAAAGCGATGTCAAAAATGTCTGTGAAACCAAATCCGGTGGGAAATCAGGATTTTCTTTAAGCTTTCGTAAAATAGAGTGGGCGAAGGGGTTGAAAAGGACAGTTCGAGAATAAAAAGATGGGAGTTTTTACCTCAATAGAAGGCATGGTGACGGAGACGTGAAGATCCTTTCCATCATTGACAGCTTCGAACATGGTGATACAGTGAGAACTCTCAACATTCTGTGCGGGGTCTTGGCCAGTGGCTATGTACACGGCAGAGACGATGTTACTGGCATGGGCATTGAAACCTCCCAGAGCTCCAGCCATAGCTGAACCAGCAAGGTTCTTGAGCATGTTGAGCTCCACCAACGCTTCCACATTGGTTTTGAGGACCGTCGTTACCACATCACCACTTATGATAGCCTCACAAACCACCGACTTGCCCCGCCCCTCGATCCAGTTCACTGCAGCAGGCTTCTTGTCCGAACAGAAGTTGCCAGAAATACCAATAACATCCATGTCGGGGAAATCGTTCTGGAGGAAATCCAAGACGTTCTGAACACCTTTGGAGATCATGTTCATCCCCATGGCGTCACCCGTGCTGCAAGAGAATCTCATGTAGAGGTTCTTCCCGGCAATTGCACATTTGATGCTCTGGAGCCTTCCGAATCTGCTGGACCTGTTGAAGACCATGGACAAGGTCTCGTAGTTTGCTGGGTCCTCCAAGAAGAACTTCAACTGGGCAGCTCTTTGGGCGGTGGCAAACCTGACAACAGGAGCCCTGGTCATCCCATCCCTTAACAACACGCTGGATGCCCCACCAGACAAGTTGATGGCCTTGCAACCCCTGTTGGTGCTGGCTACCAAGCAACCCTCGGTGGTGGCCATGGGCACCATATACTCCCTCCCATCCAGCAAAAGCGGCCCAGCTATCCCCACCGGAATCTGAACGTAGCCAATAGGCATCTCGCAGCACTGACCTAGGATGGACTCGTAGTCAAAGTTCTCTAGTGGGAGCCCAGCCAGCGACTTACCCGTCATCCTCTGCAGCGCCTCGCGCCGGATCGACGCCGCCCTCTTGCAATCGCCCAGCTTCGATTCGAGAGAGTACGACGGCATCTTCCCCTCCACCACCGACTTTATAATCTCCTCGTCCTCTTCGGTCGGGGGTGGCACCACCGGCGCTAGTTGGCGAGGCGGGGAATCGACGAGTGCAGCGCCGCAAGGGACTTTGCAAGCGTCCTCCTTGAGAATGGCCTCCTCATCATGTTTTTGGGCGATGGCGTTAGCAGTGACGGCGGCGTCATCATCTTCGGTAGCCCAAACATCGGCGGAAGGACGAAGAATGGACTGGACGAAATCGATACCGAAGAATCCGAGGAGGTAGATGAATGAGGCGAAGAAGGCAACGATGGCGACGATCTCGGAGAGGTCGACGATGTGGAGAGGGGTGGAGTTGCGGATCTT
Organism: Carya cathayensis; assembly: GCA_011037825.1. NCBI lineage: Eukaryota > Viridiplantae > Streptophyta > Magnoliopsida > Fagales > Juglandaceae > Carya > Carya cathayensis. The sequence continues at coordinate 3,561,680 of QGSO01000159.1, read as the reverse complement.
CTCGCGCCACCGGGAGAGCAAGAAGTAAACCACCGAGAAGAAGAGGGTAAAAAAGACCCCATTGGTGAGGTACAGAGGGAGTGGCAGAGCGTCAGAGGCTTTGGGTTCCTTCCTGTCGTACACAACTCCCATTTTCATAGGCTTAACCGGCGCCATCGTCTTGTTCGTAGATCTCCTGCTCATGTCCATCACCAAACTAGGGGAAATGATGACTGGCTAAGTTCGACCGTGGATACGCCGGAGGCGAATCCAACGGAGGAGGAGGAGGAGGAGGAGGTGGTAGACTCCGAATGCTTGTACAGTGTTTGTGCTAATGTTTGTGTCTATTGAGTTGTTTGGCTCTGAGCGGAGGAACGTGTAACTAGGCGTATTTATAGGAAAAGGTTAAGGGTAGTTGGTCTCACAAGTTCATAAACAGAAGGAAGATCTTCGTTTCCGTCTGCGTTCGCGTCGTGGGCAATTTTGTCTTTCACATCTCACACGTACGAGGATATAGCTTGGAAACCGGGGGGAGTACGAGACTTTCAGTAAATTATAAACGGCACGTGTAAAACGTAGACTAGGTATGTGCAGGGCCATTTTGGATAAACAAGTCAAACGAAGCTCGTACCTGCTACCAGACACGTCCTCCCCCCCCCCCCCCCCCCCTCTCTCTCTCTCTCTCTCTCTCTCTCTCTCTCTCACCTCTTTCTCGATTGCTACTGTTTTTTGTCTCCGTCTTCTTCCCTGTCTCCTATTCTTACAATTTATATATCATAAATCATATTTCCGCTTTTTTAAAAAAAATAGATAAATATAAAATATATATATATATATAACTATATTATAATAATAAATATTAAGCAAAACTTGAACATTTTCAGATTTATGTAACTAACATTATGAAAATGTTCATTTTTTTAGTAAATTCGGTCCAAAAATTATTTACATTTTCAACTACTCACCAAATCCTAGCAGGTGTGAAATTGGTAGATTTAGGGGTTGTTTAAATGGTGAGATGAGATATTTATAGATAAAAATTGAATAAAATATTATTTTTTAATATTATTACTTTAAGATTTGAGAAAATTAAATTGAGATTTGAAAATTTTGAATTGTTTATTATATTTTGTGTGAAAATTTAAAAAAATTATAATGATGAGATAGAATGAAACACTTTCACTATCTAAACAGGGCCTAAGGAACCGTTTGGATTGAGAAACAATCTCAATCCATTATAACTTTATCAAATCTTCACATAAAATATAATAAATAATTCAACTTTTTCAAATTTTAAAATAATAATAATATTTTATTCAATTTTTAATTTTTATCTCATTTCAACTCACTATCCAAACGACACCTTAAAAGGTGAAAACTATATTTGTGCCCTTAATCTCTTTGCAACTACTTTTAGATCAGGGTAATTAGTTCCATTAATTAACCGATTATTACAGTCCTCATAGCCAAGGGATTAATTGAGGAAAAAAAAAAACCCTTCAAATACACATGAAAGAAAACAACAAAAATACCCAATATTATGCATTTGTTCAGATGATCGATCAGCTTCGACACTCCCTTAATAATCTTCAGAAAATCAATTTCAAAGCAGAAATGTGCAATCATGAATCATGTGCATTAATATTCTGATTATATAAAAATTCTTAAATCCGGTTTTAATTATTCTTTTTATTTGTAGGCTTTTACTGACGGCCTCATGATTCATATATTTTTATATATATCCACAAATTAATGATTTCTTTTTTCAAATTTTATATTAAATAACAGTAGGTGGTCATTGGAATTTTGAGGAAAATAAAAATCAATAAGCGTTGAGATCAGTAGATCATATATATATAAGAGACACTGTAAATAAGTAAATTTTTTTAATTAAAAAAGGCATTTAAAAAATAATAAATAGTTCATGATATTAATGGACCACCCAATTTGACTTATTTACTTCTGGGCTCTGTTTTAATAGTGAAAGTGTTTTATATCATCCTATCATTACAAATGTTTTAAATTCTTACATAAAATATAATAAAAATTTTTAATTTTCTCAATTTTTATATTAATAATAATATTAAAAAATAATATTTTATTCAACTTTCAACTTTCACTGTCCAAATAGCACTTTAATAGAGAGAGAGAGTTAGAGTTGGCGTTAATTGATGAATCACTTATTGAAAACTAGTCAAACAAGTGGTTTGCATCCATAACACGTTAAACAAAATATAATCATGTGAATATATTTGAAGTTTTCCCCCACACAAAAAATTAATGCCCTGTTGAAATGTAAGTGGTTGGTTGGTTCCACGATTATTTATTAATGCGATAAGCATACAAAACTTGAAAGAATATGACATTTAAGATGTTGACTTTGAAGGTGATGTATCTTATACGTGATTCGTTGCATGTCCCAATACATCACGTAAGTTTTTCAATGTCTTACTACAGTCAAAAAAATAAATTCAACATAGTTTAATTTGATATATTAGATTTCTTTTACAATACAATTAATTTTATAATCTAATATATTTTATCAAATTACGTTAATTTATAAATTTATTTTTTATAAAATTTCTTTGTAGGCAAAGCATTTTTGTGTTATAAATTTCATTTCATCGCATACTAACCTGCACTGTATATATGCTTGTTTCAGAGGTTATATGGACCTTAATACATATATACGGTTAGTACTGGAGTAATAGAGAGACAGATCATCAATATGATGAGTACCGGTCTCAAAATTAGGGTTCGTACGTAATTGTGGTTAGGTTTATGGCTATATATCTATCAAAATCAATATTAATGCAGGCATGCATGGTGCAAGTATCATCATTAACTCACTAATCAGAATTAAATGGTTTAAAACTTTGGATTAAGACTTCTTGGAATTCTCATCCAATCTCTAAGACTCAAAGTATACGAGATATATATATATATATAATTATAAGTTATAAAATATTTATTGAACATTTTTAATCTAGTTTGCACGAGAGAGTACTCGTTAATGGTAATTATAACCGTTATTAAAAAATTAAATTTACGCATTTATCTATCTTAACTAGTAGTTGGGCAATGTCATTTGGACATTCGCTCAGTGTATAGAAATATTATTTTTAAGAATTAATATTGTTTTTATTAATGAAAAGCTTTTGATTAATAATGTAATATTTTCAGAAAAAATATATATATAATTTATAACATCAAATAGTAATAAAGACTTAAATTAATTTTAAAGTATTTAGAATTAAAATCTTATTATTTACTACTGCATGTACTCTTGGGTATGGTTGGAAAAAAAAAACTTTGAACAAAAACTGTGCAGCGTAGGAGACAAACCGTTAACAGTAAAACAACGTGCAAATCACGTTTTCTTAATTTAATAAAACGATTATTTTTTAAAAAGTGATATGATTTTTATAAAGAAATAAAATATTAAGATTTTTATAAGATATTATTATTTGATTTTAATGTTTCATAATGAATTTAAATTAATAAATAAATAATCTTTTATTGGAATAATTGTATTCATAAATGTAGTTGGTAAATAGATTTAAACTTAATTATTTAACATTTCTCTTTGTTTATATAAGGAATGAATAAAAATTTTAAATCACACATATAAATTTATATAAAAATTATAATTTATATAAAATATCATATATATAATAGAATATAAAATATATATTTATATAATTTATATAGATATATATAATAGAATATATATATATATATAATATATCTCCTAAATAAATTATCATCAATATATGGGTTCCAAGATCGATGTATGCTGCATGAACTTTGATAACTATAAATTTATTCATAAGTGATTTGGGAGAGAGATTAAAAAAAAGAACTTTTAATAAGAGAGAAAGCCACTTTAATTTATTCATGCAACTAACAATGTTAATTTTGATAAAACAACAAAAACCATTAAACTAATAAAATTATGTTAAATAGTCACTTTATATATATAAAGATATAATAAATTTTAAATTTTGGACATCCTAATTGTAATTTTACAAAAAAAATTATTTATTTATTGTCAGTTATTTTCATCATTAAATTTATTACTTTTTATTAAAATGAGTATTTTTTTCTTTATAAATAGTAATTTTCATCGTATATTCCTCATTATAAATGCTCCTGTAGTAACAACAAAAGTTTTATATTGTTTGCTTAGCTTGGATGATGCTACAAATTTCAATAAAACGGGCAGTCAGCACATTGTTTGTAATTAATATTCATTAATAAAATGTAAATCATACAACTTACCCACAATACAATTATGAAATGAATTGCTTTCAGCAACCTTTTTACTAATTTACCAATTAATCAGATTAACAGTAGATCATGCGATCTACCTAATTAAACCTAACATTTCAAAAATAATAATAATCTCTATATATAGCTAGATACTAAAAAAAATCAACAAAATTAACCAACCACCCTAATGTTTTAAACTTATTTTGTCTCTCATTGTTATCATCGTCGTCGTCATTATCATTTCATGTTTATAGTTTCTGTCAGTACTATATGTGGATCAAACTAAATTATCCTAAAATAAATATGAAAAACGATATAGAGATTGTATAAATATTACGTAATTATTTTAAAATTTTAATAAATAAATATAAGATATATATTAAAAAAATTAATTAATTTTGTAATAATAAATTATATTATTTTTAAAATAACTGTTTAACAATCATACTGTAAGTAACAATATTTATCGTCAAAAAGTGACAGCCTAGCCGAACAAAAGGTCATATCAATTTACCCCAATTTATTCTTGGCATGACATACTTGATACCAACAGTACAGAACCCGATATGGATTCGTCTACCAAATCCACGCAATAAAATCAACGGCACGCATTGCCTAATTGCAGGCTTTTTAATTTCTTTGTGTTTTTCGATGGCATCAACACACGTAGTGCTAGCTAGTTAGCTAGCTTGTTTGTTTTTCTTCGTCAATAGCAATGATATATAATATATATCTACGTATGCCAGTACCAAAGGTCTGAACTGGCTGCTGGCTGGCGCCATTTTCTCTTACTAATTAGACAGATTTCGAAGGGAAATTCCATGCACATGCATCGATTAAAAAATGGGACGTGCTGCGCCCACCGCTGGGGCTCCGCTCCCGCTAGGCCATTTTTAATTTTTTTTATTCATTTTACATCATTTAAATACTTTTAAATATTTTTAAAAATAAAAAATATATAATATTTTTTTAATCATTAAAAAAAATTAAAAATAAAAAAGAACGAGAAGCTCCAACAGAATCACTAATATTTTTCTTAAAAAATTAACTGCGTGATATTTAATATGGATCTGACTGTGATCATTAACCATAATATTATATATATATATATATATATACACTCATAATTGGTCAACATAATTAGCTCTTTTTTTTCTGAAATATTATTTAATTAGCTATATATCTATCTAACTTGCTTCCTTTTAATTTGGATATATATATATATATAATATAGTCGTGGAACACACATGAACATGATGCTTGACAAATTAATTAAAGGCAGTGAGTAGTTTTATGAAGTGGACTTTGCAAATGGATGATCACGACCGTCACCTAGCTAGCTGCGTGCTAACAGTACTACATTATACGTTAGGTTAAAACCATGCGTTTTTGGGGGACTAAATTATATCCACAACTTGAGGTTTGTTTCATACAATATAATATATATTCAGCGTCACGACAAAAGGAAATTAAAAGGAATTAGAGAAAAATTGTTCTCGCATTGTTCATGTATATGATTCATTCATGCACGGAATCAGCTGGTCATCATCATGACTTTCATTATCGAAAATATTCAAGTTACCAATGAATTACTCAAATATAATTTTACAAACGGATGTACTGTAATACAAATTGATGAACTATAACATGATTTGATGGATTATAAAATTAGTTTTATTATAAAATAAAATTTAAAAATTAAATAAAATTATATTAATTTATAAAATTAATTTTATGTAATTTTTTTTATGACTGTAACAATTATAGCTCCTTTGGATATGGATAACGTTTGCATTAATTCGTCGAGTTTGCTATATGAATAAAACTAGAGATCCCACTCTTTTTTTTTTTTTTTTGCGATTAAGAAAATATTGTTTAATATTATTGTAAATTTTTTTATTTTTTTAAAATATTTAAAAGAATAATGATATACACCACACCACCATCTCATTTGTATCTTACTATATATGATATGAAGTATTTATCACAATTTAATAATAAAAAAATATGTAATAAATAATTATTTAATAATTATAAATATGTCACATTTTATTTAATAAAATATAAATAATATGATGTATAAAATTTTTCATTATATATATATCTTAATAATAAATTAAGAAGATCAAAGATCACTGTGAAATAGTTAAAGACGAAAAAACCGTCCAATCTCTATAATAAATAAAGAGTAATGGTACATTTAATTAGTGTGTAAACGCTACACAATTATTTTGAAAAAGAATGAGATTTACGATTAAAAAATAAATTTTTTTTATATACATTCCGTACTAATTTTTTATTAAAAAAAAAAAAAAACTGTAAGATACTTATACAGCTACGAATATTATTTCTGACAGATAAATAAACCGACAGATCGACGAGCTAGCTAGCCTACCATTAAGAATCTAAGATCATCGGTACGCAGTGCCAGATAACGAATAAAAGAAAGAGAATGACCTTCCGCGTGAAAGACAAAAAGGTCTTCGAACCAAGAAAGAGGGGCTCTGCAGCTACCGACTAAGGATATAAATTTGGATAATTAAGTATAATTTTCATTTTTTAACATGTATTTTTAAAATATTTTAAAATATTTCAAAAATAAAATTTAAAATATTAAGAAAAAATATTTACTTAAACATTAAATTAAAAAATTAAAATTATATTTGAAAAGAAATGCTGAGACTCATTATAGAAATTCCTAACATTTATTCCCCAAAAATAGTTCAAAAGAAATTTAAAAAGCTATCGAATAAAAAATGATCACGAAGGCGTGCACGCCGCAGCATATATATATACACACACACGAATACACAGAAATGTTAAACCGGATTTTGAATTTGTCTTTTTTTTTTTTTTATATATATATAGTGGTTAAGAAAGTATTTTTTAATAATATTATAAAAAAATTTATTTTAAAAAAAATATTTAAAATATTAAAAAATAATAATCACCTCGAGACCAAGCTCGTGCTACATCATGCTTATAATATATATATATATATATATATATATATATATATATATATATATATATATGCACACGCACTCCTCATTGACCAGTCAAAATCTATATATATTTATATATATTGACAAAATAGATCGAGTCGAGAGATGGAGTTGCATGCACTACGTAACTTCTCACACCCAAAGGGCCAAAAGTACTCCGTGGAATCAGAGTTTCAACAATGGCGGAATAAGGACAAAAAAAAAATAGTGCATGGTTAATTAATTTTGGTCGATATTAAGCAAACCCAAGATCAGTAATATTATATTACAAAAATTTTATTTACAGTTATTTTCGTATTTTACTGATATAAATGATTGAATATTAAAAAAAATTAATACAATATTATTCATAAATACGTGACATAGAAGGCTCGGTACATATATATTTATATATATATCAATCCTCTCTAAAATATCAGCAACGTACGATGCATGGACAGCCAACAAAAAGAGTTCTCACATGGCAAAAGACTAAAGTGCAACTTGAAAGTCATAATTAGAGAAATGCAAAAAATTTAAAAAAATTAAAACCCATATATCCATCGCCGTTTTATAACGAAAAATACGAACTGGAATAAATTAAGTATGGGTTATTGATATAAATTCGACGATGGAGTGTGATGAGACGAGCAGTATTATTTGAATGTATTCTTTAATTACATGATATTAATGTATACAATTTAAATTTTGAAAGTTATATTTTAAACTAAATTATGATACGTAGATAATCTATGTAGTAAAATAAATTAAATAAAATTATGATACGTACGAATCAACAAACAAGTAGATATGAGAAATACCAATGATTCATCCCTCTATTTTCTTGAGTGTTTCCTCAACATCCAAATGATTAAAAAAAAAGGATTTTTTTTCCACCAGAAACTGCCGCCGCCGTCAATCTCGACTCAGCCACCCAAAATCTGCCGTCCTCAGCGCATTCTCGGCCAACCGCCCATATCTGCGTCACACCTCCATATCCCTTCTCCAGAAAAGCAACTTGATCGAAGGCAGGATCTGGAGAGTGTGAATTATCTTACCCTGCTATTGCCCTTCCCTTTTTATTGTCAGCTTTCCTAAAAGGTGCATGCATGCATGCATGCTTTAGAATTCCGTAGAAGCCTCTTGAAGAATCCTTTTGAGTACTTACGTTTGTGCCCTTAAGTGTAAATGGCAAGTCATATGTTTTAACTTGGGGTCATTTACACGGGTTGTGCTTGAATTTTAAATGGGACTAGTGTTTTTAAATTAATTAAGTATGTTACTTAAAACCACCATGTTATACTTGCATGGATTTCAATTCTCATTTTGTTGTTCATTATGGAGTGGCAGATAATCTGCAGGTAATTAGATCTAATTTACCATCATATCTGTAAGTTTTTCCGATACTGGCTCTTATTACATGATATCATAATTATATTTATTAATCTGCTTTTCTTATTATTTGTTTTTACAAGAAATTTTAATTTTTAAGAATAATCATCTTATTTTTATAACTGGGCACACTCCCAATATGGCACGTTGCATGTCACGTCTCTTTGAAAAGATTGTGCCATGTATTTTAGGCTCTATTGCCGTTTTATTATTATTATTATTACATTTCGAAAAGTAATGTGAGATCTATCATTATATAAATAATATTTTTATGTAGGTTTCAAATTATTTATCAACTTTTTTCAAAATGAGTGTACGAGAATTACATATCTTAAAATTAAAAATAGCATTTCTCTTACTAAAAAAATAATAAAATATTAGCAACATCATATTTATGCTTGCAACTAGTATTAATGTCGTGGATTAGAATTTGAGTATTAATGTCGTGGATTAGAATTTGATAAAGTTTCTATCTGAACTTTAAACCTAAGAAGAGGTCTCTGGGGGCGGCCTCGATCGAAAACCAATATTTTGACAATTGGTAACACGTACGTGCATCGCATGTTGTGCCTGGCAAGTGTGTGTATATATATATATATATCTAAAAGAAAAATTTAGTTGTAAATACAACTGCGTATTAATATGTGCATCAATCTAATGTGATTGATTAAAAAGTAAATTTAATTAAAAACAGTATTAATTTAAATTTTGAATACAAATAAATCAATATAAGTACATAAATTAATACGTAATTTTATTTATACATAACAAAATTCAAACTTGCAATAACGTACGTACGTCCACTAACAACGTACGTACGTCCACTAACTGGGCTTTTGAACTCTCGTATATATAAGATATTATAAGCAAAACCTAATGACGACAGAGCTTACAAAAAACAAACAATAATCAATCAATCAACGTACGTGAAAGAAAAAACAGATCACAACTTGCATTAATTGTACCAAAGGTAAATCGTGGTACACATGCAGATGGTGTTGTGTAATGTGTGTAGCTAGAGTGAACGATGCAGAATAATCGAGAGATAGCTATCGAAATGAAATACGTTTTGAATGATAAAAATGTGTACTGAAAAAGAAATGATCATCACAATTGTATGGTAGGTACATGCATGATGTCAATTTGATTGAGTCCTATCCTACCTATAACGCACATTAATTATTTATTTATTTCTACTAAATAATTAATTGAATTTTTTTTATTTATCATTCTTATATCACATATTTATTAAAAAAATAAAAATAAAAAATAAATTCATAGAATGAGGTATATAGATAGGGCAATATCTTTCAAAATGTCATTTACAAAAAAAAAAAATCTTGACTTCATCCCTCATCTATTATATTTCTTGTTTGTATTTTTCTGTGAAATTCCACCACTTTTTGTTGCATATGTTGTTGGAGTTTAGCTCCGGTCATAGAATCGACCAAACATAAGTACTTACGTATAGAAGATCAAAATTTCGGGAATTTTCATGAGGTGGAATTTTGTTATCAGTTTCTTCCAAAATTCAAGTCAGTCTCAAAGGGTGGGCCGGGTTTCATCTATGCAGTTTCATTCAAACAGTTCAAGCAGCCAGCTGAACTTTAAAAAAGAATTCTTGAATTGTTATTTTGAATCGGGGACTTGTTCAATCATGATATCATATACAGTAAAATATTCAGAGTGATCAATTCCAAGGAGACGCCAAAAAAGAAAAAGAGAGAAAAAAGAAAAGAAAATGAAAACAAATGCAATTTATCTTATGAGACCACCATTTACAATCAACCAGAAAGTGTGCAAGTTGATAATGTTCATTGGGTCAGTAGATAATCTATGTTATCTTCCTCCTTGATTGGTAGGTAAACGTAGATGATCATGAGAATCCGTGTGTGACTTGGCAATGGACTCAAGTATATTATGCGCAAAATGATATGGTTTTCATGAAGAGTTCCAAAGGCTAGTATTTCAACACCATATTCATAGATTTGTCTGGCTTTCTTTCTGTCCCTTCGTCCTAAATCGTGTGATACAAAATAGTGGTATTTTGCATAGAGAAATCAATGCATGGTTCCATCATTAATATGCCCTCTTGACCGCTCATTTATTTTATTTTCTTAATAGTTAAGGAAATGAGTACTAGTGAATTTATGTATTTTTGTGTTTTTTTTTTAAATGTTTACATATGTTTAAAAAATATTTGAAAGAAAAAATTAAAAAAAAGGTGCAACTGCACTAGTGGCCGGGTAACTTTGAGGGGACAAAATGTCGAGAATGCCAGTGTTTCGTCAAATTTTGGCTAACTTTTACTAAAGCATGGTATGCATTGAAGTAGTCAAAACTCTAATGCGCCACTTTTGAGTTATATGAGTAAACTTAAACAAATCTCTAAGTTTGGCCAACTATTATGATCATCTCCAAAACAATATTTAACTCTAAAAAGATTTTACTCTATAATTAGGTTGAGGAAAAAAATAGTTGGGAAACAATAATTGCAAGTAAAAATTAAATTATTAATTAATTTTAAAAAGTTATTATTAAAATATTTAATATTATATTATTATTTTGACTGTGAGATTGATAATATTCCAATGTGGATTAATATCTTCAATAATTTTCCTCAACTTTTAGTCAAATTTTAGACTTGGCAATGGCTAGACCATTATCAATGCTATGAGATTGAATAGTAATATTGCCCTTTTGCATATACTACATATTATAGGGGTGTTTTCTGTTTTGAATCGCTGACCGATTTCTCTAATAGCTGCTACGCAACAAATATCAGTTAATATTGCTCAGGGGAATCAATTTCGAAATTGTTTGATTCTTCAATTCAAAGCTCTCTTAATATACAATTAATATACATAGACAGGCAGAAAGGGTCCTAAGTTCCAACATCCCCCAAACCCCAAAAAAGAAGAAGAAGACAAAGAAAGAAGAACAAAATGAAGAAATGTCGAGGAGCGTGGCTGCTGGGTGCTAGCTTGTGGATTAAAATTATAAAGAAAAAAATGCCGCCTGATGTCTTCAATGGTCAAGAAGTGGGATAGATTGGCCTCCTTTTATTATTACTAGTCCTACACCTCTGCTCATGCATCTCGCTGGAATAATGAAATTAATTATTTACTAATATATTTTACTCAAACATCTCAAGTAGAAACTGAAAGTGTAGTCTGTAACCACTCGGGAAATAGCTCAAGTTTCTGAGTCAAGAATTTAATTGACATCAGGCCCTGAATTTGTTAATGATGCATTTTAATTAATCATTTGCAAAAGCTCGATCTAAATCATCATGTCAATCAGAAATTCAGTACAATAACAATATATACCATTTTATCTCCGTATCATTCGTTCCATATCTTATTGAATCTCCCAGAGCTCGGAAAAGGTAAAGGGNACCAACTATTATGATCATCTCCAAAACAATATTTAACTCTAAAAAGATTTTACTCTATAATTAGGTTGAGGAAAAAAATAGTTGGGAAACAATAATTGCAAGTAAAAATTAAATTATTAATTAATTTTAAAAAGTTATTATTAAAATATTTAATATTATATTATTATTTTGACTGTGAGATTGATAATATTCCAATGTGGATTAATATCTTCAATAATTTTCCTCAACTTTTAGTCAAATTTTAGACTTGGCAATGGCTAGACCATTACCAATGCTATGAGATTGAATAGTAATATTGCCCTTTTGCATATACTATATATTATAAGGGTGTTTTCTGTTTTGAATCGCTGACTGATTTCTCTAATAGCTGCTACGCAACAAATATCAGTTAATATTGCTCAGTGGAGTCAATTTCGAAATTGTTTGATTCTTCAATTCAAAGATCTCTTAATATACAATTATTATACATAGACAGACAGAAAGGTCCTAAGTTCCAGCAACCCCCAAACCCCAAAAGAGAAGAAGAAGACAAAGAAAGCAGAACAAAATGAAGAAATGTCGAGGAGGGTGGCTGCTGGGTGCTGCTAGATTGTGGATTAAAATTATAAAGAAAAAAATGCCACCTGATGTACTCTTCAATAGTCAAGAAGTGGGATAGATTGGCCTCCTTTTATTATTACTAGTCCTACACCTCTGCTCATGCATCTCGCTGGTGAAATTAATTATTTACTACTATATTTTACTCAAACATCCCCAGTAGAAACTGAAAGTGTAGTCTGTAACCACTCGGGAAATAGCTCAAGTAGTTTCTGAGTCAAGAATTTAAGTGACATCAGGCCCTGAATTTGTTAATGATGCATTTTAATTAATCATTTGCAAAAGCTCGATCTAAATCATCATGTCAATCAGAAATTCAGTACAATAACAATATATACCATTTTATCTCCATAGCATTCGTTCCATATGATCTTATTGAATCTCCCAGAGCTCGGAAAAGGTAAAGGGCGGGGGTTTTAGCAAAAAGAAAGGAAAATAGAAAACTAAATGCAGAGGGTATGATAATTTTCTCAAATTATGTCCTTGCAATATTGTTCACGCATTCATGCACGGAATCAGCTGGTCATCACGTGGGAGTTAAAAAAAGACTTCTGATATGGAAAATGCTTGAATGAATTATATAAATATAATTTTACAAATTGATGTGTGATAATGTGTGATAATAAAATTAAGTCAATTTATATAATTTTTTTGTGACTGTACTCCTTTGGATATTGATGCCGTTTGCATTAATTCATTAACTTTGTTATATATATATAAATGATAAATTAAGGAGATTGAAGATCACGGTAAAGTAGTTAAAGATGAAGAAAAATTATACTTATAGTCTTGAATGTACAGGTATCATATAATTATTAAAAAAAAAAATACTGAATCCATATAAATAAAAAATTAATTTTTTATAATAAATTTCATCTTTTGCATATTTTATAAATATATATATAACATGGCTATATAAAGCATTAGGACTAATAAGCCGTCAGATCGACGAGCTAGCTAGCCTACCATTAAGATCACCAGTAGTACGTGGTACCAATTATCGAAGAAAAAGAAAGGGAATGACCTTTCGTGCGAAGGACAGAAAGGTCTTCATCCCAAGAAAAGAGTTCAAAGAAATTAAAAAAGCTTATGGAATCGTAAATGATGACGAAGGGGTGCACGCCGCACAGCAGCATATATGTATGTATGTATGTATATATATCAGCACTTCCCATCAGTCAAAATCCATACAGCACTCCCCTACATGTATTTATGCAGACAGCACTCCCCCATCAGTCAAAATCCATACAGCACTGCCCATTGATCAGTCAAAATCCATATATATATATATATTAACGAAATAGATCGAGTCGAGAGATGGAGTTGCATGCACTAATTACATGCATTACGTAACTTTGCACACCCAAAAGTAATCCGTGGAATCAGAGTTTCTTTCAACATTAATGGCGGAATAAGGGGGGGAAAAAAAAATAGTGCATGGTTAATTAATTATGGTCGATATGCACCAAATCCAACATCGGTAGTATTATATTAATATATTATGATCATGAGTAATTAAGAACTCAATTATTTTAATAAAAATAAATTTTAAAAATAATTAAAATATATATAATGTGTGGTATAGACGGCTCATTACGTATATATCAATCCTCTCTAAAATATCAGCAACGTACGATGCATGGACAGCCACTCAAAAGAGTTCTCACATGGCAAAAGTGCCACTTAAAAGTCATAATTAGAGAAATGAAAAAAAAATTTTAAAAAAAATTTAAAAACCCATCCATCGCCGTTTTATAACTAAAAATACGAACCGGAATAAATTAAGTATGGGTTATTGATATGATTTATGTATATAAAGTCGACAATGGAGTGTGATGAGACGAGCATATATACATATTAAATATATTTATGTATGAGAAGTATTATTTGAATGTATTATTTAATTTAGATCATATTAATGTATAAATTTTAAAAGTTATATTTTAAACTAAATTATGATATATATATATATATATATATATATAGTAAAATTAATTAAATAAAATTATTTATATAAACCTATCTCTGTGAAATAAGTGTGAATCCAGGATAAACAGTGCTTTCGTCCAGTACATTTTTTTTCCTATTTTGCCCCTGTTTTTGTCACGGAATTACAATTTCTTTTGTCTTTCTCGTCTGCTGCCGACTGTCTTTATTATTATTATTATAATCTGTGTCATGTATTTTAAGCTCCATATTCATATTATTATTATTATTATTATTATTATTATTATTTGTGATTTCAAGAGGAGCCACGATAGCATTTCAATCACGTTAATTATAGAAAAAGTAACGTGAGATCTATCATTATTTTTATAATGTAGATTTTAAATTTATCAATTATTTTTAAAATAAATGTACGAAACTTACAGATATTAGAATTGAAAATATTATTTCTCTTATTAAAAAAATTAATAAAATATTAACAACATCATAAACATTAGCAGTTATCTTGCTCTCCCTCCTCCTTTTCTTAATATGATATTTAAACCTAGTGACGACAGAGCTTACAAAAAACAAACAATAATCAATCAATCAACGTACGTGATAGAAAAAACAGATCACAACATGCATTAATTGTACCAAAGGTAAATCGTGGTACACATGCAGGTGGTGTTGTGTAATGTGTGTAGCTGGAGTGAACGATGCGGACTAATCGAGAGATAGCTAGCGAAATGAAATACGTTTTGATTGATAAAAATATGTACTGAAAAAGAAATGATCATCACAGTTGTATAGTAGGTCCTATCCTACCTATACCACATATTATTTATTTATTTTTACTAAATAATTAATTAAAATCTTTTATTCATCTTTCATATATCACATATTTATTAAGAAAAAAAATAAAAAATAAAAGATACAAATAAATATATAGTATAAAAATGATGAATATAATTATTCCACTTGGTAATAGTACTTCAAGACGTCAAGTTGGGGGTATCCACTCGTTGCCAGCTAACTGCATCTTATGTTAAGATGCATCCTTTATTAAATTTTCTTTAATATATATATAAAGTCCAGTAGCCGAAAGCATCATTAGTTTATGCTTTGACCCGAGTAGCATGGGGCGCATAGAATCTTGTGTGAATCAGCAAGGACCACCTTGCAAGGCAAAATATTCCTTGGTGACTGATATTGTGAAGTAGGACTATGAGGGAAGGATGAAAAGAACCTCATTGGGGAGTGAAATAGAACGTAAAACCGTAAGTTCCCAAGCAATGAGAGGAGGAGCCCAGCCCAATGCTCTGACCGCATGCATATTGAAGAATGAGCCGGTGACTCATAAGTAGCCGCCTAGTTAAAGGAACGCAGCAGAGCCGTAGCAAAAGCGAGTCTTCATATAAAGCTTATTACTTGACCAATAAGTATTTATAAGTTTTGTATCATTTTTGTATAGGTGGGGTATCATAAAAGCAATTTTATCGGTAGCACTAATAGCCTGTTTGGGGTTGCGGTGGAAAATTTAAAAAGTGCTTTAAAATAATTTAAAGTATTTAAATGATAAAATTTACCTGTTTGGTAATTTTATATTAAAGTACTTTTAAATTAAAAAAAGCTACAAAAGTACGTTTCAACAAAAGTATCAAAGTGATGCTTTTTATCAGAAGCACTTTGTAAAAAGTAAGTCCTATTTTTCCGTGACATGTATATTACGAAAAAATCCTCTTTACCACAACGACAACTTTGCCCCTCCCCTTCCCCCCCTTCTCTCTCTCTCTTTCTCTCTCGGATTCTGAAGACCTTCACGCCTTCAACTTTCAGATGGAGCTGAAAATTTTTAGATGACAGTTTGTCTTCAACCTCTTTTTTTTTATTTTTTTATTTTTTATAACACCGAATCTCAGAGAGCTAATAAATTTAGAATTTGCAGACAATAACATGACTGGAGAGATTCTCAAAGAGATAGGAAATCTTGTGAATCTCAGCTTGAGCGTGATTATATTGCTCTTTCACTTATACATGGTTGAAGTTATTTTCATTCAATTATAATTACTGAAAAATCTATTAAACTATTTTCGTTGTTATTTTATTATAATATTTATTTCTATCAAGAATATACCCTTTTGTGTCATTTCTACCTCAAAAAGTATTTTTAAATTCGTTTCCAAATAAATCTAATATATTTGAAAGTGCTTTACACATACGGATCCCAAACAGTAAATAGCTTTTCAATAGTAGAGTTATTACGTTAAGCTCTAAGTTATAAGCCTTAAGCTAAAAGCAATATTTTCTACCACAATCCCAAAAATGCACTAAGCCCTTAAAAATATTAAAGTTGGTTTTCTCAAAAATTAATAAACACCTGATCTCTAGCATAGTCCCTCTTTAAAAAAATAATTAAAATATCTTACTTGGCATCCCAAAAAAAATCCTAAAAAAAAAACTTGTAAACCTCCTTATAATCTAAATAAATTACTCCAAATTAAAATAAGCCCAAAATAAGAGGATTTGGATTAACGTTTGTTCTTTAATTTTAAGCTGTAAACGTTTTTAATTTCTCTTGATTTTATAATTTGTCTTGTATTTAGATTGGTTCAAGGAGTTGATAGATTCATAGAATGAGATATATAGATAAGGATCTTGACTTCGTCCCTCATCTATTATATTACTTGTTTGTATTTTTCTGTGAAATTCCACGAGTTAAATATTCAGAGTGATCAATTCCAAGGAGACGCCAAAAAAGAAAAAGAGAAAAAAAAAAAGGGAAAACAAATGCAATTACAATTTATAATCAACCGGAAAGTGTGCAAGTTGATAATGTTCATTGGGTCAGTAGATAATCTATGTTATTTTCCTCCTTGATTGGTGGGTAAACGTAGATGATTAGAATCCGTGCGTGATTTGGCAATGAACTCGTGTATATTATGCTCAAAATGATATGGTTTTGAAGAGTTCCAAAGGCTAGTATTTCACCACCATATACATTCACAGATTTGTCTGTCTGTCCCTCCCTCCCTCCCTTTGTCTTAAATCGTGTGGTAAAAAATAGTGGTATTTTGCATAGAGAAATAAATGGTTCCATCTTTTTGCCCTCTCAAATGCTCATTTATTTTATTTTATTTTAATAGTTAAGGATGTGGATACTAGTAAATTTGTGTATTTTTTTTTTAAATGTTTATAGATGTTTAAAAAATATTTGATAGATAAAAAGTGCAACTACACTAGTGGTTGCGTAACTTTGAGGGAATATAACGAAAATAATGCTAGTGCCTAGTCAAGTTTTGCCTAAATTTTATTAAAGTGTTTTGTATTGGAGTAGTCAAAACTTCAATGCTCCGCTTTTGAGCTATAGTAAAGTTAAACGATTCTTTAAGTTTGGCTAGCTACTGTTCATCTCTAAAATAATCTTTTACTGTAAAAATATTTTACTCCAATTAGGTTGAGGAAAAAAGTAGTTGGGAATCAATAATTTTAAGTGAAAATAAATTATTAATTAATATATGGAGTGTATTTGTAAAATATCAAAAAAAAATTTAAAATTATTATTAAAATATCTAATATTATTTTTTTATTTTATTTTTAAAATGGATAGTCCAATGTAGATTAATATTTTGAATGGTTTTGGCTAAAGTCAAATTTTAGACTTGACAATGGCGTTCAAACCAGTGCCAATATTCTCAGATTGAATGGTATTTTGCCGATTTCTCTGATAGCTGCTACGCAACAAATATCAGTTAATATTGCTCAGTGGAGTCAATTTCGAAATTGTTTGATTCTTCAATTCAAAGATCTCTTAATATACAATTAATATACGTAGACAGACAGAAAGGGTCCTAACTTCCAACAACCCCCAAACCCCAAAAAAGAAGAAGAAGACAAAGAAAGAAGAACAAAATGAAGAAATGTCGAGGAGGGTGGCTGCTAGATTGTGGATTAAAATTATAAAGAAAAAAATGCCACCTGATGTACTCTTCAATGGTCAAGAAGTGGGATAGATTGGCCTCCTTTTTTAACCCAGCAAGAGAGGAAAAGTGGAGAAACCAAAAGCTTTCTGAAACAAAAGAATAAATAATAATAATAAAATTAATGAAAATAATTTGATTTGTGAAGACATTGCTTCAACTTTTCATACTGATATTAAAATAATAGTAATTAATATTATTAAGGTATTTGCTAATTTTTATTTCCATCCTTAAACTTGTTGGGTTGTAGTGTAGCCGCATCAGCATGGAACGTCATACACATTTTCTTTTATTTAACTTTTGAAGAAAGATATTTGGGAAGTTGTCTTGATTGGCTCCTTGGGAATGTTAAAAGAGTCCCACGGGTACCACTCATGCTGCCCATAAGTTATTACTCGCTGTGATGGTTAAAATGGATTATTCACCGCGGCATGAGCAGAGCATTATAGAGTCTGGCCTCTGGACACAGAGAAGGAGGTCTAGAGTGCGAATTTGAAACTGTAGTCTGTAATCACTCGGGAAATAGCTCAAGTTTCTGAGTCAAGAATTTAATTGACATCAGGCCCTGAATTTGTTAATGATGCATTAATCATTTGCAAAAGCTCTAAATCATCATCATGTCATTCAGAAATTCAGTACAATATCTTATTGAATCTCCCAGCTCGATTGGAAAAGGTAATGGGCGGGGGGTTTAGCAAAAAGAAAGAAAATAGCAAACTAAATGCAGAGGGTATGGTAATTTTCTCAAATTATGTAATTAGCAAGTAGCTAAGCTCATACATTCTATTCTATTCTAGGGGGGGTAACAAAACCAAGCCTTGGCAAATACTGCACAATAATGAATATAGCTAACACTAGCCACTTAAACAAAATTTGTGGTTCATTGATGGCGTATGTGTAATATAACACAAGA
The DNA here is from genome assembly GCA_011037825.1 of Carya cathayensis. NCBI lineage: Eukaryota > Viridiplantae > Streptophyta > Magnoliopsida > Fagales > Juglandaceae > Carya > Carya cathayensis. The sequence goes on along the minus strand of QGSO01000159.1, from coordinate 3,542,240 downwards.
AAAAACATCATTCCATTATTATTGGGCCTATACACGATTGGAACACATTGCTTAGGACATACTGAACTTCTCTGGAACTATGCTCGCTCTGCACAAGATCCACCAACAGAGGAAAGAATTGTGAAACGTACCTCCTAAAAGACTCCCTTTCCAAACCACTCAATCCCCACAATGCCGAGACAACTAAAGAAGTCCGGGCCCCTAATTCTTCCTTTTTCGACGAACCCAACGGAACAATGCAGTGTAGTACCCACATGTTTCCTGAGTTTGGCTGGGCTGAGTGAGAACCAGTACAGTTTAGGTATATCTGCAATATCTCTTGACATACTGCCACAAATTCTGCTTCAATATTCATCTCCTCAGACAAAGAAGGATTATCTGCCAGTAACTTTTGGAGGAAATTGAGCCGATTCTGGTAAGACTCATTTTCAAAATGAACCAGGGGTGGTTCCGATAGCTCCAGGATAGAGCATACTATGGGCAGATTCTTCTGCTGTATTTCCTCAGAGTTAAGCTGATGGGCATGCGATGAAATAAAAGAAAAGATTTCTCGAAGGATCACGATGTTGTCTACTGAAAAGGATTTTAGGTGAATTTTATAAAGATCAGTCACAACCTGAAATGAGAAGATTTCAAGATATCAGAATGCCACATTTCAACTTCAGAGACAAATGCACTGGAATATTGTCATCAAGGAAAAAGTAACAGGACAGTTCATAAGCAGAACTTTCAGCATAAAAATTGTCATGGTAATTTGACATGTGAGGAAGATATAACTTACCACAAATGTACCATCATGTTAAAACTACAACATGCAATATGTGCATGTACGCATACATTAATCAGATCATGACAACTACACAGACGTGTATGTAAGTGACACCATCTTTATGGGTGCATATGCATGCAGAAATGCATAGAGATCGGAGAGGAACCTGTACTATGAGTAGCTGCATAGCTATATGACTCTTCATCCTTGAAACCACATACTGCGCTGTTTGCAGGTTACCATCCTCAAGATCATCATTTGTCAACATGTGATCAGAAAATGTTTCTAAATCGGCATAAGATTGGGCATTGTCGGGCACCATGATGTTATCCATGGATCTCAAGACATTCATAAATGCAGGCACTGTTGATGTGGCTGCTTCTTTCAAAGCCATAAAAATCTCTCTCCATTCATCTTGTGAAAGCCTGCTGCCCAAATCACTAGCCAAACGCATCAAAGCAGCAACCCCAGTGCTAGCAGGACCTTGAACAGCATTTCTTATGAATCCTGTAAGTATGGATACCACACCTGGTAGTTGAGACCTCACTACATCGAAAAAACTTACTAAAAGACCCACTAGACACTGCGCTGCCACAGCAGAAGTTTCAGAGTCCCATGTACTTCCTTCGGGATGAGGAGATTTTGATGCTGGTGAAGACTCCTCATCCTCAATTTGCATCTCTCTATTGTCAGAAACACATTTAAATATGGGGAAAACCACAGAATTGAAGATACCAGTCCAAAATTGGTTTGAAAAAAGATGACCATGATCCCCCAGAATGTTAAAAAGCACTTCCAAAGAACTCTTTCTAATGGCTGATCTTGGGTCGGACGTTAGTTTTGACAACCCTGAAACAAAAAAGATAAATGTGCATCAGTCTTCATATACTAGAAGATAAAATGTGTAGTAGGAAGATGCAGGGATGGGAGTTTTCTAACTGCTGTTCAGTCTGCAACAAAATTACTCTCTTTTGGTTAGCATCGAGAGACCAAGCCAAAACTATTGTGGTAACCTATGGTAACCTTGAGAGAGAGAGCCGGGGGGTGGGTGGGAGGGTTGACCAAATGGCCTTGTTTGAATGGTAGAAAACATAAACTCAGCATGATATTAATAAGTAAATATGGCTCATGTGTACATCAACGCCCAAAATGGACTTGGTTTGATAATTGTAACTACAGAAGGTGTTATATATATATCTATAAAACCATAGATCAGTTTCACTTTATCAATGGTTGGGTTCTGCCATCATGCCCGATTAGCAGCTGTAGATTTTCTGGGAACCAATTCTGAAGCAAGTTACCTGTTAGCAAAGGGACCCAAAAGGATGTGTGATCATCTTTATCAGTACAAGTTGGTATATCTGAAGCATCCACATGTCCAACTGGATTGGAACAATCAGCCTTGCTCTTCTCATTGCAAACAAGTCCTCCCTCGGCAAGCTTCACAGCACAGAAGCGAAGGAATGCAATGGCATTGAGGCTCACGTCACTATTAAATCTGCTGTTCGTGAATGTTAGGAGGCACCTGACGCAATCAGTAAAAGTCATTGTCTCTGTCTCAGTTATATAAGGGAAATATTCTCGCACTATTTTTTCCATGGTCTCAAAGGCCAACAAGACTATATTCTTCCGCTCATCAGCTGCAGCAGCTGTAAAAACCTGAGAAACAAACATAACTGCATGAGAAGCAAGAAACATCAACGCAGAATCACCCACTTAATCATTTTTATAGGATGAAAAACTAGCTGATTTGAACATAATTATTTCCCCTTAACAACAGAATGGATATGTGGATGGACCAGCCTATTTTCAAATAGGGAGATTCAATGAGTCAAATGGTGACAGGCTGAGCCCAACCCATCCGCACTACAACTTGCAACATACAAGATGATTTCTTAAGAATTAATAGGTGAAAAATTAGCTTCTAACAAGAATTCTAATTAACTTTAATGTAAAGCAGTTTTAAACATTTTTTTTTTTGACAAGTTATTGATAAACCAATTCTAGCATTACCATAAGAACACTTTTCCATCCAGATTTCACATTATTGACACGGGTGAGGACCATCTGCGAGATACACCGTACTATTAATTCCCTAATTTCTGCAGAGCTGCTTTTCTGCATAACAATCACAAATGGTCGAAGAAATTCATTCTGGAAGTTGTAATTTGCCAATTCCTCGCGCTCCAGAAATTTCATAGCAAGCTGTCTCAAGGAATCCATGACAAATATAGCGACTGAGAGATTTTCTGACAGTCCAACCGAAACAAAGAAATCAGATAGAACATTCCACATGCGAGACCACACTAGTCTAATGCGGTTCATGTTGTAATGCCTGCAAAAGAAACAACGCCATTCTTAAATTCCATGCCACTTTCACTGGGAGTCCTGGACCGAGAGAAATTTCAAAAACCCAGTAATCATAAAACTAAAATAAAAGAGGGAACTCCAGCAACAGGCCATCTACATTTGATTCATTTGAGGCCTCGTTTGGATGTTGAGACGAGATGAGAAATCTGTGAGTAGTAGTGAAATAGTTTGAGTTAATATGTTTTATGGGATTTTGGGAAAGGAGAGAGAAAAGTCGAATAAAAAAATTATAAAGTTAAAATATTGTTAGAACATAATTTTTTAATATTAATTTTGTTTTGGGATTTAAAAAAATTGAATTGTTTTTTGTGTTTTATTTGGAAGTTTGGGAAAGTTGTAATGATTAAATAAAAAAGTTAAAAAGTTGAATATTTGAAATTGAAAAGTGCTTGTGTTAAGAGTGATGTTTGGATGTTGAGATGGGATGAGATGGATTGAGACCATCTCAACATCCAAACAGGGCCTAAACCTAGCTAGTCTAATACACCAAAATTTACATTTGATGTGAAGATTTGCTATTATTTCATATTCATGAGTCATGCTGCGTCAAATGTAAAAGAATGATAAATTCACAAAATAAGTTGAAAATAAAGGGGAGAATCTTACGCTATCTCAACTAATTTTGTGAGGCTGAATACCCGAGGGTCTGTTGGAGACTGCAACTCTGACATGGAAACTTTGCACAAGGCCTTAACAAAAGCTACTATTGCTTCACTGTTTAGCCTTTGGCTATGAGCAAATACATGGTTCAACTCAAAATTCCCAATCTGGTCCAGCAAATTCAAGTTTAAAATGAAGTTATTAATCTGTTCTGGAGTTACTAGCCCTGAAGTATTGACTCCAACAGTGGTGCTGTCATATGAACCCCCACGAACAACAGCCACCACAGCTGGATTCTGTAGAGTTCCTTTCTTCTTTAAATTTGGAAAACCCATAGCTTTTGGTGTCTTTTCCTCTGTTTCACTATTAGATGCAGTCAGATATGACGCATCAGGAGGTGCACCCTCACCCAACAGTTGCAGATGCTCAATTCGGGAAAGGCATGTCAGTATGTGTTCCCACGCTTCCTGGAGATAATTACCATCTTCAATAGCAATTGAAATTATTGCCTGCACCAAAAAAAAAAAAAAGGGCATAAAGAGCATCTCATGGGCAAATGAATGTAAATAAATTACAATACAGCAATCTTCTTCTAATATAATTGATTCAGATGGAATGATCCTTGTCCAACATTTCCCTCTGTTTAATGATCTCATATATGGCTGAATTTCTGGAAAGAAAAGGCATAAAATTACGGTGCACATCAATCCGATCAGTTCCACCTTTAGAAGCAAACATTCTACTCTTTTATTTATTACTGTAGAGGAGCATCTTCAAAGAAACCGTAGAGCAAGATTTTCACAATAATTGCACGCTAACCTTCACAGCATCAACATTTTTTTGCTTCATATCTGCAGCACAATGTAGATTAGTAAACTTAGCTACAGATGTCACAAAAGCATCTCTCTGCGTCTGCAGCCCCATCACTGCAGTAACATGCACAGCATGTCGAAAGCCCTGTACACACTGAGAAGTAGCATGCCTGTCATCACTTTGATCAAGAGTCACACTAAATGCAGCCAGCATTGGACCCCAGCAAACCTCAGCCATAAACCTCAATATTGCTACATCAGTGACAGCATGATACACTGACCTGCAACATCAAAGGATTATGATTGAGTATTAGAGGAAGAAGAGGAAGCCAGGCATCCCACATTCATTGGATAAAATGACCTCAATTATCAAGCTAATGTAACAGAGTCTTGCCAGTTGTAGAAAAAAGAAGAATAGTCCTTACCATACAATACCAACCAGCCAAAAAATATACAAGCAGAAAGAGAATATGCCCTAAAACCACTCCAACACATCCCATCTTTCTGGTCCCATCAATCCCCAAGTTATAACAAGACCTATGATTTACAAGTTACACAAATATAATTCAAAAAAAAAAATCTTACTCTGATTTTCCAGATTTTGCCTTAAACTGCTCTTGGATGTGCCTTATGAGAAGTCCATTAGCGCCCAATGCTTTTTCTTCAGTTTGCTTCCAAGTGACTAGATTGAATATTCCATCAAAGCCCAATAATCTATTAAAGCTGTTAGCTTGTTTGCTCTGTGGCACAGAAGACCCATCACTCATCTTGATTTCATTTTTAACAATCTGATCATAAAGAATGCCAAGGTACTCTTCTGGTAAATCCTTGCCATCATCTATTCCTCGATTATTTCGAACAAAATCAGCCTTTGTCATCTGGTTAGCCAACCAATGCAGAATGGAAACCAGATGAGAATAAATGCTAGTTCTATATTCATGATGATCAAAATAAAATATGCCAAAGTTCTGTGTCTTATTTTTTTTTATAACTAACCAAGGATTTTATTGATGAAGTCAAAAGGCATAGACCAGAAAATAAGCATACCTTATCTTTTACCATGTTATTATGGGCATCTGTGTTGAGCATTATCACAGAGTAAGCAAGAACATAAGCAGTATCTGCACTAGTAAATGAGTTTGGGTTGCATTTACAATAGCGCTCAGCAAACTTCTCCATGATTCGGTCAATCTTCTGAGCTTCTCCAGGTAACCTGAAGCCCCGGAGGAAAAACCTTATTGCTTCACCAAAATCCATTCCTTTGAAATTAAATGAATCAACATAAGCATGCATGACCTTTAGAGAAAATTCCTCCCTTTCACCCAAATAGTCACCAATTATGGTTTCGTTTAGGCCAGAAGCATTCTTTAGAAAAGAAGCCACAGCTTCTGGGGAACCAGCAACTTTTTTGGTGCTTATCAGAAACTCAATTCCCTTTGAAGGTTTCCTATTGAAAAGAGATATGCCTTTCTGCAATTAACCCAGCAAAGATTGTCACTAGAGAAAAAGTTGCAAATGAACTCCTAGAAAAGTTGTTTGTGAACATGCACATACTCTACTAGTAAAAGTTAAAAAGGGAGGATCACTATCACAGAGTATATTGCCTCTCCAAATAAAACAATACTCAACCTGGAGTTCAATTTTATAAGCTCGGCGATGCTCAAGGGTAGCAGCATCCGAAAATTCAGAACTCATTTCTGGATGTAGCTCATAGTCAGGAACAGTTCCATCTTCTCCATTTTGGGTCAAATGATTCTCTGTAGTATCACTTTCAGAATTCTTTGGCAGATACGAATCTCCTAATCTGAGCTGTTGGTCCATCCAAGCTCCCATTGACTTGATGATGCTAACCAAGCACTTTACTGATTCATGCCGGAAAGTGATATCCTGTGCTGGAGACAACGTTGTGGTTGAACCAGAAGGTGGTCCAAGAGCAGTTTTCAAAAGGCCATTGACAACCCTGCAAATATCTGATGGAATTATAAGGGTTTTAATACATTTTATTTAAACACGATGCCAAAAAAATGGGATTAAATAGTTCCAAAATAGAGAAACTAGGTTTTATCTAAAGAGTATATGAACAATGGGAAGCCCTTCAATAGTCTAAAATGAAAATGTAAGTGTAAATTGGACCCAATTTAGATTCAAATAGAGCTCCAAATATGGCCTTTAAAGGTTTCTAGAGGAATGATCCATATCCCTCCAATGATTCTACAAGGGATCCCTAACCCAACTGACATCCTAAGAGGGTTCTATTGGTGGCACTTCAAAATGGAGATAGTAGATTGAAAAATAATTCACTACAGTCGAACTCGGTTAGATATCCCCAATACAGAATCTTCCAGTAAGCTGAAGTGTGGGAGAAGTTCTGAGGTTTCAGTTCAAAGTAGGGATGGCTGCAAAGACCTAGCAGTCAAGATCCTCAGATTGCAAGGCAGTATTCCTCCCTTTCATTTGCATATACTCAACTAAGCGTTGAACATACGAAGGCTTAGTTTGGATACAAAAACAGTTTCATTTCATCTCATCTCATCATTACAGCTTTTCCAAATTTCCACACAAAATATAACAAACAGTTCAACTTTATCAAATCCCAAAACAATAATAATATTAAAAAATAATATTCTAACAATATTTTATTTAACTTTCAACTTTCATCTAAAACCATCTCATCTTATCTCACTATCCAAACTACACCTAAAAACATCATTTCTATTATAAGTAAACAATAATTTTATCAATTAGGCAAGGCATAGCCCAAGTACATGAGTCGTATATAAGAGAAACGCCTGGCAAGAGTTTGAAATAAGGAAATAATGGACACTAAGTCCATTTAAATCTATGCTTGAGCCCAAAGCAACAAGCTGTTAAAAGAATTTTCGATTTCATCCGTGTACTAAAAATGTCACTTAACAGATACTATTTCTTTGACCATGAAATTGCTTTACTTCATTTTCAAGAGCAAGAACAGCACCTCCTCCATTCTACCTTGCTTCTTTTTTTTTTCTTTTTTTTTTTTTTTTTAGTTCCTCTATTCTACCGTTCTTTCTTTTTTATCAGTAAATCCTCTATTCTACCTTTCCATAAGTAGCTTCCTCTATATTACCTTAAAGTGGGGATCATAGTTGCAATCTCAACGTTCAAACTCCAAAATAAAATCATCATAAATTTTCAAGTAAATAATATCAAAATAAATATAAAATATAGAATTATTTTGCCCATGCCCAATCATCCTTTGAGCTTCTAGATTTTTTTTTTTATAGGTTTTTGAGCTTCTAGGTTTTTGTTAATTAACAGCCTTGAATAATAGCCATTAGGCAAAAATCCTCACAGGTTTCCTTTGTTTTACATCAACTTTCACTTTTATAGAGGAAGTTCTACATTGTCTGTGACTCAATAAAAAAATTCACATAATTCCCCCAAACAACGCCTCTCTCCATCTCTTTGCAAACAGCACCTCCCCTCCCTCCCACCCCATAGTTTAAAATTGTGGGGGGGAGGGGGGGTAGGGGACCCCCTCCCCTCTCCTCTAGGACCCCTCCCCCCTCCAAGATCTCTTCTACGGCATCACTACCATCTTATCTGTCCCATTTTGTCTTTTTCTTAGGTTTTTTGTTTGTTTTTCTCCATTTTGGTTTAAACTTTGGACACTAGATCTGTTACCAGGAAAAAAAAATTCTTTGGAGGCTAGATCTACTGTTTCCCACCCATTTTCATCAAGCGCACGCCTCACCAATGGAGTCCCCTCCATGACCTCCACCAAAAGCAATCATCCCCATCACCCAACCACCGGTGCATGGCCCTTACTGGCTGTTGGCAGCACACATGAGGGCCACGCACTGACCTCTATGCCTTCATCCTTTTTTTTGTCAGGCTGTCCCTTTTTTTAGCACTTTTACTTAATTTTCAGTATATTTTCTCCACCATTAACTCCTTTTCTGCAAAAAGAAAAAGCCTCCGAGCTACTGCCTTCCGGCATCCACCCACCAACGATTGCCACGCACCCTACCAATGGACTGGAGGACAACTGAACTACCTTCCTCCACTACCAAAGCACTACATCGACAAGTTAGTCAAGAGTGGGATCCACATGCCACCCATTCTAGTAGTCCATCCTAGATTTTCTTGCCTTTCTGAGATACGGCCTCCTGTTCTCTCTTTCGCAGAAAGAAGACATTAACTCTTTCTTCCTTTCCCAAAGATTTAGAGGACAAGGGTGCAGAAAACTGCCAACACACCTACCCAACCCCAACACTAGTGTGGGGTCATGTACTACTTCAAAGTAAAGGGACACTCTGAATATGAGAAATATTTTGCATACCACTTGCTCCTGACACAAAGTATAGATCTTACTTTATCAAATTCAGAAAGAATTGACTATTTAGAAGTCCAGAAAATTCTTGTCTAAGGGCACTAGTGCATGGAGATGCAATAGAGATGTGTAATACCTTTCAAAAATGTTTGGAGCATCCACATCACAGTCATAGTTGACAAATATGTCTATGATAATCTGCGGATCCTGAGACATTTTCTCCAATAAGTGAAGGACGGTCATTTTCTGCAAGAAACTTGGCTGGAGCACATTCTCAAGCACACGGAGGACGAGCATGGGAAAAAATATCCCAATTTCTGATTTCAGCCCAGATCTAAATTTTGATAACAAGCTCATAAAAATAGAACATTGGAGCTGGAAGATAGCCATAACTGACAATGCACTGTTCTTTAACAACGATAAGCAAAGATACTGTTTGATAGCATTGAGAAACCTGCACAATGTAAAAAAATATGGATTCTTACCAAATTATTTAACATAAAAGGACAGAACAACATTTTAATACCAAATCTTAAATATTAATTCATGACGCATAAAAAACTATAACAGATTGAAAGCATTTAAAGATGTGAAAACTCATAACAATGCAATATGTTGAGCCTTTCAGATTATACTTAAAAATAGAAGCGCAGAATAGTATAGACCACAAATGTACCATCTACATTCTATGCAGTTAAGGTCTGATTATTTTATTAAAACAATGATATCCTATCCAGACAATCCTATCTTATGCTTCATGGTATGTATCAAAACATAGAAAGAGCATTAATAGCTTTCTTGAGTCTAAATCATTATACTTATATAGCTATTCCGCTCTACATCCAAATCTCATATATAACTGCTAAAACTTTTTTCATTAATCGATAACATCCAAAGAAAATATGACCATGACACTTCCTCAAACGACAATGAGTATGGTAATTTCATCAAGTTATAGTGGACTGTATACCGTACCCTCCCCCCCCAATAAAAAAAAAACCCTTCTACTTGCCTAAAAACCCCAAAAAAACCCCTTCTACTTGCCTAAAAGAATCATATTTCATAAAACTGGTTCAGGTAGGAAATTATACTCGTGAATTTCAAAAATATAAAATAGAAAACTCAAAACCATGAAATTGGTCAAGCACAGAACTTTGATAGAGAGAGCATACAAGGAGGACTTGCCTCTCATTGGTGCGCCACAGCGGACCCCCATATTCCATGACGACCTTGAGCAGCTCCAAAGACAAAACTTTGCCCCTCAAGAGGATTTGGTCATCGGGGTGTTCCTGCGACGAAAACTTCATAGACAACTTACACAGATTTTTGAAAAGCAAAAACCCATCCTCCCTAATCTTACTGCCCCCATCAGTCGATTCACCCATTTCGTCTCCTTTGTTTGAATCATGCATCTGCCCATTGCCATTTTGCTCGGATAATGAGGTAGTAATAGGTAACTGGTTATTTTTATCAGCATACCCTTCACTCTCACTAACATCCATGATCTCATTTATGAAATTTTGAGAAAATTGTATCGAACTGCCTTCGTTTAGGTTCTTATCCGTGAATTCCAACAATTCGGCAACGGAGACCCGTGGAAAGGGAGCCCCCAGATCCATGGAGTCGTGCTCGAACCTGGTGAATACGATGACCATCATCTGAGCAAGCACCGACTTTGCACAGATCTGATTGGTGCCATTCAATCCACCGAGGTACACATTGTAGCAGGTCCTGACTATATGCACCAAACAATCGCCGCGGATCAATAAGCAGCGGGATCGAACGGCTGAGAGCAAAACGCGGAGCACGCCCAGCTCGATGGCGTCCTCTCCGAGACCAGACGACTTGCACACGCCATCAATAATCTTGTAAACAACGGATGTGTTGTTGCTGCTGCTGCCGTGATTGGGATCGGGGCGATCGATCTCGGCGCGGACGAGGTTAAGGGATAACAACTTGAAGACGCAATCGAGGACTGGCTCGACGACCTTGGCGTAGGCGGAGTCGAGTGCCAGGACGAGGGGTTGAAGGACGGAATCGGCATCGGATGAGGAGAGGCCGAGGAGGGGGGAGGCGAGGTCAGGGTTGGGAGAGTCCGACAGGGACTCAAGCTTGTCTAGCGTGGATTTGCAGGCGGAGACGAGGTGGGAATGCTTACGCCATGCTGCGTTCTTGATGATCTTGTCCAGGGAAGGCCCCAACACTCGGCCGGTACGGGATGGCCCTCCTAGGGTTTGCGAGGCCGACATTCCTTCTTCTTTCTTCCTTCTTTTTTCTGGGTCTGGATCAGTTGGAGCGCGACGTCATTCACAGATCACTTCGATGAGGTTACATTTTTTCCTGTGTCCTCCGTCCATTTGAGAACAAAAACAGGGGAGCTTTCTTCCTTTGACCCAAATCTCACAATTGCGTTCTATCGCCGAGGCCTACTACTGTACGTGTGTGTATTGCTCACGGTCTCCTCTATTTCTGTGTTTGTCACGTGACCATCAATCTCGCCTTATTATTCTTTAAAAAATAAAAAAATTCTTGTCTTATTATTATTTTTTCGTTTTATAAATAGAGTTCTTCTACGGATCACAACTGTAGCACGAGCACACTTGCACACCATACGTGGCGTCCTATTTTTTTTTTAAATAATTCAAAATGTGCGTTTTTTTATGGGGTCCTACGATTTGCTTTTGCATTTCGAAATCCTCTCGTGAAACGTGCCGTTCGTCGCTTGCGTGACACCTTCCTCCACCCAGCACCGCCGGCGACGCCGTCTCTCCGCCCAGAAACGCCGAGTGACACTACTTCATCTGCACAGAGCTGCCTCTCCTTGAGAAATCATTTAACAGAGCAAATGGTCAGTTTTTCAGTTTTTCACCCACCAGAAAAGACCACGAAATAGAAAGGAATGTGCGGAAATGAAGGGATGGATACTTTAAAATGGAATCTAGATTTGTTTAGGGCAAAGCAACGAAAGGAAAAAGGCAAGAAGAGTGTGAGAGAGAGAGTAGAAAGGGAAAATCAAGCCAGGATATTCGGCTGAACCACTGATTAATTAATTTGTCTTTTGTTTCGCTCCTTTTCTCTTTGTTTCCTCTTTTTTTTTTTTTTTTTTGAGATCAGATACTCCGTCGTCCACTTCTCCCAAATCCATTCCTTTTTTTTAAAAAAAAAAAAAAATACAAAGGGGTATATTTTTCTTGTTTTTGTTTGTAGATTCATTGTATATGAATCTCCGATATTTGTGTTTGAATCCCTCTGATCTCTTTCGGTTTCACGATTATCATCTCTTTTTCATAGTGGAAGTGGAGCGATATATTATTATTAATGCTATTTTCGGGAGTAATAAAAGAATTTGTAGAAAGGATGGAACTGTTTGGTTGATTAATTGATGGATTAAGGGTCTGGAGTTCCTAACGAGTTGTTTTTGGCGAATTCATTTGGAAGGGAAAGAATTGTCTAGAACTTGTTATCTTAATGTTGATGTTAAGGATCAGAAGGAACAGTAGTTATATGTTTGCTGCTCAACATTTTATGGGTTATTATACAATCAGTAGTAGTAGTTGTTGTCATATAATCCGCAATGATCAACGTCTTTTCTTGGTTTTGGATAAGGGATTTCAGTGGAATGCCTTGAATCCTCACTCTTCTACCAGTTTTATCAATGGAAATGGACAAGGTCGAGGACCGGGAGGAAGATGAGGGATTGCAATTGGCACCGGCTTTAATGGCTTCGCCCTAAATCTAAAAGGTTGCCTAAGAGACGAGGGGGAGAGTGGTTTGAGAGTGCTGGTATACGAGAACTGAGTCGAACGTCGAGAAAGAGAGAGGAGGGAACTGGAGCTCTGTTTTTCAAAAGTTAAACAAAAATCAAATGTTTGCTGGAGCTGAGGGAGGGAACGGAAAGCCAAGGACAATTTTGTCATTAGTCAGCGCCACGTATGGTGTGCATCCGGCTGCTCCTAAACAGGGGCTGACGCGAAGATTAATTCTTATAAATATTTCCCTTTGCTCTCTTCTTCTTCTTTCTTTTTTTTTTTTTTTTAAAAAAAAAATAAATTTGCATGCATACCTACCTGCAAACTTGTTTCTAAATGCACCCCTTTTAAGATAAATTTATAATCGAAATTATATAATTCTATATAATGAAAATTTCCATTTTCAAACTAATGTGTAGAGTGATTTTAAAATTTTAATCTTATAAATTAAATATTATCATTTAAATGACATAAATTTGATTTGAACATATAATAATTCATATATAAAACAGGTAGCTGGGAATATGGTTGGTAAGGNTTTTCTTGGTTTTGGATAAGGGATTTCAGTGGAATGCCTTGAATCCTCACTCTTCTACCAGTTTTATCAATGGAAGTGGACGAGGTCGAGGACCGAGAGGAAGAGGAGGGATTGCAATTGGCACCGGCTTTAATGGCTTCGCCCTAAATCTCAAAGGTTGCCTGAGAGACGAGGGGGAGAGTGGGTTGAGAGTGCTGGTATACGAGAACTGAGTCGAACGTCGAGAAGGAGAGAGGAGGGAACTGGAGCTCTGTTTCTCAAAAGTTAAACAAAAATCAAATGTTTGCTGGAGCTGAGGGAGGGAACGGAAAGCCAGGGACAATTTTGTCATTAGTCAGCGCCACGTATGGTGTGCGTCCGGCTGCTCCTAAATAGGGGCTGACGCGAAGATTAATTCTTATAAATATTTTCCTTTGCTCTCTTCTTCTTCTTCTTTCTTTTTTTTTTAAAAAAAAAAAAAAATCAATTTGCATGCATACCTACCTGCAAACTTGTTTCTAAATGCACCCATTTTAAGATAAATTTATAATCTAAATTATATAATTCTATATAATGAAAATTTCCATTTTCAAACTAATGTGTAGAGTGATTTTAAAATTTTAATCTTATAAATTAAATATTATCATTTAAATGACATAAATTTGATTTGAACATATAATAATTCATATATAAAACAGGTAGCTGGGAATATGGTTGGTAAGGAAGGACTCGATGTTCGCATAATCGACAGCAATGATTGGTATTAAGGTGTATGTACGAAAGCGGTGGAGTGTCACATAATCATGTTCCAATCTTAAAAAATCAGTCTTTAGAATAACAATGACTATGTAACCACTCATTAGCAGTTAGGGAGGTTATCACGTTGTACAAATTATAAAAATACTAATAAGAAAGACTTCTTCAATCTTAGCCCCAAAGATAAGGAACTGAGATTGAGAAATGGAATCCAAACATCAACCAGAGAAATAAATAATTCTAGGAGTTTGTAGCATGAGTAGTAACAGCCATTTTGAATCACCTTTTATGTGGAATAACGATCAGAGAATGGTGAATGATATAAAATGGAACCTTCAAAATCTACTCAGAGAAGGAAGAAAATTAATTTCACATTCATTCCAATTTTTTTTTGGGGGGCGTGTAACATTGTGAAAGAATAAAAAAGAAATACTCTAGCTATGAAGAGATTACACAAAAGTAAACTCATAAACTGATATGACTTGATACAACACATCAGACTGTAAAATTATTTTTATTATAAAATAGATCTAACAGATCATATGAAACTACATCAATTTGTATGTTTATTTGTGTGTACTCTCTTTGTGCATGTAGCACTTCTCTTGTGAAAATGGTAAACAGCAAGAGTGGAAGCTTCATTATCTTATCAACTGTTATTGTCAAAGGTACCAAGTTTTTAAACGTCCATATATAAAACAACTAACTTTAATTAAATAGCATGTCAAAAGTGTGAGTTTTCAGTTTGATATAGTAGCAGCTTGCCCCAAAAGAGGTTGATCCTCGATTAATGCCTCCCAGTCCAGTTTCCTCAGCATTTTGAACCTCTCGTGCAATGTCACAAACCCAGCTTCGGGAGCAACAACACCAGAGGTTTCAGCTCTATGGAGTAAAAGCACACTGGCACCCATATCTGGGCCGTGGAGTTTTCCTGTTAGCAACACTCGGAGAGGCATGAAGAGTGATTTCCCCTGCAAGGAGGATGAAAATAAACAGATATTCAGTTCATGGATCTGATATTGTAAGAGAATAGTTTTATCGCCCTATATATATAATTAACGACCACCTTGCGCTTCAGAGATTTCCCAAAGTTCTTCACCCACTTCTGCCAGCCAGCATGGCCTTCTTCAAGAGCACTGAGGATTTCACCACTGTCATAGGCAGCTAAGAGGGAGGCTGAAAATTCAGAAAGTTTATCTTCCAACACAGGTTTGGCTTCAGGACTACAGAGAGCAAAAGAAGACGTAGTTATATACGGTCATATTCTTTTTTCTCCTTCCTTTTTTGTGGGGAGGGACCAAATATTTTCAAGCATTTTTTTTTTTGTATTGAAGTTAACGCTTCGGGTGACATAAAAATCCAGGCAAAATAATCCATATGCATAGATCACATAGGCATACTCAACAACGAAAATAACGTAGAATCTATCAGGCCAAAAATGATGCCAGATGATGACATAAACCAACAGGTTTTAAGTACAAATATAACCTCTTTAAAGTAGCATGTAAAGGATAAGATAGCAAGTTTGAGAGTGCTTTATCAGAATCCGTTATCAGATCAATCCCATCCTTGAGCAGCTGAATTGCCTCCTGTCATAGAAAATTAGAATGAGTAACATGTTTGCTTTGCTTGATCATATGACATCATATCATAGAACCAAAATGAAGTTAATGTTCTACACTAACTATCACACAGTCACACTCCATCTACTCTGGCAGAACCACATAATCCCATGCCTAATTTAAAGAACAGGATAATTTACAACAATGCCAAGGAACACAAAATCACCTTACATTTAAAACAGACAAAAGAGAGGCTCAAACTGGAGTTTTTTTATACCGATACGATGAAATTAAAAGATTTTAAAACTGAAAAGTCTTACTTGGATAAATGTCCCCTCTGACTCTGTGAGGATACCTGTGCTTTTCCAGCGCTCAGCAATAAGCTTGGCAAACTCCTCTGATGGAAGTGCTCTTAAATGCTGACCATTCATCCACCTTTTTGGTGAAGACAAGCGTTAAAGGAGAACCAACTAGGAAGCTACAATACATTATAATACTTTGCATACATTCCAAGCTTCCAATTTCTCCACAATTTAGAGAGTCTCACTCATTCAAAAGTATCAAAAACCATCTTTCTTAAAAGATAGACGGCCTAAATTCTCGTGAAATGATTGACAGAAAATCAGGAAAATCAAAAGTGGAACTTTGGAATATTATACAACATGACAGCACCAGAACATGTAAAAAATCATGCCATTGCATAACTTTGTCCAATCTACATGTCAAAGTTGAAGGGAATGCCTGTCAAAAGTAACAAAAGAATGGTATTTCTAAGCATATAGTTGTTGAAAGCCATAATTACCTTAACTTTGTAGAATCAAAAATAGCACCGCTTTTGTTAACACGACCAATAGAGAATTTTTCAACTGTGAATCACATGTAAATATACTGGTAAGAAATTGGTCAAAAGAAAAAAAATTAAGAATATAATTAGAGTTTAGACAATTGTTCCCGTGGGAAGAGAAAGAAAGGAAGAGAGATTATTCAAAACAAATCACTAACCAAGTTGCTCAAGGGTGAAAAATTCATTTTCGGTGCCATCGCCCCAGCCTAAAAGTGCCAAATAGTTCACCATTGCCTGGGGTAGATACCCCATCTCCCTGAACTGATAGATGGTGGAATAGTTGAAAATATTTTTCCTTATTAAAAGAAAGGCTAACCAAAAAAAAAAACTAACACCATGAAAAAGGAGAGAGCACAATAACACCTCAGACTGTAACTTCGAAATGTTTTTTACATATAAATAGGCCGTAATGATAAACTACCTGACCCACAGAAGTAGCACCATGGCGTTTTGACAGTTTACTCCGATCAGGTGCAAGAATTAAGGAAACATGTGCAAAGCAAGGCATGGAGAATCCCAGAGCCTGTGATATAATCATGTATGGATGCCAAAATTAGGTTCTCTCTATTGCAGAAAGATGACAACTGCCTAAAAGAAGGGATAAAAACTTTCAGGCTTTTAACCTTACCTTATATATCAGTGCCTGCCTTAAAGTGTTTGGTAAATGTTCTTCTGCCCTGAATATGCAAGGTAAAGAGATGACTTAACACAAGAATTCCAAGAAAGTGGGAGGGAGGGGGCGGGGGGGAATTAAAGACCGGTGGAGGTCAACTTGCTAAGTTTAGAGATTGGCTCATAGCATAATCCTCTTAATTGTAAGGAGGTTGGACTTGTTACCTTATAACATGTGATATAGCCATTGTTGCATCGTCAACTGTCACACAAAAATTGTAAACAGGTTGTCCATTGCTTCTCATTATGACAAAATCTCCAAGTGTGTCCAAGTTCCAACTAACCTTCATGACACTATCAAACAAAGTTAACATCCTTTTTGTCTTGCTATGTTTAGATGTACAGTGTTATTAGCTACATTAATAAATTATTTACTTAAATGCAGTAACGGGCACAATCCACCATTTATCTGGGTGAAAATAAAATAGCTTTTGATTTAGCGTGAATGTGTATAAAGTAACCATAAGTCGCTTAAAATTGCCTCTATGAAACCTATTGCCACTGATCTAATGGAGGAACCACCATTGACGCAAAACTCAATCTTATGATATGAAAAATCCCAAGGAAAAATGTAAATATGGTTGTAAGAAGACTACAGTGATAAAGAAATGATACGTAGTAATGAGAGGAACTAACTTCGCCTCGAATAAGGTCATTGATTTTCAAACTCCCTTCCTTTGGCACACGAAATCGATATGTATAAGCGGTTCCCTTTGCTAGCTCTTCTTGTACTTCTCCATCAGTCGCACTTGCCCATTTTCCAGTGTATACTGGAGGCAGCTGCTTTAATTTTGCAATCTCCTTCATCTTTTCCAATTCCTGACGATAATAAATATTCTTGATTATCAATCATAAATCTGATAAGTAATTATCGGTAGAACACATAAGTTCTGCAAAATCACTAATGAGGAAAACACACACACCCAAGACTCATAAGGTACTCGGTAGATAGTCTAGGACGCAAAAAGCTACTAGTTTTGCCGGATAGAGCGTGGTATTTCAGGGTAATAGTGAAATATCAACAATACGCTTTAAAAGTATATGAAAGAGGACTACCTCATTCGAACAAAAGCAGCGATAAACCTGGCCAGATTCTAAAAGTTTCTCAGCAAATTGCTTGTACAAAGAGTTTCTTTCAGATTGCCGATACGGGCCATAGTCTCCACCAACACCCGGACCTAGAAACATGTGTATAATACACGATGTCATTACTAAAAGCTGATATCTTTCTCAAGCAACACCTAATAAAAAGCAGGAATTGAACCGCACCTTCGTCCCAATCAAGCCCAAGCCAAGAGAGATCTCGCAACACGGCTTCCTCAGATTCCTTAGTGGACCTCTCCAAGTCAGTATCTTCAATTCTCAAAACGAATTTCCCACCTTTGGACCTGGCGAAAAGGTAATTGAAGAGAGCAGTTCGAGCTCCACCGACGTGAAGGTTGCCGGTGGGCGAAGGAGCGAAACGCACACGGACTCGTCCTTCTTCTTCTGCATCCGTCCCGGTCTTTTTAGCAGTGGCGGAGATGGAAAAACTCCGCCGCCTCCGGAAATACAGAGACGATTGAAGCCAAATCGCCATTGGAGGGGCAGCCTCCGGGATCGCCCTAATCCTCATCTTCATCCAAGGCCACGAAGAACCTACCAGCGCCGTCGCCATTTCTGTTCGGCGCACCTTCCCCACCTGATCCTATCCTTTGTAATTGAAGGGAATTGTACTGGTATTCTTACCGTCCACGGTTCGGCTTTTCACCGTTAGCTACACTCAACGGCTGTCCCCGCCCGTTATCGCTCAAGAGTCAAGTGTCCTCCCTTGGGTCCCGCACAACTGGGTTTCAAAGTTATAAAAATTTTATTCATTTTCTCGTATCATTCTATGCATTCTATTAGTATAATTAATTATATATTAAAAAAATTAATACATTCAATTATATTAATAAAATATATTAAAAAATATGTAAAAATAACTGTAGATAATATTACTCTTTCAATTATATTTATCAAATTATTACAATTTTAAATTTATATAAATAACTCCAAATCTTCAAATTATTTTTAATAGACATTATCAACTATATTATGTGTATACAAATTAGAAAAATCTTATTCATAATTCGGTATGGAGGAATATGACATGATTTAATTTATAAACTTAAAGATTATAAATTAAACTATATCAGATCAATAACGTAGATAATATATTTTTCACACATTTATGTATAGAATAATTTTACAAATTATGACAATACATTACTTTTGAAAAGAATATTCTGCATATCAAATTTTATTATATTTAATCATATAAATTTGGAAAAGCTGCTATCGCAGAGAGTTGGGTCCAGATATATATTTTTTAGTTAATGATTAAAGAAGTATTTTTTAATAATGTTATGAATTTTTTAAAATATATATTTAAGGATATAAAAAATAATAAATTAAAAAAATTGTCCTTTTTGGCACCCATCAACCCTATATAATAAGTCTCTCTTAAGTGATCTTCATTCAAATAATTAATATGAAAAATCTTTTAATTTACGTGATATTATTGTTACTAGCCAAAAAAAAGGGTATGATTAAAGATAAAAACTTCAAAGCAAAGAATAACATCGATCCTATTTCATACTTCCTTTTCTCTAAGGAAAACTCTTCTCTCAGGCAACTCGGGTACCAAAATGCGCACCAACGCTGATATGGAAAATGAAACGGTGCGTTTCCGATTTTATTTGAAAGAGAGATTTCATGTTTTGTGGAGGGGGAAGCTTATTTTGTCTTCATTAAAATGGTGCTTTCTTGTGTTTTCTCTTCGTCTCAAGACTGAAACTCGAAACCTCCTCCTTCATTTGAAACCATCACCATCAACATCTCTTCCCCCATCAAAATCTTCCCATCAAAATCTTCTTGAAACCGTCGAAATCTCCTCCCCCGTCGAAATCTCTTACCCTATCTAAAGACTGTCCTCCCCCCCATTTGAGGACTGAAATCACTAACCCTAACCCGTCGCCGTTCCACCCAGATATGAAACTATCCCTAACCCTAACGTTGCTTTTCCATTCCTCCGTCGCATTCCCCCGTTTCAAGATCTGCCTTGATATTCCCCGTCGTAATCCCGACCCCACAAGTCACAACGCCTGAGCGCCATTTGTTCTTCTTCCTGCTCTACTTCTTCAATCTTTGAACACGCCCTAAAACCTTCACTGGAAACCCTACAAATTAGTGCTTGAATGCAGAGGAGCATGGTCAATTCAAAATTATCGAGAATATATGTAGGAAATTTATAATCAAAATCGAGGTGAGTTCTCTTGAATCCTCTTACCTATTAGTTAATAATACTTCTTTGAATATTGATGGGTATGGTTAGTGTTTTCTTTATTGTAGTTGGTTTTGGATAATGGAAACCACAATTAAAAGTTTTTCCCCTCCTATTGATGGAATCTGGATAGCTGGCCATTAATATGTTGATAGTGAATATGTACTTGATTTTATTGTTGAAAGGAAGAATGTTGATGATTTACGCTGTTCAATCAGGGATAATCGATACAGGGACCAAAAACTGAGGCTTTTGGCATTTCAAATAACTCAATGCCTTATATTTCTTTTTTGAAGTTTCCCTACAGCTGTTATTTCTGGTGTTAAAATTTGCTACACACACATACATGAATGGATGGTTGCTTTGAGAGTAAAAAACTCTTGCTCTTGTGGTCTGTTGAGCATGCTTAAGGCTAGAGCATTTGAAGTTCTTCCTAGTAATTTTAGTATTAGGATTTCAGTTTGCCTGTGCAAGAATTTGCTACTTTATCTCCGGCATGTAAATAAATGCCATGTAACCTAATTAATTTTCATTTGTCATCTGAAGCAATCATTATTATTTTTGTTTTGATTAGCTTTTATGCTTTCTTGTGCTTATGTGGATGCAAGCCATTTTAATGAGATTTTTTTTTCCTTATCTTGTCAGTGTGCTTTTAATTCTTTAAAGTCTAATAACAAGTTTCACCTTTGGGGAAGCCATTGGAGGCATGGAGATTCTTTGCTATTTGCTTTGGCTTGTGCACGGGTACTATAAAGTTCATTTTGACTTGTACTTATCAAAAAATAAATATTCATTTTGACTTGTAAAGCTGTAATTAACTCGAGAAAGTTTTTAAAACCGGTTTCATGTTCTCAATATACAACGGCTAGTGAAATGGCTTCCAAATAGAAGTATGGAAGTAGATATGATTGATGACCAAGTCCTACTGGATAGTCACCGTCATTGTTGCTTTGAGTGTAATGTACCTAAGTGGTATAGGATTGATGTTGCCCATTGAAGCAGTTTGCAATGGGTTAAATACTCTAATGCTGTGTGATCAACCACACTATCATACTGGAGGGATAATTTAATAGACAGGTATTCGGTCAGCCATGCTGCCATGGAATCACGTGTTGGGTGGTTTAGCTGAAACTTGTCCTTGAGTTAAGCCTAAGTTGTATGCAAAAGTTGAAAAAAAAAATTTCCATACAAATGTTACTTCTAAAAAAAAAAAAAAAGTTGTATGCAAATGTTGAGACTTGAGATAAGTTATAAACTGAGGAAGTGCAAAGATAGTTCATATATTGTATTCATCTAAAGTTGGGGGCATTAAGAAGTTGGTGAAGATTTTCCATCTTTGAGTGAGAAGTATGGCAACTATTCTAGAAAGAACTTCATACTCCTATTATGATGCAAACTAGTAAATTCTTTCTTCAAAATTTGTTCTCTCTCTCTCTCTCTCTCTCTCTCCATTCTTGATTGATTAGCTATGCACGTGCATAGTGGCTCTTGAATTCATAACTATTTCTGGCAACATATTCTTTTGGGTAGGAGATATCAGTTGAGCTACAGCTCATTGGCTAGCTTGATTGACTTGCTCTATTTTATTTTTTACTCACCTTTAAGTTGGTGCATGTTGGCAAGGTCATTCACCTTTGTAAAAATATTGCAGTTCTGCTTCTTTTGCAGGTCTTCTATGCTCCTCTCAAAATATATTTTCATGAGTTGCCTTTCTTTTGCATATCAGGTTATGTATGTCTTTGCAATGCATATTGAGAGCTTGTCGAAAGCATATCAAGACTTCATCCAAAAGACCGATCCTGTTGTGCAGCCTGTATACAAGGCAATGATTTTGGGATTCTATGAAAGTAGTTCTGATTTTTAACTTTTTTTTTTTCTTGGCTTGAGGCTTTTCATCATGATGTGCCTCTTGTGCCAAAATTCTTAAGGCACATTTATTTCTTCAAGATCTTTGTGGTTTAAACTATTTCAGATTGAAGGATGCAATCTTATCGTGACCTAGCTTGTTCAATATTTAAAAAAACAAAAGTTAAAAGGAGGTTGATCCTTTTTTTATGTGTAATATTAATAGGGATTACCATATTGCAACTATTTCAGATGGGCAGATAGTAATGAAGACAGAGAGAACAAACTTGTAAAGAGAGAAAATGAATTGTTGAGAAATGAAAAAGAGCTCCACAAGATAGAGGATGAGATCGAGAGGGGGATGGTGCTTCACAAGATAAATGATGAGATTGAGAAGAGGAAGTTGGCTATCCACGATGATCAAGTTGATCTTCGAATGAAACAAGCAGAAGTGCAGCATTCATGCACACTACTTCATGTGTATTGCGGTTTTGCCATAGTTGTTTCATGTTATTTAATAGGATCTAAGTGAATTCCCAATGTTGGTTTGCTTTTGTAAATAAAACTCTACCAATCTGACAGGTTATGTAATGGATGGGTTAGGTTATCTAAAGAAACTGTTAGGTTATGTAAGTTGTGTTGTATGCTGATGGAAATCTATTGTACAAATAATTACAATGATCATGACCGATTGTTATGTTATCCTTATCTCTTTAGCAAATTATAGGCACTGATTAAGAACACTTGCTGTATGTTAATGGAAACTCTATTTTTTGTACTAGATTTTCCAAGTAATGATATTTGCTACAAAAATATTGTTGGGAAGTCATAATGTACATAATTTCAATTTGCTTGTGCATCTTCTAGTTAGTGTTTGAATGATCTTGCACTGAGTGGATTCAAAAAAGTAATTACTTCAACCAACTAACTACCGTTGGATGAATGCAGGATCAGCACTTGTTTGTGCTCTGTCATGGTACCTTGTTTGGTAGTCTAGGGTGTAGGAGCTATTGATTCCAGTTTATGGAAGGGCAGTGCTCTATTGACGCCACACATATTCTAACATCCCCACCCCACCCCATCAAAAAAATAAAAAATAAATAAAAAGGACAAAAAAAAATTTGAAGATCACTATCTTGTTTGCTTAAGGATATGAAAGTTCTTTGGACAATTAAATTTAAACTACGCAGTTTGGAAAAAAAAATAACAAAAAAAAAAAGAAGAAAGAAGAAGAAAAAAAGAACTTGGAAACTTTTACCCATAAAACCCAGATTGGCTATGACAGATAATAGAAGAACCTGGAATATGTTATTCATAAGGAGATCAAGAAGCTAAGTTCAACAAGGGGACTGTTATTCACATGAGGGCAAAACTTTAACACTCTTTACCAGCAAGAAAATGTTCAACAAGGAACAACAACAGTATCTACATATTACAACATAGTACAACAGTGGCTACATATTACAACAATAGTAGTTTGAGAGTACAAGGAACAACAACAACAATAGACTCTTGATTTTAATACAAGAAGTTCGAATCATCAGCTTCCTACAATAAGCTCTTCGCTTGTGTTCCATCCACCCTAACTTGCACCTGTGAGCAAAATAGAACAATTACCTCACTGCTAAAACTTCCACAATAGTTTGTGATGATGAAATAATAATCTATGCTTGGTTTTAGAAGATTCATTGGGTTAATGGTGAACTTCTAAAATTTAGAAATGTTAAAATTCTCAGAAAGTTCCACGTGGATGCCAAGAAAGATGAGACTGTAAAATAAAATGTAAATAAAATAATACTTGTACAAAACAACACAAATTGAAGAGATTTCTCGAGGTCCCTTAATTGTGAAATAAAGACAGTTAGGAAAGGCTTGTGGCCATCTGCTCTTCCCTTAATGGTCACACTGAAACCCAAACATGCAAAACCAAGTTCAAAGTAATTAATTACAGTTTTTATGAAAGGTGAAAGTTCAAACATGCTGGTTCTTTGTACATAGTATGCTAACAAATCCTTCGTACAGAGAACATTCTAACTACTAAAGAAAAATAAAAAACCAACTGCTAAATAAAACTTATAGAAAAAATGATAAGATAATGGTGAGACTTTGGAAAAAATTAGCCAAACCAAGCACACTGATGCCTTTTTCTATTGGGGTGTGTGGGTTCTAGATCAGGTTATATCATATGATCCAATGAATACTACAGCATATTCTGTGTACTAAAGCATTCTAAAACAATTGTATTCAATGAAGCAAATTACATGTGGGTGTGCGTGTAGAACAAAATAAATAAAATGAAGGAAAAAGAACAGCAAAATGAAATCTGAACATTGTATATACGATGTAACCTTAACAAAAATAATTATGCGGGTCTAGACTCTATATACATTGTATATAGCCTTATAAATTTAAAATAATTTAAAATTTAAAGGGCAGAGCAAGAAAACTTCTTGACTGAACACAAATGGACGTTACGCATAGGGGGGAGTTCGGTCCGGTCCGAGGAGGTTTTCAGGACCGGACCGGACCTATTCGGTCCAGGGTTTCCCCACCCTGGACCGGACCGAACTTCCTAAGGACCGGTTCGGTCCGGTCCCACTCGGTCCGGTTGGTCCACCCTATGTTTTTTTTTTTTTAATCCAATGAAATTTTATTTAATACTTATGTAATTATATTGTGATATATTTAATATATATACATATAGTATACTATTATATATATATTAGTAATAAGCTAATACTATTAGTCTATTAGTAATAATACTATAACTAATAACTATATGTAATAATAGTAATAGTGATAACTATATATGTAACTATATAATTGTATTAGTATAACTATATGATATTCCTATAAATTACAAGTACTGGTATTAATATATATGTATATACTGACTTACATATATAGTTATACTATGTATTAATATATATATTATGTATATATAGTAATACTAATATAGTAATACTTATACTAATACCAGATGCATTATATGAATGGAATATAGATGGATTATCTGAATATGAAATATTAAATCATTTTCAAGAAATGATTATGGTAGCAAATGTTTACAAAGCCAGTAGGCGGTCAGATCATCATGTAGCACATGTTCTGGTTACAGGTTTCACTGGCCAACTAAAAGGCTGGTGGGATCATTATCTTACACAAGAACAAAGATTAGCAATATTAAATGCTTACAAACATGATGAAAATATGCAACAGATTAAGACGGAAGATGGTCAACCTATAGAAGATGCTGTTAATACTCTAATATTTATATTAACAAAGCATTTTGTAGGAGATCCTTTTCAATTTAAAGAAAGAACTAGTGATTTATTAATTAATTTAAGATGTCCTCAATTATCTGATTTTAGATGGTATAAAGATGTTTTTCTAACTAAAGTTATGATCAGAGATGATTGTCAACAACCATACTGGAAGGAAAAGTTCATAGCCGGACTTCCATATTACTTCGCCCAAAAGGTACGAGAATCTTTAGTAAAATCAGATGGTACTATTGATTTTGTTAATCTCACATATGGAGACATAATATCTTCTATTAATAGAACTGGTCTGATTATGTGTAATGATTTAAGATTAAAAAAGCAATTAGAAAAAGAAAAGAAATTTGCTACAAAAGAATTAGGTACCTTTTGTGAACAGTTTGGTTACTCTCCATTATTAGCTCCTTCTACAAGAAGTAAAAAAGTAAAAAGAAATTATAAGACTTATCCAACTAAGAGAAGAAAATATAAAAAATCTTACAAAAGGCCAATATTATTATATTAATATTAATATAATATATATTAATATTATATTAATATATATTATGTATATATATTAATATAATAATATATAAATTACAAGTACTGGTATTAATATATATGTAAGTCAGTATATACAATTACATATATGTATAATTGTATTAGTATAACTATATACTTATACTGATACAATTATATAGATTAGTATAACTATATAATTGTATTAGTATTAGACTATTAGTAATTTAATTTGGCTATATTATATTAGTAATATTAGTTATGTTGAATCAGTTAGTTAGTATAACTATATTCTACATTATTAGTATTAATATAAATATTAGTATTAGTTATAACTATGTAGCCTATATTAGAATTGAGAGTCTTAGACTATATAATAGACTAATAGTATTAGTATAACTATATAAGTATACAGTATAGCTATATATTAGTTTTAATTATAGTAATTAGTATAACTATATAATAGTAGATTATAAGTATAACTATATATTAGTATTAGTTATACTGTTATAGTGATTTAGTATATTATAATTTTATATTATATTTATACTATAACTCTTATAATGTATTAATATATACTAGTACTATATATTATAGTTATATATTAAAGAATATAATAATACATTCATACTAAATATATATAGTTATATTTCTAGTGATTTAGTTATTAACTTATTATGATTAGTATAACTATATAAATTATAATAGTATTAGACCATTAATATAGCTATATATTAGTAATATTAGTTATGGTGAATCAGTGCTTTAGTATAATTATATAAGTGTTAACTATAATGATTAGTATAACTATATAAATTATAGTATAGTGATAATTATAATTTATATTAATTAAATATAAGTATAGTGATAATTAAATTATATTAATTATAGTGATAAATATACTATATAGCTATACATAGTATTAATTAGAATGATTAGTATAAGTATATAAATTATATAATAGTATATTAGTATTAATAGTAGACTATTATTATAGGTCACTATAGATATTGTTGAAGTATTAGTTATAATGATTTAGTATAACTATATTAGTATAAGTATAACTACAATCTATATTAGACTATTAATATTTTTTATACCATATATAATTAATTATATACAACTATTATATAAATAATATATATAAATAATTTTTTTTTTAATTTTTATTCGGTCCGGTCCGGGGTAGAAAACCCCTGGACCGGGACCGGACCGA
This sequence comes from Carya cathayensis, assembly GCA_011037825.1. Taxonomy (NCBI): domain Eukaryota; kingdom Viridiplantae; phylum Streptophyta; class Magnoliopsida; order Fagales; family Juglandaceae; genus Carya; species Carya cathayensis. The sequence goes on along the minus strand of QGSO01000159.1, from coordinate 3,515,133 downwards.
ACTTGGTCGGTCCCCCTAAATTTGGACCAGGACCGGACCGGACTCATTCGGTCCGGTCCGGTTCGGTCCAAAAATGGCCGGTCCGGACCGGCCGATACTCACCCCTAGTTACGCATCAAAACAATTGCAGGAATACAAGAAATTTCACAAGAATCACCAAGTAACGAGAGAGCTAAATACGAACAACATCAAGAACACTTGAAATCAAAAGAAACCACCAGACGCTCAACCCTTCCCTCCATCCACAAAACTTCAACAACAGAAAAAAAATGGAGATTGTAGATACTAGTGATTAGAAATCGGTGGAGGGAGCTGTTCATGGGTGTTTCGGCTGATGAAAATTATTTGCTTTAATGCAATGGGGGAAATGTACTTACCTACCAGAAACTGCAGGATTCGACACTCCAGAAGTGGGGAAGCTTATGGCTGATCTGAAGACGGCGTTGGGACTGCTTGGTGAAGGAGAAACAAAGGGATGTCTTATAAAAGGCGAAAGAACGAGTGGGAGAGGAACGCAAAAATGGGGATCTGAGCGAGAGATGAATGCGAAAAGAGTTGTGGGCTCTTTACTTAAAGGAAAAGTCTTATTGCAGGAGCGCAGCGGACCAATCGCAAAGATAAATGAGAGATGAAAATAGAGAAAGTGAGACAAGAGTTGGTCGCGACACTGAAAATGGTGGAGGAGATCTATGAAGTGAACTCAGAGGACGTGGTCGCGGAGGTGCTCGCAGAGGCAACAGCAGACGGACGGGAGAGATGAAACAAATCTTCTTAAGCAAGTTTCGTATTTTACCTCTTTTTACTGTTTTGCCTTTTTTTTTTCCTTGCCACGTCATCAATGGTCTGCATTTTCGTCCGCGCTATGCCTGCATATAGAACAACTCTGTTGAACCTAAGATTTCAAGTTTTGTGTAATTATATATTTACACATGGATTTTGATGATAACAAATGAATTCAAAGAATGAAGGAGTCTCAAGCTCAATTTGTCCACACAATGGAGTCAAGCACATCAAGGAACCAAGCATGAGCAAGAAGGAAACAAGTTCACATTAAAGTCATAGAGTAATGTTGTAAATCTCTTAAAATTCGAAATTAGGATTAAGGCTCAAAATTAATATTTTATCATAAAGCATTAAAATACATTTTCCACATGTGCATGAATATTTTGAAAATTAAATTTGAATATTTTGAAAGATAATTGATTGTCATCTTTCACATGTGCATGCCATGATTAAAGGTTTGAACTTTGAAAATATTAAAGATGATTGATTGTCATCTTTCACATGTGCATGTTTTATTTGAATATTTTCAAAAGTGATTGATGCTTTTCTTGACTTATGCAAAAGGAAGATGCTTTGTTTGAATATTTTGAAAAGTAAAGTGTGCTCCTTTTGTCATATGCAAAAAGTAAAAAGATTAGGTTTGAAATTTTTGAAAAATGAATGATGATGTTTTTGACATGTGAATCTTTTTAAATTTGAATATGAAGTCTCATATGCCTATAAATAGATCATTTGAGAGCTTCACATTCACAACACCAAGAGCATACAACTCTCATTCAAAGCTTTCATTCTCTCTTCTCTAAGCATTGAGCCTTAACCCTTGTTCATTTTGAGAGATATAGTTTGTGCTGTATTGTTCATATTTCACTCATTGAGGAGTGTTTTCTGATATCCTACCCACTATCAATTCTTGTATCAGTAAAAGGGTGTGTACAACCCTTGTGCGTGTAGAAAGTGTTCTACACAGGGAATCGTTGAATCACCACGTGTAAGGTGATTGCAAGTGTAGAGGGTGTTCTACACGGATCCTTTGTAGCGGTGTTGTTCAAATGTGTAATAGGTTTCTATCTCCACCTGAAGGAGATTGAATAGTGAATTCGGGGATCCTCAAGGGGTAGCTTGAGGCGAGGACGTAGGCAGTAGGGCCGAACCTCGTTAACATACTGAGTTTGCTTCTCTCTTATCCTTACTCTTTATATTTATTGTTGTTTCATATTTTGTTTATATTTTATATTGTATATTTGATTTATAATTGTTAATTTTTTTTTTAAATACAACTCAATTCACCCCCCTCTTGTGTTAGTCATCTGGGCAACAAACTCTTTCTCTAAAAAGTCTATCTACATTATTTTTAAACTACTTCACTATTATTTGTAAACAGTATATTACTATTTACAAACAGTTCACTACTATACATTATTATTCAAATACAATTTATATACTTTTATCATTCAAACAAGTTCTAAAAAGACACCTTTTGAACGTTAAGACTATGTTTGGGTGTCAAATATATATCAAATTAATTATTGATGGGATTCACTACTTTTTAACTTTTTATAAAAAGTTAAACATATTTCAACTTATTTCATATTTTCGAGTACATCTCAATGCAATGGCAGAACCATCAATCTTTTTTAGGGGTGTCTAACTTTTTTACAATGTGACACATTTATATAAAATAAAAATAGATTAAAAAAACTATAAAAACATAACTATATATAAAATTATATTTTAATAATTTGCTTCATACATGTAGAAATGAAATCCCAAAAACGGAATTTCATATATGCTTTAGGTTTCGGACTGTAATGTTTTATAAAATAATAATGCTACATACAGTCACTTTTGCATACTCCATGCGCACTCTACTAATATGACTGGTTGCATTAATTTTTTTTAATACTCAACCAATTACGTCAGTGAAATACCTAAAAGAGTACACACAAGTGACTTCACAAAAAATTTTTGTTCATGAAATGACATTCATTTATCATTATTTTTGTAATAAAATATTTAGAATTTATTTTTTCATATTGTAAGAGGATTTTTCCCTTCAGGCCAAATGCCTAAAAGACAAGCCCAAACATGAAGAGCTTGGCCCAACTAGGTAACTCCTCAACCCATCAGAGTTCGGCCTGTGGCCATAATCGTGCGAGAACACTTTCAGAATACAAAGAATGAGAGGATATCTCACATCGGCATCTCTCTATGACACATAGCCTCAGATAGCACTATACAGGCAAGTGAGCAAGAAACGCGAAAAGCCATTAATCTATTGACGAGTAAAGGAGGATGAGCTTGACGGCATACACCCACATGATAGAAGGGATAGAGAGTCATGTCGCATTAATAGAATTTAACTAAAGGCATTAGTGAGGGGACACATCTCCTTGACACGAAATATGGACAGTTGACCCTCGAAAACCTAGTATAAAAGGCAATTCCCAAATATGAAGAAGACTCTCTGACTCTTTTACTCACTCGCACAAAATATTAAAATGATACTAACTTAGATATCAAAAACTTCCCGGCATCCACCAAGGCCCCTGACTCTCGGTGTTTTCTCTGTGTGCGCACAAGCCCAAGATCAAAAACTTGAATTGTTGAGAGCCTGGCTTAAATGTGTACAAAATACGACATTAAGTCTTTAACACATATAAACTATCAAGTATCTTTTAGAAGGTCGCTTTTAATTCTAGTATGTAAGTTAGTTTATCATGTTTTATATAAAATTTAAATATTTTGGTGTCACATTAAACATATGTTATAATCAAGACTTTAATAATATATTTTCTTACTCAATGAAGTATAGATGATAAAATATCTCAACTATTTTTTATATAGATTATCAATCTTAAATGACTTTTCTTATATTTTTACTTTTGATTCCATATTAAGAAGTCTAATATCGTATAACAAAAAATTTTGGAATCCATATTAATAAGTTTATTATTTTTCTTAAATTCAAATTTAATTTACTTTTGGTGAGGCTACATCCATAAAAATAGATATTATGTAGAAAATATACAAAATTTTGAGATTATATGAAAAAAATTGGAAAGACATTTCTAGGTATATTAAGATTTAAAAAGTTTTTAGAAAGCATATGTGATTATAAATTTTTTGTGGGCTATTTTTTATATTTATAGAATTATGTATAAAATGTAGGGAGTATTTTAAATTTTCAATAAATTTTGGGGGACCTGGCCCGCCCTAATCCTAACGTGGGTCTGCCAATTTCTTAAATGATATTTATAGAACATTATTATTTATAGATTAAAATTATTGAAATCATCGTAACATCTAAAATGAAAAGCAAATTACTAAGGATACAAAGCGACAGCCGTTTGTACTTTGTGTAATTGTGTTTGGGCTGGCCTTGGAAAACACAGAGAGTTGAGAAGCGATGAGCTCCACCGCAATTCGAGCTTCTTCCTTTACGCTCTTCAGCTCTCTATCCAAAACCACAAACCTCAGAAACGGGGAAAGTCCATCGCTTGGACCTGCGAGATGCGTCTTAGTGACTATGAGCAGCAGAGGCAAGAGCCGGAAACCGTTGCAGAAGGGGAGGAACCCCAGCATCGAAGCAATTCAAGCGGTGCAGGCCTTGAAGCGAGCCCAGAAAGATAAGCATACGTTGGACCGAGTGTTTCATTCCAAGTTCAAGCGCCTACTCAAGCTCGATATGATGGCCGTTCTTCGCGAACTTCTCCGCCAGAACCAATGCGTCTTGGCCCTCAAGGTTACCCATTTTCCCTTTTTCTATTACTCGTACTAGGAGTTTAGCGCAATTCCTTAACTTTCTAACCCCGATTGTTATGGTTTATAATCTACCAACTTCTAAGATTTGTGCCATTGCCTTTACCTAGGTTTTTGAAGACATTCGGAGGGAATTATGGTATAAGCCTAAAGTCTCAGTTTATGCTGATATGGTAACCGTATTGGCTAGCAATGGATTGGTTGAACATGTTGAACTACTCATTCAATCATATTTGAAAATAGAAGCTGGCGACTTAGGGCCCGAGATCGAGGGCTTTAATGCTCTCTTCAAAGCCTTGTTAAGTAGTAATAACACCAAGCTTGCAATGGAATGCTACTGCCTGATGAAACAAGTTGGATGTGAACCAGATAAATCATCCTTTAAGATACTCATAACTGGCTTAGAGTCAAGGGGAGAAACAGTTCCTTCGCTTATAATAAGGCAGGATGCTCAAATGTACTTCGGCGAATCTCTGGAGTTTCTGGACGAGGAGGAAGAGATGATGGTGAGCAAATGATTGAGTTCAATACCTTGTTTGCATGCTAAACAAGTTTAATTTGCATGGTAGAATGAGTACTGACCATCATCTTGCTTCGACTGAAAGAAAACCAATTGCAGTTTGAAAAAAACAGTACCCATTTTGATGATGATTCTAAATATTTTATTTATCAGAAAATGATTCTAGCTATTTTACGTTTGTGGTCTGTGGCTATCATGTTGTCTTATTGGTTTCATGGATAAAGAAAGAGACGATAAATTCCTTTATTCCATTCGGTGCCATCAGGGTTAGAAAAGTTTCTAGCTGGTAGCTTAAGCCTTAAGTTGCCCCATGTAGGGTGTTTCAAAATGAATTTATTACATCATGAAAACCTCACAACTGCACGATTTAGATAGAAAAAATGGAATTGCATTTGTCACCAGCAATGATGTTGCAGAAGAGAACTTTTGTCTGTCATCCAGTTTTATAACTGTGTTTGATTGTCTTCGATTCTCTCTTTTTGTCGGTTCTTTCTTGTAAAACACAAGTACTGAGTGAATCACTTCCAAAAACAACCTAAGTCGTAAAGCGAGGATTGCTTGTCTAAGCCAGGATAAGTATAAACACGGTTACTTTCTAATAATTGCACATTCCATCTACAATGATGCTTTCTGCCAAGACATTATAAAGAGACAAAAATGGGGGGACCTTGTTTTCCCAAAATTTTCAACTTTGTTTTACAACTGTCTACCAATTCTTGACCATGAACTCAACCTGGTGGGATAACTGGGAATTTTGAGGGGACAAGAGAATAGAGATGTATGTGAACCAGCTGCAAACATGTGGTTACATCCCCAATACTTATGAACTCATGATTAATATTTCAAAAGTTTCAGGTTGCAAGCCACATTCCAGAAATGAAGCAATGAAATCTTCCAACTTCCAAATTTGAGTTCAGAAGCTTCTATTACTAGAATTGTTTCCCTTCAAATGTCTGACCGAACTGCCAGTTTGGTGGAGCAACATTATAAGATGCGAGTGTTCTTCCGCTACTGGCGGTCACCTCAAAAGATATAGGCTGCCCCTTGAGATTCACATTGCATTGCCAGTTTTGTCCCCAATTTCTTCCCATGGGTATCCATCCTGTTTTTGATCCTTTCACTTTCACAGCTACCACTTCACCATCCAAACCCACGTTGGCAATTAGAACTTGAAAGAAGCGTGAATCCCCCTGTAGATTGAATCTCAGTCCACCACTTCTTTCACACTTCACCCTACATAAAATTTGGCATAACAATGTTTCCCTTAATCTAGAAAACAGAAACTACCCCAGTGAGAATTATACTTTTAACTTTGATATGTTACCTCCTGTACTGCACTGGAACAATATCAGCTCTTCTCTCAGCAATTTCAGCAAATGCGGCCTCTGACATCTCAAAGTGTTCTTTGGGGAAATTGCACCAGCCACCATAATCGGCTGCCAGTCCATTGTTCGGAGGGCAGAAATCTGTGGCAGTGAGAATAATGGATGGACTCCCTTGCAGGCACCACAATATGTGGTCAACACATCTCACCTCGTAACAAGCTCCACAAGTGCTTCCCCTGTTGAACAAAATGGTGCTTAAGCCAGCACTGTACTTCCCATAGCTAATCTTGTGGAGGTCTCCATAGCCACAAGCCCCTTCTGCAACGACGTTAAATGGTGAACCCTTGAAGCCTTTACTACTAAAGTTTGAGTATTTTGTAAATGTGCAGCATCATTACGAAGCAAAGACAGCAACTTGACAACTTCGAGACTACAGGCAAGGAAAAAAAATTTACCTGTAATGATTGACCCATCTGTTTCTTTGGAGTATGTTGCAGTGGCAGTCTTCCATTCTTCATCCTCGGCGCCATTAATCTCGCATGTTCTCAGTAGAACCAAGAAGAAAACTGTGGCTTGAAGCGCATCCATTTACACTATCAAGATTTGAGACCAAGAGTACTTCTGTTTTCTTTTTGTTTCTTTTGGGGCTTGTAGCCGAACCGAGGGGGTAAAGAAAGCGCGCCTTTTGTTTGGTAGAGAATGACCTTAATCTCCTTGGTGCGGTGCTGTGAAGGATTGCTGACGGCGAATTAGAAACCCTGAAAAAAGTGACAACTTTGACAAAGAGCTAACTAATACAGAGTCCTCAGTTCACATTGTGGGAACTTCAGCACGGCGAAAACGACGGGATTCTTGTTGGTCTATATAATACAAAGCAGGGATATGCTTTATGAACTCTTTTTCCTTGTATCTTTTGTTCTTTTCAGCGGGGAAGGGAGACTTAAAAATGCTTGTGTTCGGCTACACTCGGAAGGAAAGGGTTTGTGGCTTTCTTACAGTGGCAGACAGTGGTCGCAGAAAGTCTTAGAATAAGTAATTAAAATCGAGATTATTTTCTTTCTCGGGTTTTGAACCACTTCTATGCAATCGATGTGGTTTTGGTCTTAGCTCTCCTTTTGAGAAGAAAACCGAAGAGAGAGTCAGAGACCCTATGCGGAAAGAAGCTCTGCTTTGGGATTCGGCCATAAGAACAACAAAGGTTCCGATTTTGGAAGTTGACAGCCTGATCCCAAGTTCATAATGTTGTTGCCTTTTCTTAGCTAACAGAGGTTCTATGGGTTTCCAAAGAGTAGGCTTGTCCTTTGGGCCTGCCCAAAAATAAGGTTCAACCTCATCACATGCAATTTAATTTGATTAACAGTTGTTTAAGCATATATGCTATTATGGTAGCTAATTTGATGAAAATCCTAGTTTCTTCACCACATATATGGGATGAAGTCTTGGAAGGGGAATATTAACATGTGTGCTAATACATATCCATATAAAAGGAAGCTTGATTTATCCCAAATATATTTAATGGCCATTTAACAATTCCTACCAGTAGAGCTGGTCCATATTTCATAACTCTGCTTAAACAGAGCCATGTCTAAAAATTGAAACAAAGAAACCATTGACATCTCCTACCATTACAAACCAACCAAAAAAATAAAAATAAAAAGAGAATCTTTCTCGTTGTTTACCCAAAAGAAATGTGCACAATGCCACAAACACGAATCTCAAATGGAGAAAAATCCAAAAGGGAGGGAATTTATGAAACAAAATTTTGTATGACTTTAAAATTTTGCTTGATATGTATGCAAGCTAGGTAGTAATCAAACTATGATGTCTTTTAAAGAGACAATGCAGCTGACTTGGGTATTGTTGCCTTTATTTCTTATGACGATGGAATTGCACCCATTTCTGCTGTCGTTATTGCTGCTGCTGCTGCTCTTATCGAAGTGATATACATTGTATGTCCCCTGATCCAGTGTTCCTTCCCTGTAAACAAACACACTTTCATCCTCTTCCATACGACGCCACTTCCTGTTATGATCATGTACCGAGTGGAAAGGCATTCCCCTTCAAAAAATAAAATAAAGAAAGTAAATTCGGGGGCTATCACTCCATGCCATCGTTCAAAAACATGAACCCACGTCTATCTGTCAGTAAAGATGCTTCAAGATTTCACTGCTGGACACGTCTAAAGATATACATAATTTCGAGGAAATAAATGGTTCAAGTAAAAATGTTTCCTTTTCTAAGCCCCCATTAGCAACATACTACAAACTTTGAAATGGAAACTAATGAAATTTTGCACTAAATTAGTATTAGAATTCCTTGATATTCGGAACTCTAAGATTTAAAATGAGAGAGACGTAGACACATAATATGGAAAAGAGTGACTTTTCAGATACAAAATGTGGGGTTTGAAGTACCATGGGACTCCAAACACTTGATAAATTATGCGGACTCATTTTATTTGTCTATTTCATTCTTCTGGGATAATAATTTTATAAAATAAAAACAAATGCTGAACAGTATTCCTTTTTTCAGGGAGTTTTAAATATACATCTAGGTCCTATGACTTACCCAATGCATATGTGAGTGAAATTCAGCTACAAAATTTGATTCGCATGGTACAAAAGTTTGAATTGAATAGAAAAAGCGCGTTAAAGAATGTTAAAAGCATGGTACTAGTTGCGGTAAAATAAAGTGTTCAAACGTGCGCATAAAAACAAACAGGCGAAGAGCAAAGTCAGGAATGACATCCAAAAACAAAACAAGCCATATTAAAGATCGTGTATGAAAAGAAAATCAAGCAGAAGTAAACAAATCTATACTCAAATTAAGGAAAACAAGAGAGCCAAAAAAGCAAAGAGGGAATCCACAAGAAAGGACCGGTACCTGATATGGAAGAGATCGGAGATGTCAGACAGGTCGATGTAGAAGTTAACGGCGTCAAGGAAGGCCCTGTAGGTGTAGATGTGGAGGCCGTCGATCCTCGGGTAGGGAAGCCTCGGCTTCGGCGGCGCCTCGGTGGGACTCAAACCCGAAGATGAATTGCTACGCCAGCTGCCTCCAGCCGTGTAGAGGTACTCCTTCCAAGGAATGGCGGCGTTGGGAGTCGAGGGAGGAAGGCCGACGAAGCCGAGTGTGGCCATGATTGGCTCGAGCTCCTCGTGGGTCATGATGGGCTTGAAGGTTCTAGTAAACCACAGGGCCAACTTCCTCATACACAGTTTCATGTACTCCATCTCTCTCACTCTATCCCTCTCCATCTCTCTCTCTCTCTCTCTGTGCTCGCGGGGAGCGCGAGGGATTCGATTCGAGTGCGGGATTTTTGGAGGGGGGAGTCGTTGCTCACTTTGAAGTTTGAAATCCAACTTTCTCGTTATTACTGCGAAACCCTGTAAGATTCGGATTTTAATGGAGCCGAGCGGACGTTTTGGCCGTAAGAGCAACGTTCGCTCGGCTAAATTCATCTTTAAATTTAATTAATATTAACACATTTTAAATATTATTAATGAATTATGTATAAAGGACAATTTTGATAAAAGTAAAATGAATAGCTATTTTTACTAAATAACAATAAAATAATATAAAATAAATTTAACTTTAACTATTCATATCAAATTTCTATATTAGATATCTATTTATTTATTATATAATAATGAGTAATTAATAATTTTAAAAAATATTTAATTTTTTTAATTATTAATTAATTTTATTTTATCACATTTTACTATTTAATTTTTAAAAAAAATTTATGAAAGTTTGTGGATGTAGACAGAGAGAAAAGAGAGTGTTATAAAAAAATAATAAAATAAGTATTTGGTAGATATACAGTAAATATCAAATTTGATATTTTCTTTATAATTATTGTAACGAAAAGCTACAAAATTTGCTAATGGCTAATCCATTGCAGGTGAATTTTGTATCCCATTGTTAAAAAGTACACTAACTTTTGGATATCTTACATTTATCTATTTCATATAAATTAAATCTTCACATTATATTAGTAATTTATTCTCTATATAATAATAATATATTATTAAATTAATAATTTTAAAAATAAAAAATTTTTGTCACATTTTATAATGCTACCAATTTAATATTATTAATAATTATATTATAATTCAATTAATATTAAAAAAATATTTTCAAATGTCATTTAATCATTTGAAATGAAAGTGTGGAATATTTTAATATTTTAATTGGTGAAATGAAAGTATAGAATATTTTAATATTTTGATTGGTGAAATGAAAGTATATAAGCGAGAAAATAATATTTTAAATTTTGGTGAATGAAAGTGATCTTCCATCTTTAACTAATCATTATAGCAAATGTTTAAAATGTTTTAAATTTGTCCAATCCAATGTGGGTTTCTTTTTTACACAAATCATTCAAATTTTGGCCAATATTCTCATTTGGCCAAATCAATGAGAATGCTCTAAGAGCATTGTTATTGGATTATGCGTATGTAAAAGATATTTTTAATAAATGCAAGATGAATTTATATATTGGCTATTCCATTCACATAAATCTCTATATTGGAATAACTATTTTTTTATTATATAATAATAAAATAATATGAGATGAATTTGACTTTGACTATTTCATTTACATCAAATATCTACATTGGATTATTCATTATATAGTAATCAAATAATGTTAACCTAAAAAATATTTAATTTGGATATTTTTAATTTATTTAATTTTAATTAAAAAATATTTAATTTTTTAATTATTTAATTTATTTAGGTCATGAATTAAAGCAACTGGGAAATAAACAGAATGATGCACTTTGGAATATATCTATGTGAGAGAAGAGAGGGGGAGTTAGATTAATAAAATTTAATCTCTGTACAGTAGATACTAAATTTGATATTTTCTTTCCAATTGCTGGAGTTAAAAAGTTACAAAATTTGCTGTTGCCCAGATGACTAACACAAGAGGGGGGGTGAATTGAGTTGTATTTAATAAAATAACAATTATAAATCAAATATACAATATAAAATATAAATAAAATATAAAATAACAATAAATATAAAGAGTAAGGGTAAGAGAAGCAAACTCAGTATGTTAACGAGGTTCGGCCTCACTGCCTATGTCCTCGCCTCAAGCTACCCCTTGAGGATCCCCGAATTCACTATTCAACCTCCTTCAGGTGGAGATAGAAACCTATAACACCTTTGAATAACACCGCTACAAATGATCCGTGTAGAACACCCTCTACACTTGCAATCACCTCACACGTGGTGATTCAACTATTCCCATGTGTAGAACATTTTCTACACGCACAAGGGTTATACACATCATTTTACTAATACAATAATTGATACTGGGCAGAATATCAGAAAACACTCCTCAATGAATGAAATAAGAACAATACAGCACAAACTATATCTCTCAAAATGAACAAGGGTTAAGGCTCAATGCTTAGAGGAAAGAGAATAAAAGTTTTGAATGAATATTGTATACTCTTGGTGTTGTGAATGTGAAGCTCTCAAATGATCTATTTATAGGCATATGAGACTTCATATTCAAATTTAAAAAGATTCACATGTCAAAGACATCATCATTCACTTTTCAAAAATTCAAACCTAATCTTTTTACTTTTTGCATATGACAAAAGGAGCACACTTTGCTTTTCAAAAAAATCAAACCTAATCTTTTACTTTTTGCATATGACAAAAGGAGCACACTTTGCTTTTCAAAAATTTCAAACCTAATCTTTTACTTTTTGCATATGACAAAAGGAGCACACTTTACTTTTCAAATTTTTCAAACAAAGACATCTTCCTTTTGCATAAGTCAAGAAAAACATCAATCACTTTTGAAATTATTCAAATAAAACATGCACATGTGAAAGATGACAATCAATCATCTTTAATATTTTCAAAATTCAAACCTTTAATCATGGCATGCACATGTGAAAGATGACAATCAATTATCTTTCAAAATATTCAAATTTAATTTTCAAAAATATTCATGCACGTGTGGAAAATGTATTTTAATGCTTTATGATAAAATATTAATTTTGAGCCTTAATCCTAATTTCGAATTTTAAGAGATTTACAACATTACTCTATGACTTTAATGTGAATTTGTTTCCTTCTTGCTCATGCTTGGTTCTTTGATGTGCTTGACTCCATTGTGTGGACAACTTGAGCTTGAGACTCCTTCATTTTTTGAAATTATTTGTTATCATCAAAATCCATGTGTAGATATAATTACACAAAACTTGAAATCTTAGGTTCAATATTTGCTATTGCCAAATCCATTGTAAGTGAATTTTCTATCTAATAGTTATAAAGTATAATTTATTTTGGATATAGATAATCCATTAACAATGCCCAATAGTTGTGTGACAGTACGTTTGACAAAGTTGATTTGAGTCGAGTTTAAATTTAAATTTAATTTAACATCTAAATATATAATTATTAAATCATTAAATATTATTCAACTTAAGATCCATTCTCATGTGAAAATCATAATTTTTTTTAATTAAAGACTCTTTATAAGTAAGATTCACAATTTTTTTCAATTTTTTATAAATATATATATAAACTTATCTTAACATCTAAATACATATAAACTCATCTTAAATGAGATTTACAAAACTTATTTCACCCTCTCAACTTACTATTATTCATATAAAAACTAAACTAATTTCAGCTCATCTTAACGTTCAAACCCAACCTATAGTCAGGTAATATTTGGATTTTCGTAGGAAATTTTGTGGCGATTAAGGCATCATTTGGAATTTAGATTGAATTGAGATCAATTTAGTTTAATCTAATTTTAAGTTGTTTCTAACATCATAACATTCAACTCTTAAATCACTAAATTCATCTCAATTCAAAACTTTCTTACACATGGGATTCACAACCTTTTTCAACTCAACACCTCTTTATAAACGGAACTCACAACATTTTTCAACTTCCTATAAATATATTTAAATTTATCTTAACATCCAAACACATATAAACTTATTTTAGGTAGGCTCTATAAAACTCACTTCACAATCTCAACCCACTATTATTCATAAAGAATTCAATTTATCTCAACATAAAACCTAAATTACTAATAATCTACCCTGAGTTAAAAGGATAAACAAGAACCTTAACTTGATTCAAATCTCCCGTATAATTGCTATTATCTCAATATTAGGTAAGGTTTGCTTCATGGAACGAGATGTTGGCTTTTCAGGTTTGCTTCACAATTTATAATAAAATTTATGAATATTGAATATCTCATGTCATATTCTTGTCCAAGTAAATTGCATTACAATTATATATCAATCACTTCTAATTCGATGTATTTAAATAAATGATCATATTTTATGTTAGATTCTCGTTAATTTTATTATTTCTGGTGAAAAATTATCAATCCTATTTTGAATATAACTATATCGATTGAAAATTATTAGTTTAAAAAATGTAAATATAAAAATTTATATCCATAAAATCTAATTTGCATTAAGAAATATGTTATAAAAGAATATATTCTCAAATTAGAATATAATTTAATTTATAAAAATAAATTTTAAAATTTAAATTTATCAAAACGTACCAAGGTGATATGCTTTACACATAGAATAGAAAAACTAGAAAATAGAATAGTGAGATGAAATAAGAGAAAAGTTGAAAGTATAGATGAAATTATTTTTAGAATATATTAATTAATGTTATTTTTAAAAAAATCTAAAAAATTAAATTATTCATTATATTTTATATAAATATTTGAAAAAATTGTAACGAACTGTTGATGAAATGAAATAGTTGATCGTCTCGTAATATTTCTTTGCCCTGAATTTTATTATCAGGTATCAATCGAAGTCTCACCACGTTGCTCTTCATTGCTTCTCTCGTCTCTACTTCTACTGGAATACAGAAAAAAACCAAAGAGGGGAAAATGGAGCATGGTTGCAGAGCAATCCTTTACTGCTGCTACTTCGGTTGTCTACTATTATTCATCTCATCACCAAAAGCAACAGCCGAGGAAGACCCATCATCGGTTGTGTCGAGATTCCAGCAGTACCTTCAAATCAACACTGCCCAGCCTAGCCCCCACTACACTCAAGCAGCTGATTTCATCCTCTTACTAGCCCAATCTCTTTCCCTCGAGACCCAGACCCTGGAGTTCGTCCAGGGCAAGCCTCTCATCCTCCTCAAGTGGCCGGGCTCTAATCCAGACCTCCCCTCTATCCTTCTCAACTCCCACACCGACGTTGTTCCGGTCGAGCAAGAGAAATGGTCCCACCATCCCTTCGGGGCCCACCTCGATCGGCTGGGAAATATCTACGCCAGAGGGTCTCAGGATATGAAGTGCGTTGGCCTACAGTACCTCGAGGCCATTCGCAAGTTGAAGGCTTCTGGGTTCAAGCCTCTTCGCTCCGTTTACCTGTCCTTTGTTCCGGACGAAGAGATTGGTGGCCATGATGGTGCCGAGAAGTTTGCGGATTCCGATGTTTTCAAGAATTTGAACGTGGGCATCGTACTCGACGAAGGTAAATCACTACGGTTCGTTTGAGACTGGTTGTACAAGGTGTTTGTGTTGTGTACTCTGTTTATATTAATCATTAGTGGTTGTATTCAAAACAGGGTTGGCTTCGCCCAATGAGAACTACAGGACGTTTTATGCGGAAAGGTGCCCATGGTGGCTGGTGATTAAGGCTACTGGGCAACCAGGCCACGGGGCGAAGTTGTATGACAACACTGCCATGGAGAATCTGTTGAAAAGCATTGAGATTGTGAGGAGGTTCCGGGCTTCGCAGTTTGATTTGGTGAAGGGAGGTTTGAAGGCAGAGGGTGAGGTGGTATCAGTTAACATGGTATTTTTGAAGGCGGGAACGCCATCTCCAACCGTAAGTTAGGATTTATTTTGGAGCTTCTTTTATTTCATGAATTTTTGTCACTTTAATTTATAATCGATATATTGGCACTTTGATTTTACATTAAAGTCATTTATGAGTACTCTTGTGGCTATTCCAATCAATTTCATGAGAATTTTGTATGGTCAAACAAATTGCTTGAGCCATAAGCGAGACTGAGTCGTGGATCTACCCTCCTGCCTGCTAGTTGGCTATTTCATTCACGAATGTCCACTATGCTTGTTCACTCTACATGCATGACATTGCTAGTAATTGGTATTCGATGCATAGCTTTGTTGAGTTGGGAGTTACACCCATAATTACGTTCGTAATATACAATGGGCCAGTGAATTGGTGACATCTCAGATGTACTTATGGATCAGAGGTGTTACATGAAGACCCTAGGACATGGCTTACTCTTGTTGTCGTCACAATGATATATGTCCACAATTTAACACTTGCAAGTTTCTTCCTTCTTGCACATCAGGGTTTTGTCATGAATTTACAGCCATCTGAAGCAGAAGCAGGTTTTGATGTTCGAGTGCCACCAACTGCTGATCCAGAATCTTTGGAGAGACGGATTACTGAAGAATGGGCACCTGCTTCACGCAATATGACATTCCAGGTAGTAATCACCAGATTAAAATTTTGTCTTTTTGAACCATATTAGCATAACAAGAAGGAGATCTTTCCTTGGTGATGACCGGCAAGCTTGATTAATTTCTTTATAAAGTTGTGGGAAGCCACAACCTTTTTTTAAGAGTGAGCTTAAAAACTGTTAAACTAGGATGCAGAGTGTTGTTAGTTACCATGCAATTAAGGGGAGAATTCATTTCAAAATAATGTGAATTGTGAAATAGGATAAGCTTCACAACAGCAGTTATGCATAATCAAATAAGGTTTTTTCTCAGTTATGCTTAATCAAATAAATGAAAAAGCATTTGGGTTGTGCATTTCAAATGTGAGGCTATAACCGGTAAATTTGAACTGCATATAGTCGCTGGTTGTCTGTTGAATATTTGTACACAACGATATGGTGTGTGTAGTATAGAAAAGAATATGATTAAGATGATCCATCAGGTCCACTGTAACTTGGGAATTGCTATTTATTCCTTTTTTGAAAGCATTGCGTTCATAGGAAGTACTGACAACCATGATTGTGGAAGTTCTATTAAGATCAGTATAATACTGGACGTGATGACTCAAGGAAAGCCAAAGTTGCATATGCGTTTATACTCCAAAAAGATTAGTTAAGGTTACAATTGAAGCTTCTTGGAATCATTGTAAATTCCAGTAGCAATGTGGGACTTGACACTTAATGCACTTATATCATATTCGCACCACTATCATACTTCTTCTGTGGGACTTAGAGCCTGTTTGGAATTGAGTTTGAAAACTTAAAAAGTGCTTTTAACTCTTTAAAAGTTCTTTTAAAAAAAAATGATATGTTTGGTAAATTTATAAAAAGTGCTTTAATCACTTAAAAAAGCTGAAAGTCTACTTTTTTAAAAAGCACCAAATTGAAACTTTTATCGAAAAGCTCCTGCAGATAACTATATATTTTTTAAAAATTAAAGTAACTAACTTCAAAAGTGCTTTAGATATATGGTTATCAAATAGTAAATAACTTTTTAATATTAGAGCTTATTATTTAAATTATAAGCTATAAGCCCTAAAGTTATAAGTTATATTTCTTACCGCAATCCCAAACATGCACTTAGGGGGCATCGCACTGAGGGCCAATAATTTTTGGTTTTCTTGGAGGGAAATGGAGTGCTCCTCTAATATTATTATCGCTGTTGCGATTGCTATCATTATTTCTTTCCCATGCTAGTTTTCTGATGTATTTGTACCTTGGGCAGTTTAAGCAGAAGGCTTCTGTGCATGATAATTTTGGGAATCCAGTCCTCACAGCAACTGACAGTTCTAACCCTTGGTGGGCCCTACTTGAAGAAGCTGTCAGAAAAGCTGGTGGAAAACTTGGTAGGCCAGAAATATTTCCTGCCGCAACAGATGCTCGCTACTTCCGGCAACGAGGCTTGCCAGCAATTGGCTTCTCACCTATGGCCAACACGCCTATTCTTCTCCATGATCATAATGAGGTGACTATGTTTTTTTATTTTTATTTTTATTTTTTTAAACATTTTTAGAGAAACAGATTCAATATCATCGTTATCATTTCCAATCTTACTAATAAATTTCTTTTACCTATATAAGAGAAAAATTACTCACTTAAGGTTTGAGCAAAACCTTATTTCAAAGCCATCAAGAGAATAACTACAAAAGAAATGCCCTTTCTATACAGACCACTGTTATTTACATCTCAAAGATGGACATCCTGCTTTTTCCACAACCAAAGTCTCTTTATCTGTTTAGGGAGTTCCTTAATATGCAGCCACTCCTTGTTAAGACCTTTAGCACCGATTTTAGCTAGAAAGCCAGCAGCTCCATTAACCTCCTGGTATACACGCCCAATTAACAACCACCTGTGACTCCGATTCAAGGTCCATCAATCTTAGCCGTAATAAAAAAAGAAATAAGCAATCACTCATAGATTTAACCTTTGACAAACTATTAGAACCAATTCCATAGCGTGCTGAGGAGGCTGCAACAACATTTCATTCTGCATCCCTTGTAATAATTCCACTGCCTCCACTCATCCCTGGATTTCCAACTACCATCCACATTCCATTTAGTCTACAATTAGCTGGCCTCATCCATTTTGTAATTTGCTATTAGGAGTAGGATACATTTGAATGAGGCCTAGGCAATAAAGCTTTATCTTCAAGACTATAGCCTCCTTTGACTCCTTGCTATCTTCCGTTCTAGCTTTACACCTAAACCATAAACACCAACTGATAATAGATGGTAAAACCCCCACCATAATATTTGAAAATAGAAATAGAAATGAAGCATAGCTGAATTCTAGCATAAACACCACTTCTCTACTTGAAAATAGAAATTTTCAGAGGAACATATTTGAACCACACCCATTTAATCCATGGAAGTCTGTTCATAATTTCTCACCAGCGCCAAGGAGATCCTGTTAAAATGAGCCGTCTTTTTAGCTGCTGTCCAGATTTGTGCATCTTTTTTAGAAGTTAATTTCAGATGTGACATCAATTGAGAATTTCAGATGTTTAGACATCAATTGAGCTGTCAATTCCTCCCTAACACACACTTGGAACAGTTGAGAATTCCTTGCGTTTGACCTGCCAAATGACTGGTTTCTTAATGCTTGTTGCATCACAAGTCAGACTTGAGTTTACATATTTCATTTTCAACACGCAGCCCATTAGTCTGTAACTATTGTATTTTCCATCCTGTTGCAGTTTCTAAACCGGGACGAGTACTTGAAAGGAATTGATATCTATGTGTCAATAATCAAAGCTTATGCATCATATGTTGAGAACACAAGAGAGGAAGGCTCTAGAGATGAGTTGTAAGGGAGCAGGGGGATAATCCCCATCTGCCTGATATCAGTTTCTGCCTCTTGTATAATGGGATTTGAGTTCTCCCAGACTCCCAATGTTTATCAATAAGAACGGGAGCCAGTTGTTTGACTATCATCTATGCTAAAAAGACTGATCAATAACATTGCTTGCTGTCACTGAATGGCTTGATAAATGGATCTAGTTTTGGGGTAAAATGTCATCCTATCACTAGTCATTGGGTATTTGGTTTACAACTGCGTTTAGCATTCTTTACATTGACTGAAAACATATGCACCATGAAACAAATCATTCTGTGCTTACTTCATCAAATTAATTAGTGTGGTACATCTGATTGCTCTTGATCACAATTTTAATAAGTAAAATATTCTCAGGCGCACATCTGTGCTCACGATTGGGGACCAGTGATCCTATCTTTGTGCTGTTTGTTGGCTCGTATATTTTAGATCAGAGGTCATTTACAGCTTTTGATGACAGTGACGGTCTGGATGCGCAGTTGTCCTGGGAGTCCAGCAATTTTATGGTTTATTTCCACTGCTTATATTGATACTCCCAATAAATGCAGGCAGTAAGAGCTCACGCACTCTTCCCCTTGTGCTACCAATAATCCCCGCAAGAGCAGAGCCCATTCTGAAAATGATGGTACCGAATAGGATCTCTAATCACTATAGTTCGCTGCTCCATCTTTGATATTAGTTTTGCGAAAATATGACAGTCTCCACAAATCCTGATGTTTTTCCTGATCCTGATAGTCTTTTCCCTTGATAGCATCATCATACCATAGATGATCGCCAATTTCTCGCTGTGGTACCTCAAGGAGTCTTCCCTCTGTTCACCCTCAAGATCTTGCAAAACAAAATTCGTGTCAGGGACATAACCCAGTCCCATCAATCTATGAATCAACTGGTTTAGCTGCCTATTGATTTCATCTATTTGTGGATGCGAGCTATCTCCTAAAATAAAAGCATGTATCTTTTTGTTCACTTCAATCCAGCTACAGCCTGGTTCTTTCCTGATTCCTCTAGCTTTCATGGTCATCCTAACTTCTGCAACATCATCCCACCTTTGAGAGTTCGCATATATATTAGATAACAATATGTAGGTTCCCGCATCTTCAGGATCCAGTTTTAGAACTTGTTTGGCAGCATGTATGGCTAGATCCACTTTCCGGTGAACCCTGCATGCACCAAGCAAGGTTCTCCATGTCACAGCATCTGCTTCACAGTCCATTTCTTGAATTAACTTAATTGCTTGGTCAAGCTTCCCAGCCCTCCCAAGTAAATCAATAATGCAACCATAATGCTCTCTTCCTGGATCGATCCCAAAAAGTTTCTTCATCGATTGGAAGTAGTACCACCCATCTTCTACAAGACCGGCATGGCTACAGGCAAAAAGAACCCCAAGAATGGTTATGTAGTTTGGTTTTGCTCCCGACTCTTTCATGGATTGAAACAAATTCAGTGCCTCCCGGCTGAAACCGTTTTGGGCTAACCCGGCAATCATTGTGCTCCAAGAGATTACGTCCTTCTCCAACATCCTAGTAAACACATAGTTTGCGTCTTCCAAACCGCCGCACTTGCAATACATGTCCAGAAGTGCATTATTAAGGATTAGGTCTTGATCAAACTTCAATACGTGAACATGGACTTGTTTGCCCAATTCCAGAAGCGCCAATCCGGTGCAGGCCCTAAAAACGCTAGTTAGCGTTGACTGATCAGGTGCGAAACCAGCTCTCTTCATGCTCTTATACAGATACAAGGCTTCGTCTCCATCAGTGTTTTGAGCAAATCCACCTATGATAGAATTCCAAACGACCAAATCTCCAGTCACCATCTCATTGAAAACGACCAGTGCGTCATGTAACTCACCCAATTTTGAGTAAATATCAATAAGAGCGCTTCGAACAAATACATCAGATTCTAATCCAGCTTTAAGTATGCTGGAATGCAGCTGTCTGAGATTCGACAATCCATTGCAGGCTCTCAAAACTGAAGAGTAAGTGAACATATTAGGCATGACGCCTTCTCTTAACATCTTAATCAAAAACTCCAGCGCTTTGTCATTGAGCTTAGCATTACTGTAAGCCGATATCATGGTCGTCCACGTAACAACATTCCTTTCAGGCATTTGGTCAAACAAGGCCCGTGCTTCGTCCAAGAGGGAAAATCTGACGTACATATTGAGGAGAATGTTGGTCAGAAAGGTGTTGGGCCGGTGCCCATTTGAAAAAACGTGGTTATGAACGAGCTTGCCTTCTTTGAGAGCCCCGCGAGCCAAGCAGCACTTGATTAGCTCCGAATAGGTGATAGAATCGGCCCAGATGCCGTGTCTTTGAATGGCATCCATGGCCTTCATGGCTCTTGGGAGGTCTCGCTGATAGCAGAAGTTGGTGAACTCGTCAAGCAGAGAGAAGGAGCCTGCAGATACATCCCGGGACCCAAAGGCTGCGAGAGAGATAGGACGTGATAGCGAAAGCGAAGCCGATGATGCCATGTTTTTAAGCTTTGAAATTGCTTTCATGGCTCTATACACGACCAGGGAAATTGAAACTATAAATGTTTAAATCCAGTTGGAGCATTGAAAAACAGAAACTTTGAATGATAAAGCTCGCTGCTTTGCAGCCGTTGCTGCTTAACGTTGGCATCTGCCGTGGTCTCCTGTTCTTTGAGGAGGAACGCACCCGATTATTGCGGGCCCTCTTCCAATGGCTTAATTATAGGCTAATGAATTATTACTTTCATTCTCACCTATACACTTAAATAATTTGGATTTCAATCTCCATATGTTTTTATTCGAATTCAAAAACATATATATATATATAAGAGTGGATTCCATAAAGCTATTTCTATCTTTTAATAAATATATAATTAGAATATATTAATAAAAAATATTTTTATAATTATTGTTAATATTGGAAAACTTTATTTATAAATCATGGATAAGAGCACTTGTAGTGAACTTTATTTTTTCGTTGGAGTTTCCTTCTTCATTTTTTTTTCCACTTATTCATCTTAACCATCATTTAGTGCTATTTTGAAGAGTCTTTGAATTTTGATACTTTTGATAGGAAATGAATTATCATGAGAATAAATAAGAAATAAATATTCTAATTACTATGAGAATTAAAAAATTAGAAATGAAGATTTAATATGAATATTTTAATAAAATGAAGATAGATTTAGAGAGTTTGTTATTTGATAACTATGAAAAGTGACTACCTAAAGTTAAAAAAAGACCTAAAGTAAAAAAAAGTGAATTTTTAAATCAAATTTTAATTAAAAAATAGCTAGTTCACTGTTAGTGCCTTAAAGCACATATTTCATGTTGTTATTATTGTAATAATTGATTTATAAAAAAACTAAAATTAAAATATCTTATTAATCAAATTTTATCATTACAAAATATAAAAAAAGTATGTTTTTATACATCAACTTAGGTGTAATTTGAATTTAGAGATGAGATGAGATTAGATGAAAGTTGAAAATTAAATAAAATATTATTTTTTAATATTATTATTATATTATAATTAAAAAAATTAAATTATTTATTATATTTTATATAAAAATTTAAGAAAATTGTAGATACACGGGATTTAGAAAAACTTACGAGTACCTGGGCTTGTAGTGTTTATATAGGGAGTTTGAGACCCGTCATCGTGATCTGAGGACGGAGACGAGCGGGCGTGGATCGAATCAAACAAACGATCCACATTGTGACATCCCATTGGGCGTACTGGCTCTCTCTCTCTCTCTGCTCGAAATTCCATCCTTCACATTGGGTGTACTGGCTACTAAAAATTGAGTCACTTCTTCGTCCAGAACGCATTATCTTCCCTCCCCTCGAAACAGCGCAGAAACTTATCCATCCGAGAAATAAGAAGAGAGCGACAGAGATTTCAAAGCAGAATACATTAGTGTTGGGAGGGGGGCGACGAAGAGATAGATGTCTTTGAGAATAAAAGCGGTGGTCGACAAGTTCGTGCAGGAGCTGAAGGAAGCACTGGATACGGATATACAGGACCGAATCATGAAGGAGAGAGAGATGCAGAGCTACATTGATGAGCGCGAACGTGAAGTCGCCGAGCGTGAAGCCGCTTGGAAGGTCGAGCTTTCTCGTCGCGAGGTAAACAATATTCCTTCATCTTTTATTTCCTATTTTTTGCTTGTATATACTATACCCCTCAACCCCCGTTCCCTTTCTACTCTCTTATTTTCTTTTCTTTTAGCCTTTTTAATTTTTACTCAACTAAATTCAAAGCCGATTGAATTAATAGCAATGCATATCAACGTAATGCCGTTAATCCTATATCTGTTGTGTTTTTTTATACTTGCAATGATATTGGGTGGTGGCTGACAATCATCATATTGAGTGGGAACTGTGAAGCCATTTGAGGGTCAATTTTTTTTCAATGGAATCAATATGCTTTCTTCCAAACCATATTAGTTAACGTTTCTTTCAACTGAAAAAGTGACCATCATCTATTGCAGTTCGATATTTAGTTTGTATTTATGGATTTTCTTAGTTTAAGTTTTTCATCAATTCATCCTCTGCAGGCGTCATACTATCATTAGGAACTTTTTTTCCATGGTAGTATGATGAGGGACTGAGTTAGCACAAGATTAAAAATGTTGCACATTTTAACTTATAAAAAAAAAAAAAAAAATTGCACATTTGAGTTAAATTCTCAAAATTATACGTTTGTTGGATTGAAATTTTGGTACCCTGAATTAGATTGTGAAAGCATTACATGGGCATGTGTGGTGTCTGCAAGTTGAATGTGAAGTTGTGCACTAAGTCTGGATCATGTATGTGTGGAATATTCAACCTCTATGTTTGTATGCTTTTTCTTTCTTTTTCCTTTCCCCAAGCTGCTTAAGATCAAATTCTTCACCACTAGGGTACAACGTGGAAGCAAATGTCACCTATGCCATCTCATTATGGCTGCTCGCTCCCTAGTGGACATACCATATGGAAACATTGGAATTGGCATCTAAATCTTTGAAATACATTGCTTAAGTTTTACTTGACATGGCAACTCTATGACCCTCAGTTATAGTTGTTCAACACATTCCATTCATTGATACAACTTGATTTTTTGTTGCAATAAACTGTAGAAAAATTAGCAGGTCCATTGTTATTTTTCTATCAGCTGTGCAAAATTTTTGTTTGTGCAATGTCTTATCGAACATCGTGTTTCTTAACCGGTTGTTGACACTTGATACTGCTCTCATAAGACCAGATCAGAATGTTGATTTACATCTGTCAGGAAACTCAATGGTCCTTTTGCTTTTCTGGATACATGAAACCTGATCTAATGATGACAATTTGACTTTCCTAATTATTGTGGTGATGAATATCCGATAATTCTAATCGAATAAGAAGTTGTTGCATGTTAAACATGAAATGGAAATAAGCTAACAACTTTGGAAAATGTATGTTGTTGGTTTACACATCTTTCCATTAGTTAACATTGTTTACCACATGAATAAATACAGGTACGGGTATTCATGTTTTAGAGTCTCAGACGTTACTTTTATCTTCCAGGCAGAGATTGCGCGACAAGAAGTGAGGCTCAAGATGGAGAGAGAAAATCTTGAGAGAGAGAAAAGTGTCCTAATGGGAACTGCATCAAATCAAGACAATCAAGATGGAGCTCTTGAAATCACTGTAAGCGGTGAAAAGTATCGATGCCTCAGGTTTGCAAAGGCAAAAAAATGAGGTCTTACATGGAAGGGTGGAAAAAGAAAGAAAGATCAAACAAAGAAATCAATGGTTGGGCGTGATTTCTTCTTTCCCCTAACTTGCCTTAACCAATGTTCTTTGTTAAGATTCTTCGTTCTCTTGGATGCTTCAAATATGTACATTTAGGTACTCCGGTATAATCTGAATTGCCCTTGTCTCTGGACTTATTATTTAATTCAAGAAAAATTCTATTATCAAGTCAGTGTGTAGAGCACATTTAGTAAAGTATTTATATGGTATAATTTGATTTAAAATATAAATTTTAAAATTTAAATCTTACAAATCATATTTTACCATTAAGTAACGTGGACGGTGTGCAGGTTGAGAATAAAATGACTCTTAATTCAAGGCAGATGATAGGTTTTGTGTTGCCGAAAAATGACCAAGTATTGTTATTATGGATATAGAAACTCTTGATCAAGTAATGAAATAATTGCTCCATGTCCATATATATATATTCTCCTTCCTGGGAATACGTATACTATAGCCTGTTTGTGATAGTTGTGAACCACGTTTCGAAGAACGTAGTACCCCATGATCAGCCGTTCATGGGCACATTCAAACGTGGCAAATCATCCCAACAGCCACGAGCCACTGTTCTAACAGTGTGTGCAATATATAAGAAAAGTCCAATAAGGAGATGCCCCCTAAAATGTCCGTGACGTTTTCACCATGTCTTTAGAGCTTATTTGGGATTGAGTTTGAAAGTTTAAAAATATTTTTAATTGTTTAAAAGTTCTTTTAAAGAAAAAATGATATGTTTGGTAAATTTATAAAAAATGCTTTAATTACTTAAAAAAGTTAAAAATTTACTTTTTTTTAAAAGTACCAAATTGAAGCTTCTATTGAAAAGCTCCTGCAGATAACTGTATATTTTAAAAAAATTAATATAACTAATTTTAAAAGTAATTTAGAGATATGATTACCAAACAATAAATGACTTTTTAATAGTAGAGCTTGTTATTTAAATTATAAACTATAAGCCTCAAAGTTATAAGCTATATTTCCCACCGCAATCCCAAACATACACTTAGAAAGTCGCGGTTTATAACTTTTCTAACGCAGTATGGAAGAGGAAGTTAACGACAGTTACTGTTGGCTCTTAAAAACCCGCCCTTTTCACTTGTTCAAAAATATATCCATAATCCTAGTACGTACCAACCCTTCACTGAAGTCTGATGATGCTGAACGTCACAGACCCTTGATGAATCTAGAAAAAACAAAGACACTCTCGGAACTTGAAATCTGGAGAACGCCTGAAGAACAAAACATATATATATATGAAACAGCAACATGAGCCCTGCCTTCCATGACAAGATTCTCTTGCTTCTTTGCATCCTTTGTTTTAATGGTGTTTTCGGCAGCGGACAAGGGATACAAGTAGCAGCAGTTTTGGGTGTAGAAGGCAGTGAAGCCCATAAGAGTAGCCTTGTGCATCACAAGGGGAGGAGACATGGTTTGTTTGATGTCATGAGCTTTGGTGCTCGAGCAGACGGCCGAACTGATGATACTAGGGTTCGTTCTCCTCTCTCTCTGTAACATGGAATTAACAGCATGCTCATTCGGAATACTAGAAGTGACTCGAACGGAAGTTTGATTAGTTAATTACTTTCTTCTCCATCTTCTGCATTTAAATAGAATTGATCTCTTTTGTTTTGCTTTTGATCAGTGGTATAACACCAAACTCAATCATGTCCATGTTGAAGTCTTTAACTTTTTACCTTTGTGCTAGAACAAATTAGCAAAGTTAGGGGCTTCACAAGCACAACTACTGTCCAAAGGAAGGCCAGCAAATCAAGATATAATACCAAACTCGATCATGTCCATGTTCTTTTCCTTTTTTGGCTTGCTGAATAGTCTCTACTGATAGCCTTGCTCAATTTTTATTCAATTCACACAATAGGCTGAAGTCAACCCTTTTGTGCTCCTTATGGCTTAAAGACAAGATTCAGCTTCTGATTTTATTTTATTTTATTTTTTTTCCTTAATGAGTTGCAGATTTTTCCTTTACTTTCATTTAAATTTCATCCTTTAACTTATTGGTGGAAACTACAAGAATGTTCTAAATTGGAAGAGATGCAGACAAAGCCAAACATTCCACTCTGTAGTTCCTAATTGTGCACGACCATCATTTATGATCCCAAATGAATTCGGAAGTTTCACCAAGATATGAAAACTTGGCTTCAATCATGAAACCCAACTCATCTATTTTTTTCATCTGCACCTTCTTTCCAGCTTTCCTATGCCTTTCTCACACCATTTAGAAATCTTCTTTTCTTCTCAGTAACTTCCTGCAGACTTTTTCCAGAAAATCAAATTGTATTTTGTGCATATTTCTGTGGTTCTATGCTGCAAATGGCCATAAAAAGCAGCCAGAGCACCTATATGGGGTTCCTCCTATTCTAGTTTGTGTATACACAGCTTGTTCACCTTAAGAACGAACTGATACTTTCATTCCAGGCCTTCAGAGCAGCATGGAAAGAGGCATGTGAAGCGTCAGGTTCGGTGAATCTTGTGATACCAAAAGGGACATACTTGATTGGCCCTATCAAGTTTGCCGGCCCATGCAATAATGTATCATCTCTGATTGTTCTTATGAAGGCAAGATTCTGGCCTTAATCTTTTCCTGGCATTTTTATTACCGTCTGTATACTTTAAAAATTTGAGGAATCCACAGGGTCATTTGAAGGCTACAACAGATTTGTCCAATTATGGATTCAGTGCTGGTTGGGTTGAATTTGGAAGGGTGGAAGGGCTAACCTTGATCGGAGGCGGGACTTTTGATGGTCAAGGTGCCAAAGCCTGGCCTTACAATAACTGCTCCACTCACTCCAAGTGCAAACTTCTTCCAACCGTATGTTTCAGAACCTTTATAGCTTTTTCATATTCTATTATTTTAGCACTTTTTCCAGATTACTATATATACATATATATGCATACAGTTCTAGAGCTTTTTAAAAAATTCTTATCAATAGGCCGCACCTTCAGGTAAGTGGGGGGAAAAAAAAGGTGGGGAGAGAGATCGCTGGTGTTTTTAGCTATACAATATGCTGCTAAACAGGAAACAGGGTGTGGCTGACCATTCTCATGGTCGAAGCTCAGGATGAAAGAGTAGGCTTATCCAATAATTATGAATTGGAGCCTAAAGGCTGCTTCTACGATGCAGCCATAAACTTTATTCCTGGAATATGTTTCAGAGTCAATTTTTTTTTTGTTTAAAATCTGCTGCTTTGGTTCACATTATCGTGTAGGATTTTAGCAGACAATGCAGGTCTAAGATGTAATGATTGTCCTAGCACTGCAGTGGATAGGTAACTGAGGTAGTAAACCAACTAAGTTAATAAGAAAACGTTTTCTACTTCCAGAATGTAAAATTCATGGCAATGAATAAGACGGTTGTCCGAGGCATAACTTCGCTTAATAGCAAGTTCTTTCACATAGCCCTTGTGGAGTGCCAGAACTTCAAAGGTAGTAAAATAAAGATTTCAGCCCCGGAAAACAGCCCAAACACTGATGGAATCCACATTGAGCGAAGCTCTAGCGTCTATTTTTCTGGATCACACATTGGCACTGGTGATGACTGCATTTCTATAGGACAAGGGAATTCTCAGGTCACTGTCTCAAGTGTCACCTGTGGACCAGGTCATGGCATCAGGTGCTCTCAAAATCTCCAACTGTAGTAACCTCAATGTTTAATTTTACACATCCATCTTTTTAATTCAATATCTTGTTAATATGGTTGCATCCGATAGTGTTGGAAGTTTAGGAAAATATCGGAATGAAGGAGATGTAAGTGGACTTGTGGTCAGAGATTGTACCATTACAGGTACCTCAAATGGCATCAGGATCAAGACTTGGGCCAACTCCCCAGATAGCAGTGTAGCCACCAATATGACATTTGAGAACATTGTGATGAACAATGTGACCAATCCCATCATAATCGATCAAGCATATTGTCCATTCACCTCCTGCACTTCCATGGTACACCATATCTAGTAGAGGCTCATTTTTCATTGATATCAGGTTTCTGTTTCTTAGTTAGAAGAAAATTTCCTGGGAGACTCGTTAAATCTCATTGGTAACAAAGTGCAGGCACCATCTCGAGTGAAGATCAGTGACATATATTTCAAGAACATTAGAGGGACTTCATCCTCAAAGGTAGCAGTGGCACTGGAATGCAGCAGAGGGATGCCATGCCAGAATATCTACCTTGAAGATGTACACTTGGATCTGTCAACAGGGGAAAAACATTCGACTTCCACTTGCAAAAATGTTAGAGCTAAATACATTGGCACCCAAATCCCACCACCATGTTCTTAGTTTCCAATCTTAATTAGATGCGATCAAAGTTACTCATTGCAACTTTACTTCATTCTGGGACTAGTTCTGTCAGGGATATTGCAGTATCATGGAAAATTTAAATCTCCGTTTGGCCATTATTATTATTATTATTGTTATTTCTCCATATCTTCCAGAAGCATTGGAGTTCATGATTTTGTATTTTCAGTATCAACTCGAGGAAGCTCCTCCTTATATTCTGTACAAGTCTGGCGTGCTATTCTATTTCTATCGTTTTCCCTTGGGTCGAAAAGATTATTTTTTGCTTTCCAGCAAGCTACATGCAGCGTATGGTCCACCAGCAAGTACGGCTGATCATTAATGCAAGCAAGCAATGCATCAAATGAATAATTGTGCCGAGCCACATGTTGTTCTGAGGGTCTTCGCCGTCTTCCAAATTTTGTATGTAGGTATTCAATGCCATTCGTCCAACCTTGTTTCGGGTTGGAAATTGCTCGGGGCAGGTGTTTTTTCTAATTTTTTTTTAAATGATTTAACCATAAATAAATTTTATAACAATAAATCTATAAATTGAAATAAGTTTAGATTAAAAAATAATTTTTATTCTAAAATATATCTAAATTATCATATAAAATCATATCAATTTATACTATTATTTTTATGAAATATCTTTACAATTGTAATACTTCAACATAATTAACAGATTTCTTCAATTTATACAATTTAAAAAAGCTTTGATAGTACGATCCTAATCATCGGATTACGTTCTTACTTTTCCTAATCATAACTCTAGATGTTTGAAAGAAGTAGATTCTAGATGAGTTTTACTACGTAAAAGTAAAGTCTCGTACTAATTTATATATCAATATTGATTCCTTCATATTCAAAATGTAAATTAGTAATGTTTTCGATAAAATTTACTTTTTGACTAATCGTATTAAATTAGTGCACATATTAATGGCAATTATGTTTACAACTAGATTTTTTTTTACTATAGATAGCTATATCAAACATGTTATTAAACTTGGGATTTGTTGTAATTAAGGAGGTTGGACCCAAGGGGGGATCTATGTGTTTTTTCTTTTCTTGGTATGCATTCGAATTTTGATTGGATATGATTTAATTGAGGTTCCTAATTACTTATTTTAATTTTTAGGGAAAAATAAAACTAAAGACAGCATGAAAACGAAAGAATATAAGAAGAAGGAGAAAAAGGAAAGGGATTTATTTGGATTCCCAAAATAGAAATAAAAAGTCACAACAATGGTGGGATGACTCGAATGAAGCGCCTGGCCTGGGGCGGATATAAGAGGACAGAGATACGCACGCCTTGCTTTGCTTCTTCCTGAAGAAAATACAACCAACGGAATTGGACTCTTTCTCTCTCTCTCTCTCTCTCTCTGCAAATCCTTCTATCACCACACGCATTTCTCTGGGATACTAATCATCTCATCGCTCTGAGAGATAGAAGAAAGGGGAACTGAATCAGACGAAGGAGGAAAGGAATGGAGAGCGCGTCGGAAATGGTGGCATTTCCGTTGCTTCCGACGCCGATCGAGTCCAATTACAGAGCGTGCACCATTCCCTACAGATTCCCCTCCGATAACCCTCGCAAGGCCACCCCTTCGGAGCTCCTCTGGATTGATCTCTTCCTCAATTCCATTCCCTCCTTCAAGTATCTTTCTACCTTCATTTCTTTATTCCCCCCCCCCCCCCTCTCCCGGGTTTCTTCTTCCTCAAGTGTTCTGGCCCCTGGAGGATTCAATAGCCACTATTTAGTTCCGATCTTTTTTTTTAATGCCTTTTAAGGAGCTCTTCTAAATCACTGTCTCGGCATCATGTACTGATTATTTCAAACTGGCTGCAGGAAACGAGCCGAGAGTGACCCTACAGTTCCTGATGCTAATATTAAAGCTGAAATTTTTGCACAGAGGTAGGCCTTTTGGCTTTACTTTCCTATACGTACTGTTGCATATTACTAACCTTGTAATGAAATCGCATTAGTTCAAAAATAGCTCAGCGATAAAGATACGGCTCTGTCTAACGGTGGACCTTCTAACAAAGCAATACTAAATATACAATTCGAATTCAACTCGTTGGAATGACTGTGAATGTATGCTACGAATCAAGTTGCTCGTTTTAACATCTTGTCAATTACAAGGACATATGAGGGATTCTCTCTCTCTCTCTCTCCATGATAGTTCAGAATGCCGTTTGTAGGCAGTCTAGTCTGATGTATTTGTAGAGATCCTGTTGCACTTTTGTTCTTGTGTGTTTTGTGGCAGGTATGCTGAAATACTTGAGGACTTTAAGAAAGATCCTGAAAGTCATGGTGGACCTCCTGATGGCATTGTAAGCCCATCTTAAATAACTTAGCTACAACTTCCTGTCACCGCCTTGAATTAATTTTCGCTGAAAGGTGAAATTTTTAATCTCATTTTCCATTAATTTTCTTCTTCTTCTTCTTTGGCGGGACATAGCTTCTCTGCAGACTTCGTGAACAAGTCCTTAGAGAATTGGGATTCCACGATATATTCAAGAAAGTTAAGGCAAGTGTTAACTTTTTGTCTGATGGTGCCATGTTTTCTGCATTTTTACTCATAAAAAACTGTTTTTTTTTGGAAATTTAACAGGATGAAGAGAATGCAAAGGCAATTTCCCTGTTTGCGGATGTTATTCGTCTTAGTGATGCCATCGAAGATGAAGGGAAGCGTCTGGAGAATCTGGTGAGAGGAATATTTGCAGGCAATATATTTGATCTCGGGTCTGCACAGGTAAGTCCCTTTTTTTTTTAAGAAGAGTTGGAGTCACATGTCCAATAGTGGCCCCTCTCCAATTTTATTAAAAAACCCTCACTTATGGCGGATGAATACCGTGGTAACAACATAACACTTGGGGGTGGTTACAAGATAAGAAGAAAGACCAAAACCCAAGTGTTCAAAAAGACCTTAAAAACACATCCTAAGGACACCAACAAAAACAAAAGAGCAAAAGCAAAACCCAAAACTGTCATGCAGCAGACGCTAAAGTCCGAGTGCATGCAGACCCATTCTGTCAACTTTGAGGATCCCTTTAAGCTTATGTGGAACCTCCTGGAATGTCTCCCATGTACCAGAATTCTGATTCAAAGCCCAACGAGCAAGGAAATCTGTGCTTATTATCGGAAAGCTTCTCAGAATTTTGAGCTATATATATATATATATATATATATATATAACAGATACTTAAACATTAATTCTCAACAAAAAACCAGATTTAGAGATGAATTTTTGGATGTGTTGCTTATCCATTTAGGGCCATGTTCTCCTTTTAATCAGATCCTATCATATGGTTTATTTTTGAATTAACACCTTGAAGTTGAATCAAACCACTCTGCCTTTTTAGACATCATTTTTTCTACCATTTCCATGTATCTTAAATGCAGCTCCTTGCCTGTGGTCAATCAATGGTGAATTATCAACAAATGCAGAATTCAAAACTACATTATGCCATACTTCTAAAAGTCTGTGTCTTATTGGCTAGAGAGGTCTAGATCCTTTCTCATTGGTTTCAATTACTAAGATCATAATTTTCTTCTTTCTTGAAGCTTGCAGAGGTGTTTTCTAAGGATGGAATGTCATTTTTAGCAAGTCATCAAAATCTTGTCCCCCGACCTTGGGTTATTGATGACTTGGACATTTTCAAATTGAAATGGAGCAAGAAACCTTGGAAGCAGGCAAGTTTTTTGTGTAATTTACGTTCCCAAAACCTTTGAGAAAGATCTGAGTTGATTATATTATATCTGCTTCTTCTTTACTAACCAGCCCCTTTTGTTGTCATGACAGGTTATCATTTTTGTTGATAATTCTGGTGCAGATATTATTTTGGGTATTTTACCATTTGCAAGAGAATTGCTCCGGCAGGGGACTCAGGTTTGTTTTCAGTCTTGGATTCCATCTGTTCATTGTGGTACAACCCCAGAAGGTTCATGGTGTCAAATTTTTCATTGAAGAAAAATGTATGTAGTTTGTGTCTCAAGATTTGAAGTTCAGCTGTTTACTAGTCAAATGTAACAAAAGATGTATGTAGTTTGTGTCTTAAGATTATTTTTACTCTAATTATCTAGTTGTTTTTTATGGAAGTCATCATCCAGTGGTCTTATAAAGTATAAGCACCTCACACCCATTTTGTTTTCATTACCTCTTTTTTTTTTTTTTGTTTTTGAAAGTTTTGCTTAATGAGGATACCATTTTTTAATATTTTACCCCTCACTTTTCATATGCATGTAATGTTGGCATTGTTTGACTAGATGGCTTTCTCATGCAGGTTATTTTGGCAGCCAATGACTTGCCTTCTATCAATGATGTCACTTACCCCGAATTGGTTGAGATGATATCAAAGGTAGTAGAAAAAATAGAATTGTGTTGGTTTTAGAATCCAGATTCTGATGTTGTAAGTGGCAATTTACCAGCTGAAGGATGAACATGGGCAGCTCATGGGTGTTGATACTTCAAATCTTTTAATTGCCAATTCTGGTAATGATTTGCCGGTAAGAAAGTGTTGTTTTGTTTCGCATTAACTGATCTTTCCCTTACTGGTTGAGGGATATCACTTTTTTAGTGTTGTTATTTGTATAATTGCCATTATCATCTTTTATAAGTAAAACATCAATATGAAGGTATGAAACTTTGTTGCCTTCTAATTCGATGCAGGTTATTGATCTTACGAGAGTTTCACAAGAGCTTGCCTACCTAGCAAGTGATGTGGACCTAGTTATGTTGGAAGGGATGGTAAGTTATTGCAAAAGTCAGGAACCTAGTAAATTTTTAAACCATTCAATGGATGAAGCTTCTTTGTTCATTTCCTGTTTTTCTTATTCAATGATCTTCGACTACTTATATCCAAACTGGACCCCATTCAAATGAGTGACAAAAAGTATGGGGTGGGTTTGGGAATCAAGTGTTTCCGTGTAATCAAGTAGGAGGAAATATACACAAACTGCCCCCCTCCCCCAAAAAGGAAATCATTAAGGACTTTTAATTGTCAGTTCGGTATATAACTCATGAGTTTAATATGGAAGCGTGTAGTTTCCTCACAGAATACCATGGCTTCAGTAAACTTGGTTTTCTTTTGCCCCTCTTGATTAATTAGTTAAGATCTGTTAAAAAATTAATACAAAAAATAATAACAATATAATAATAAAAGGAACAAGAAATGATGTGGACAAATAAATGGGAAAAAATAAGTTACTGTTAATAATGAACCATTTGTTTGGGAGTATAACACTTTTCACCTACAGACTATCATATATTTTTCACTTTGCAACACACTGCAAAAAGTTTTGATTTTGCACCCAAAATTACCTTTCAATGTGCACATCGATGGCAAATCAGTTAGGCTTGGGGAAACAACCAATTATAATTATGGATTGAAATGTTCTATACATATAGTGATACAATTGCAGCTAAGCTGTTTCAGTGATTAAGGTGTTTTAGTTCTCCAAGTATGACTGATTGCTTCTGGCAGGGTCGTGGAATAGAGACAAATCTTTACGCTCGATTTAAGTGTGATTCCCTCAAGATTGGGATGGTAATGGTCTTTTTCCAGTATGTCATCTTATTTCCTTCCTTCCCCAGATTACTTCAAGTGATGTCACTTCCTTTTGTTCTTCTGTGTCTTTATATACAGGTGAAACATCCAGAGGTCGCCCAGTTTCTCGGAGGACGACTTTATGATTGTGTCTTTAAATACAATGAAGTTTTGATTTAATACAGTCATTTTCCCCCATGCTGCTACCCAATTGCTCCAGGGTTATCATTCCATACACTAGCCTTTAATTTGGTGTTACCCCTTGAAATGATAACTTTGAACTTTTAGGGTTCGTCATTTTTATTAAAATAAGCATGGGAACTGTTTACAAGTGACACAAATTATATTGTCGAAGTGCTTTTCTGTGCAAGCACGGAGCTCAACTATAGTCATAAGAATATATTTTACATATATATATTTGCGCGCTTTGGGCCGGTGTCTCCTATCATTATTTTTTATCGGAGTTAAATGGGAACGTGACACGTAAGGAGTTGATAAAAAATCCAAGTGTCTGCGCTACAGGAGATCCCCCTCCTTTCGTCCCTCTCCTTCACTCTCCTTCATGAAATCCTTAATCCGAAATCACCTCTCTCTCCCCTTCAACTTCTGGGCTTCACCCTAATAATCTTTAATTTGTATCAAATCTCACTCATCCATTCCTTCTGTAGAACGAAACAGCACGCCATTGCAAATACTCCAAATCCTTATACACAGAAATAATTGCTTTCTCCAATCCAACAAAGCCATTCTTTGCTCCTTTCTCATGTCTGTCTTCTTTATTGCATGCCTTCACCGACTTGATTAATTTGTTGATATAAACCCATTAATTCTTTCCAGAATCAAACGCTCACCCAGAAAGCAAAAATCCAAACCCAATCGAACATTCAAGTTCACAACGTCTAGTCATAATCATGCCGTTAAGCCCTCCTTGTTTGGCACCCGAAGCCAAGAGATCATTCATGGGGATTAGAAGAAATAAAATCCTAATAGTCAGGAAAAGAAAAGATGAAAATCAAAATATAAAAGATGAAAATCTTACAATTGACGAAGTGAAACTACCACTCAAATTTTAAGTTGAATGTTAGTCCCATGTGACCCCTACAAAAAGTCCTCAACGGAGAGAGAAGGAATGAGAGAGAGAGGAGGTCCTCGACGGAGAGAGAGTGAAGGAGAGAGGTGATTTCGGATTAGGAATTTTGTACAGGAAAGGGATGAAAGGGGAGAGAGGGAAGGAGAGAGAGAGCAGTGAGAGGGGGGTTATGCCCTGCAACGCAGAGACTTGGGATTTTTTTATCTATCCTTACGTGGCACGTTCTCATTTGTCTCCGATAAAAAGCACATGTAGGAGACACCGGTTATAAGTTATTCACTATATTTGCCATTGTTGTTGGTTCTTACAGTCAAAGTCTCAGCAAACGCCTTCTAAGATGGATGGCAATTGTGCATTGATTCCAACTTTTTTTCTTAGTACTTACAACCTATACGTAGTTTCAAGAGAATTTTTCTGCCATTTTATTGATGGAGCAACAGAAGAGAGTCATACAACCGTAAATTCATCAATCTTGGAAAAGAAAAGCAAAGGAAAAATTTTCAGGTGGCAGGAGATCATGAGATAGGTAGATCAATTCTTCTTGACAGGATACGATGCCATTTTGTAGAGACCGCAAATCCCTTCTGGGTTTCCATTGTTTCTCTTCATCCTGATGTACCCTTTCTCTCCCCACTTGGGTCCCCATGAATTCTTCACAATGATGTAATCTGACCCCTTTGATGACCCGTATCCAACAGCTGTTACTCCATGATCTAGATCAGTCCCACAATGGCCATTGAATACCCCCTGCAAAACCCGCAAAACCATGCGTAATTTAGGTAAGCAAGCTGAAGGGATTGAAATATATGTTTGGGTTTTTTTTTTTTTTNGGGGGGGGGGGGGGTTTGTGTTGGAGATAAGACTATATATTCTGCTTACCCCACTGTAAAATTGGAAGTCTCGGCCAGCAGCCTCAATTGCTACGCTAAGAGGCTGGTGAGCCAGAGCTTTCAGCAGACTTTGTTCATCATTTTGTGGCACATCGTGATAACCACTTATTGTCACCACCTCCTTTTCTTCCTGAAGAAAAAAAACAAAAACAAAACAAACAAACCTTAGTAATCAACAACTTCTATACTTGAAAGTTCCTTTGCAGTTGAGTTTTGGTTTACAACAACATAAGCTGGCCTGTTACCTACCTTCGTCTCTTCACAAGACCCTTCCTCCATTAGATAGGGGTAGTCTTCCTCCTTGCGCAGTCCACCGTTTGAGATAATGAACTGGAAAGCGTAATCCATGAGACCTCCATTGCAGCCACTGTTGAAGGATCTGTCACAATCGATCAGCTCTTGCTCCGACAACGAGGTTAAATTCCCTGTTACTATCTGGTTTATGCCCTCAACAGCTGCAACGGTTGAAAATGCCCAGCAGCTGCCTGCATGCTCATCATGTCATCACTTTTGTTCACTATATATATGATCAACAACGAGAGAGAGAGAGAGAGAGAGAGATACCACATGAACCCTGGTTCTTTACAGGAGTAACAGCTCCTTTCTTCCTCCAATCCACAGACTTGGGCACATCCACCACTTCACCATAACTGAATTCTCTGGAGGAACCTCTACTTCTGGGAAACTCGGTTTTCAAACCCAAATACTGGGTCTTAAACTCCTCGTGGCTCAAGTCTGCAAACTCGTTTAACCCGAGCCAGTAGCTGGTAATCTCTTTATTCCTCTGATCAATGTGCTTCAAGTTATCTTTGAATACATCAAACCTTTGCAACTTCTCTTCCATGCTCTTGTACATTTTTCCGTGCTTTGAAATCCATGATTCGAACAGTTCTATAATCTTGTCCAAGCAAGTCAAGTCCTCCGGCGAATAACCCACAATTGAAAATTCATGGGCTAGACCACAACAAACGAAAAGAGAAACACAAAATGCCAGAAGGGAGATCTTGGAGGATGAAGAGAGAGCCATATATTGCAGTGTTTTTAGAATATCACAGTGGAAGATGAGAATATGTGAGTGAATATGGAGGAAGGGGAAGGGATGGAGTTATATAGGTGTGGTCTCATGGGTTGCTTTCACGTGAAGTAATTTTTGAATTGTTTCTCCAACATACGGAGCCTTTACGATTAGTTCTATTGCAGGCTTTTGTTCCAAGCATACTCATTTGCTTAAACAGAGGCTGGAACGTCTAGATAATTTCACCAAAACGTGAAAGCTTCGGTGTTTTCTTGCGTAATATCTCTGACTCTGAGCGAAGCAATGCTCTCATTTTAGAAGACCATTTGTGTTTTTGAAATGAGCATTGGAAAGTCTGTAGTGTCGGAGGTCTACAAGTGATGAAATCTCAGTGATCCCCATAAAACTTCCATCAATGATGAACGTCTTGACTGGGTATCAGATTCAAACAGGCTGGAAGCAGAAGCCCTAACAATTATAGTTTTATGTCCTAACACACACGCTTTTGTATAGCAAAACTTTTTGTCTAGACTTTAGATAGGGAACCTTTTTGCCTCAACTTTCTGTAATGATTAAGAATCAGAGGGTCAGATTAGGTTTAGAGATCAAACTCACTAGTTAATTTAAAGCTAGGATTGTTCCCCTGGGGCTATCTCTCAGATAGAACATCATAAGATCTCTAGCAAAAATGTAAAATGCATACTAGTTGAAGAGTGGAAAGTCCGGCAAATTGTTTTGTTTTGAGTTTAGATTGGATGTGATGAATCATCCATTGGCCTTCAGATAACCCCCGACGATGCTGCTGCCAACAATGTCGTCAGCCGTGATGACACTGTTTGCATTATATATTCAAGAGGCATGAGCTTTCAAGCTGTGGCTATCTCATGGCGTCCAGGCAGTCCTTCGCCTCCTCCACTATGCTCAGAAAACATTCAGCAGAAAGTCCAACTGGAATTGCTGGTCAGGGCCTTGCTTTTATCATAATCCGGATAACCACGCTAGCCAAGATCAAGATTCAAGATGACATTGCGCTGGGAACAGTCTATACAATTTAGTGAAACTCCACAATTTCTCTCACACGTCTGAAATATTTTATGAATAAAAACCTAGTTCAGACCATATTCTCTCCTGTGATTCTAAAATTATTAGTCTCAAACAATACGGACATTGCTGCATGCTCTCCATAATCAAGGAATGATTATCAATAAATTATGTATTGGATTTGAATGATGTCGAGTTGAGTGTGACCTGATTATTAAAAAGGTTTTTTTTTTTTTTAAATAGATGGAACGAGTGGCATCAGTGTACCAAACACCATAGGCCGTGATCGAAATGCAAAATGTAAATTTGTCATTATGATCTTGAATTGGTTGTAACTGAAAGGAATAGGTATCGTCAATTCCATTCAAGGATGTGAGCCTTTACACTGAAAGCACAGGATGCTATGCTTCAAAAATAAACATTAGAGTTATCATAGGGTGAGCCTTTACACTGAAAGCAAATTTGGGCAGAGGTGGTTAGGATGCTATCGCAGCTTCCCAGCAGAATGTAGATATACTGCAACAGATACGACACTGGAGAGGCAAGAACAAGAATCAGTTAAACAAACATAACCAAGCCAAGATTTCAGTGGTTATTGATGTTTAAAACCTAGTAAATTATGGTACGTTCATTCCTAACATGAGGCAGATAAATTACGTAACCAAAAGTAACTTACGTTGAGCCAAGGAAGAAGGCAAGTGAGAGATTAAATCCAAACAAAAAGACCGAAACAATAGCTGTGAGAAGCATTGCCACCGAGGTAGAATAGACCTGCACAGCACGAGGAAGGTAAAATTATAAAAATTGGAACTTGAATCACAAGGTGCAAAAAATGTTAGGTTGGGAGAGAAACATATACTTCTCTGGGTAAAATAACAAAAATTATCAACAAAATTTCACTTGGGTTGAAAACAAAGACCAATCAACAGGTCTAGAAAGGACTTTTTTTTTTGAAGTGGGTCTAGCAAGAACTGTCTGTTAAATTCACAATTATAGTTCTCTCGCTAAGATCCATGAAGCCAACCGCTTGAACCAAAATCCTTTGCCAAAAAAAAAAAAAAATTCCAAAATAAACCAGAAATGAGTTCTAAAAGAGCACGAAGGCATTTCCCCTACAGACTAGTTAATGTTCAGCCATATAAGATTCTACTTTCTCACAAAGCCTTTGATGCTCTTTGGTGCAATTTCTGTAAGGTGGCGGAAAAAGTACAATGGTAAATTTTGATGAGGAAAAGTTCACAAATTCCACTATCAATGAAGGATTGCAGATGCAAGAGAAATGTCATGATGATATTACCAAAAATGATTCCAGCATGTAAACCCACTTTAGTTAAAATCTCACAATATTCAAAGTGATATTTCCATGCCTTACCTTCACAATATTATCAGCATACTTCATTACCATAGATACAGCAATGCCACTGTAGCACAAAAGACAATTACCTCAGTGGATTGTATAAGAAGTAAGAAAGGTAACAGAGGCAAAAGTTGATATTTTACAGTTCGTTAATATTATAGAAAATATTGCAGGTGTTGAGATTGGGTGTGTATCAGGCCCAGACACATGCGCACACACCCTCTCTCACTGAGATCAGTCGTGTTAAAGGATGAGACTTTCACCACAATATAGAAGCAAGCAACTAAGTTTAGAAAAGAGTTATGTACAAATACGGGCCCCTCTGCAAGGAACCGCATAGGGAGAAACCAGAAGCAAAAAGTAGCTTTTCAATCAACCTAGAAGCAATTGGGTCTTCAAGATGGCTGAATAAAACTCCTTTCGACAGTTGATAAAAACTTTATATTTACGGGTATATGGCACGTGATATAATTTGAATCGTGACAGCATAACCATGGACTCATAACTTACGACATTACCACGATGTATTGCCACATATTTTATATCAAAACGATAATCTCTTATAATAGTTATTGAAAGCTTAACTAAATCACAATGGCTTCTATATGCCTTGAAGCAAGAAATTAACTCTGAAAAAAAAAATTTAAGCAAGCAAACAGGCTACTGATAAACTTTTTTTTGATAAGTAATAAGAATTTTATTGATGTAAAGATAGGCATAGCCCAGATACACTGGAAGTATACATCAGGCTACTGATAAACTTGACAAAGCCAAGAAAAGGTTGTAAGATACCTCAGTGCATGGTTAAGAATCATGAGAACTGTAATAATTGTGTATCCATGGAAGAATCCCCTGAAAAGGAACAATAACTTCTAAATGAAAACTTTCAAAATTTATTTGTAAGGAACTTGAGAATCTGTTTTTTATCAGTAAAAACTTTGAGAATCTTTTTAATAAAAGAATCAGAAACAGGGATGAAAACTAAAATTACTTGTTCATCACCGCATCAAAATCTTGGACCAGGATAGCAATGGCATTGAAGATCATCCCAAAGACATACAACCAGAAGTTCTGCACATTTATGTTTCTCGAAGGACGCTTTTTTATTATAGCCTGCCAAAATAACAAGCAAGTTACTAAACAGAATGGTTTTCTAGATGAATCAAATGAGAGATTTCAAATTTTTTTTTTTAACTCAATCAGTGTGGGTTAGAAATCCCAGTGAGTTAGCAAATTCAACTCAAATATTGATAAAGTTATGTTGGATTGGACTCAAATGCAACAATGCACATGAATTTTGGTTCTGAAGATCTAAATTCCAAACTGTGTCTTTAAAAACTCACCTCGGTATACACTCCCGCAAAACCACTTAAGAGTGCCATGACCTGCGAATAAATTACCCACCATTATGGTAACGAGTATTTTATGCTAGTTTGATACTATTCGGCCTGTTGCTTTATTAAGAGTATCAAGAGTTGGCAACTCACAATGGCCATCATCCAACCTTGAAAAGGAGTTTGAAGAACACGATCAGAGCTGCAAAAATGATGTCATTTCTTAGGCACAGCCAATAAGATGAAAGTACACGAGCAGAGTTTCAAGTAAGAATTCTACAAATAAGAAATTGGATACAACGTCCACTGATCCCAACTTCTCAAATACTTGGCTATATACAAAGAGAATTCTTCTCCTCATATAAAGTGATAAAACATTAAGTGAAAATGTTCAATTACATGTATCCTATGTCATAGACATGCAAGAGACGTGACCATCAGCATGGACCATGCATGTACCTTTAGGGTCAACATGAGAAATGACTAATAACTCTGACATAATCCAAGCACAAGATGAGTTGCTGATCTTACTTTGAGTTTAACTGAGCTGTGGTGCATCCAGCACATAGTAGAATGAAAGCTGCCCATTGAATCTCACTTAACCTGAAAGAAAAATAGTTGAAATACAATGTATTAAGAATTTTGCAAAGTGCTATTTGGTTTGGCTACTACTTCTAACTTATTTTATATTAGATTTTTTTCCTTAACCAAATTGGAGATGAGGGTTGATTTCATGTTTCACTTTACATCCTCAGTGGCACAGGCCAAGAACAGTTGAATAAGTGCATATGCTTATAATCAAGGATACTTTTAAATTCCCATTTTGGACTTGGATTCGAAAGATTGACAAGAGAAAGAAAACAAGGTACTGAATTTATTCTTCCCCCTACTGTCTATTTATGTCAACATGAATTGCTATGACTATTCCTTCTTCACTGAATCTTTTAAGGGGGCTTTACTAATATTTTTTTATGATGAAGTGAGAGATATAATGTAAATGAAGGTAAGGACTTACTTCTTCTTAAGTATAATCCTGTAAAGAACACCAGTACTGATTATATTCAAGTTCTTCAGAATCTGATAGCCTGGGGCATCGACATACGCAAAGATGTAATACTGCACAATAAAAGTGAAGACTTAACCTAATCTTGTTTTGGGAAGCAAGAAGATGAATGGTATAACATAAAAGGAAATCTGGCCTACCACAACTAACCTGAAGCAGATTTTTGACTAGGTAAAGCGCTGCAGGAATGGGGTATACAATAACTTCATTCAATGTTGTACTCAACCTAGTTAAATGGCAGGAACAGATAAGAGCAAGGCAGTACACATTTAGTTCATGGCCAATTCTCAAATAAATAAAGAGGTCCTACTATGGTGATAATTCCAACTTGATGAAAGACATTACAATTACAAGTTTCTTTGGAGCGACTGCATGCACCTCCGTAGTGTTTGTCTGATTATTAGAAAGATAAAAATACAGATAAGTAAACAAACAAGCAAAAAAAACCTGTTATCTTCAGTAACACCTTCATTTCTCCAGATACTGGATAATGCTGCAACTGATAATGCACATTTTAAAGTCTCCACCTAATTCAACCAAGAGGAATAAATACTCGACATATAGAAAAATACATTCTATCTATTTATTTGGTTGGTAAAATTTGAAACTAAGAGCTACCTGAATCCAACGGATAAAAGTTGAGATATTCCTAAAAGCTGATGCTTCAGAATTCATTTATTTTTAAAGAAAGCCCATCATGTCTTTTCTTTTTTTTTCTTTTTTTTTCTATCAGTAAAAGGAAAGGTTTTCATATGCTTACCATAAAATTGGCAGTGGTAACACTATACTCATACTTGCCAGCTCTCTTAGACCATACAATAAGTATAGCTTGCGAACTCGTGAGGACAGTCAATGCAAATGTAACAATGGACCTATAAACAAACAAGAAAACAATGGGCATCTGAATTACTAAAAAACGCACTTCTCTGTACTAGAATGAGAAAAAACGAAAAGGCTCATATATACTTGCGCTTCCACTTGGAGCGTTCAATGGCGGTCCCTCCTCCCAACGCGGCCACATTAGTCAGTGAATGAGCTTTCCCGCGTAAGCTCTCTATGGCGTTACCCCCAGCAGCAGCTTCTTCCTCGTCTTCCTAAGGACACATATATGTAAAAGGACAATGGCATTATCAGTGTCAGAGAGAAATTTGAGTGGAAATAACTCGTGCCATAAAACAAACTAAACTGTGGCAGATGAAGAAAGGGATTGTGAATTAGTCGCCAACTTAAAGAATTGTTCATTATTTAGTAAAAGAAATCAGGGACATGACGAGTTGCAAGCTGAGTGGAAAATGAGAAGAACCTGATCTTTGAGTTTTCTGTACTCCATGATTTTCTTGTATCAGTATTTTTGCCCTTCTCTTCTTGTTTCGTACACAGATCTGACCTGAGTCTGAGACCACTCGAGAGA
The DNA here is from genome assembly GCA_011037825.1 of Carya cathayensis. Classification (NCBI taxonomy): domain Eukaryota; kingdom Viridiplantae; phylum Streptophyta; class Magnoliopsida; order Fagales; family Juglandaceae; genus Carya; species Carya cathayensis. Next base: position 3,471,629 of record QGSO01000159.1, on the reverse strand, counting down.
GATTGTCGATCACTCTCTCGCTCCCGTATGAGGCCTCAGAAAGGGTAAAACATCATAGAAATGCTGCTGGGCCGGTTTGTGCGTGCGCACTGGACCGCCTACTAATCTTAATATGGGCCTTTTTTCCAGGCCCGATTATAGATTTGGACTAGATCTGATTTCTGACTCGTACTAAAGATTTTACCTTCTCCGTTTTACAGTTATACTTACCTCGGCTGTTGTTCGTCCTACCTCCCCGTTACAGTGACGGCAAGTAAACAAGACAAAGACCGCAAAGCCATTGCCCTTTAGCTTGACTTTACAACCGACAGCTTGAGGTGGGCCCCGTACGCACACGGTGGCTAGTAACATGCATACGAGAAAATACATCTAATTTCTCGTCGTTTTCTCGGACATAAGAATATAATTCCAATATCTCTGCCCCCATTGCATGTGAGGGTTAATGATGATACCAATCCTCGCAATTATTATTGGGAGACAAAATATTTCTAGATGCGTTATTTTCTTTCCTAACCAAGTATTTTATAGATAAATTATAGATTACAAAATATAAAATTTATTGGGGAGGGAGTCTTCAACATTCATTTCAAAACCAACTAATACAACACTATTGTAATTAAAAAAAAAAAACTTTAGAATCAAAAGAATGGCTCGTAAGAGAAGTTGCTTGAAGTGATTTTAACATAATCTGATATATAGACTATAAAAGTTAGTAACCGTAGTGAAAAATGTGCTGCAGTTTGTTGGATTGGACTGGTTAAAATAGATTTTCACAACCACTTTCTCTATATGTATTACTTTGTTGTTGCTGTATTTTTATCAACATAGAACTCCAAAAACCTCTTTGATTTTGTTATGTACTTATTTTTGTTAAAAACAAACAGGATTTTGCTACAGTCAGTCAAGTTGGTGTACACCTAGCGCACCCCTGCTTGCGTGGTAGGATATTAAAAATAAAATTAAAATAAAAAACGTTAGAAGACATCAAGATCGGCCTGTAATGGAGCAAACAACTTCAAATGATGTTCCACCAGTGTTTGAGGAGTTCATTTCGATAAAGCGGTGTGCTTCATCCGAAGATGAAAATGAAGAGCACCATTTGCAACCCAACCTCATATCCACAACCCAAAGAGGTAGAAAATGAAAAAAAAAAATTATTTTTTTTGTAGTTTTGTTTGGTTGTTGAGTAAACTCAAGAGAAAGGATGGGAAAGATTAAAGCTTTTTGTGGATTTTTTGCATGATGTACCTAGAAAGGCAATGGATTTAAAGAGGAACAGTGGCAATGGAGGTGGTGGTGCTTTCCAATCTTTCCAAAGAGAGAAAAATGTTGCAAAGAGAATGACAAAGAGAATAATGGGAGATGAAGATCGGAGAGAAGAAGGGGAAAAAAATGCCAAGTTCAGAAAGTTTCATCCCTTTGTTTTTGTTGGTGGTCATTTTTCTTTTGCCAAAACTCACCGTTTCTAATGCCAGGTAGACGGGGGTGCGCAAGGGTGCACCAAATGGTCTGCAAGTAGAGTTTTCCAAACAAATATATATATATAATATATTTGATAATTTTGTGATAAAAAAAGGTTGACAAATTATATTTACAGTATTAAGATGTATAATTCTATACATTTATTTTAGAAATAGTGAATAAATATGTGACTTGCATAGCAAATTTATTTTTAATAATAAATTCTTTTTTTTTAAATAATCTGTTAAAATTTATACACCTTAAACTGTATTTAATATAAAATAATTCAAAATGAGATACATTAATGGTAAGAGCGGTACCAGCGGTGACTAGGAGCCACCGTTGCACAAAAAATTTTTTTGTTTTATTTTTTTAAATCATTTTTAAATACTTTTAAATATTTTAAAAAAATATAAAAAATTTATAATAATATTAAACAATTTTTTCTTAACCCTTAAGAAAATAAAAATAAAAAAATTTTTAGCCAGGCCTTAGAGTTTTCCTTAATGGTAATTATGCCTTCGAAAACACAAACGTACAAGATTGACCACCAACCCAAAAAGAGGAGAAAATGGAGTTAAAAATACAAGTTTTTAAGAGTCATGTCATGGGACCGCACCATCACAGATTCAAAGCAGCCGTCCGACCTCCAAGAAAAAAACGAATAAAAACAGCCTGTGATGGTGCTGTGAACGCTACATTTCACCTCTTTCCTTTTATTTTCTTTCTTCCTTCCTCTACTCTTCCTCTAACCGCTGACACCCCCACCACCACTAACACCAACGTTTCATTCTCTTACTCCTCCTCCTCCTCCTTGCGCTGCGAGATCAATACAATATCATGAGATCCATGATCCAAAACTTTCAGAACCGAAACTTTATATCCAATATGCCCACAAACCAAGCACTCCCAGTTTCGCAAGCGGACTCCAAAGAACAAGGCCTGCGCAGAAGGCTGTCCTCTCTCTCCCTCAAGATTCAGCCCATTACTTCCCCTGCAACTTCATGGGCACTCCGCAGGTCAAAGTCGGTGTCCTCCATGGGAGAATATGCTGGTAGTTCCATAAGGGAATGGTGGGACTGGGGTTGGTCTTGGATTCTCTCAAGGAAACCCATTTTCGCCAAGGATCTGGAACTGAACGAGGAAGAAGCCAAGATGCTTGGTTCTCATGACAAAGGTAGCTGGAGGCATGTTTTCTACAAGGTCAGGTCTGAGATCAGAAAGCTCGTTGGTTCTGACCATGTAGGACTTCCTCAAACCTACAGGCACGATTCCTACAACTACTCCCAGAATTTCGACGATGGAATTTCGAGAACCCAAGGTTGAGAACAAGTCCGGATGTCTCAGCACGAACATGTTGGGTACTGTATTCAAAGTCGCTAAAACCACCTTAATTTGATGGAATTTTGTATGGTTTTTTTCTTCTATTCTTTTCTGTACTTTTTTATATTCCTTGTTAATGTTCATTACTGGTCTGTAATTAGACGGAATATTATTCTATGACGTGGAAATATTGTTTGGAAAAGGAAGTTCATGAGTGTCTCTAGCTCTTGGTTGCCAAATCCGTTCTTTGGTTCATTTACTGATCTGTATATCGCAAGTGTACGTGTTAATAGCCTCATAAATGTCGAGCCATGGTTTTACAGCGACAAAAGGGAAATTGCATACAGGGGTTGCTCGATCGTTTACCCTCATCAGGGCGGTCATGTAAAGCTAGATCATGTTAAACTGCAATTATTTATAAACTTTGAAGGTTACCTTGTACAATAATAATATTCATTCCTTCATCGTGTAATGTAATACATGATTTTATCAACTAGTCAGCTGCTAGCTGTTGTCTCTTCCAAAATGTACTTACAATGTATTCAGTCTCTGTTTCCATATATACTATGATTGATGAACAAAGCAGCTTGCATTTCTCAATTTCACGTAACTTAAGGATCAGGATCCCATGATTTTTGTGAACAAAATCATTTACCGGTCGGCCCGGTGGATCTAAAAGACGTTGTCTTGAGACTCAAGTTTTGTTGTTTACCTTTCTTCTTCCTTTCGTATCAAGCAAATTAATCACAGCTCGACCGCGTTTTCAATTAATATTATAACTGGCACTGCACCGTCGGTGCATGGCATGTGCTGCAATATTGCTGTACCAAGGTGTATGCCAATCATTTTCCAGCAAGATTTGACACGAAGTTCTATTCGACCATCTGTCATTGTTTTCTGCTTTTCTCAAACGATGATAAACTTTATATATATACACGACGCTCAACATTACATTATATTGTTTTTTGAGGTATATTGTCAAAGTTCCCATATATGTGTGTTTATGTTCGAGACTCGGGGCGGGTACTTTTTGTCCGACAACTCGTATCCACAGACAGAGGACAGGGAAGGATGGGCCACATATTCTTCCTAGATAAATTGTAGAAGTGGGGTCCGTACGTAGCCGCGGCATCATCGCCTCGATATCAGAGAAAGTGTCGGTGCACAATCCCGCGGGCTGTTCAGTTGTCAACTGTTCTTTTCTTAGCAACAAGGGGACGGCCGGCGAGATGAATCTCTTGCCCCGTTTTGACCAGAAAGCTGCACTCGTTTTCCTTTTTGTCACCGACAAAAGTTAAAAGAATTTACGTTCTGTACAAGTTTTGTCTCTAATACGTACATAGCATATTATAAAAGTTAAAAGCATTATTAATTAAAAGCATTCATATAAAATAATTAAATTGGTAAATAAATTGGTGGGGTGTAAGTGCATGCACATTAGAGGTCAGACTAATTTTTAAGAAAAAAATTATATGTATAGTCATTTTTATGTATTTTTTTACATACTCTATTAACGTGATTGACTTATTAAAGTGGTATATCTTGATTTTGAAGTTTTGTAAACATATTACAAAATAAGTAATATTTTGAGATATAGTTTTCGCTCAAGATCCATGAAATCAAGGCAAATTCAAGAAAGCATTGGAAATTTGCTGATTATAAATTTGTTAATCAACGAGGTCTCCTTCAAAATTCAATCTCTCAATTTCCCTATATAATTTGGTGGGGTTGCGGCTTTAAGAAGTTACTCACATGGCAATAAAATGGAATATCACACGTTTTTTCTAAAGATATATTAAAGAAATAAATAATATAAATTAAAAAAAAAACATTTATCATAAAACTTTAAAGTTCTACATGAGTTTGATTGGAAAATTGCATGTATTAGTTTTGAAACTATGAATTCACACTCTTGTGGTCATCGAACTTAGAGAAATTTCATTAAATTATTCGAGATGTATTTACAGAAGACTTTTTTAATCAGAATTTGTTCCTAGATAGATATGCGGTGTCTCCGTAAAAAAAAAGATATTCTTTGAAATTAATTTTGTTTTAATAGAGACAAAAATATTGGTTGGAGTGTGACAATTCGAGGCCATTTTGTGGCCACATGCTTAGCATGTGGTACGTACGTAGGATCCAATTAATATGGTATGTTTGGTTCAAAACTATGCACGTTATATGTCATTGCTCTCAGCTATAATACTCTCACCACTCAATAATGGATTGTAGAATAATAAACAACGATGGTATCACTTCATTAATTAACAAGACAAACAACTCTCAATTATCTTTTCTAAAAGTAAAATTTTATATCACGTGGATAATGGATTGATAAGTCTAGGAAAATGTTAAGGATCGATGGAATTTTTTTATATATTTTCATACAAAATTTTTGTTCAAGAGAAAAGTCGCTTTTTTTCTGGTGACAATTTTCATCGAAAATATAAGTCCAAATCGCTGCAAAACGTTAATTGTGGCGACTATTGGGCATCCCCACTTGGCCGCTGTTAAACTTCCCAAATTACTCTATTGCCAAGATTTTTTAAAAACATGCCGCAAATATTAAACTATTACCGGCAGTTATATTGGTGGCGATTAATCCAAAAAGATGTTGCAAATAAGGCATTAGGTGAGACATAAATTATCCAGAATAATCATTTTGTGTTGAATAAAATAGATAGAAAATACTATTTACGGCAATTTATTATAGCCTCTATAACATTTTTGCGTGCACATTGGCCTTGCTGCTAAATTTCCGACTCTTACCTTAGTGGTAATTAATTTCAAAAAATGTCACAAATAAGGTAAAGGTGTTAGGTTAGCCATAAATTGCCTAGGATAATATTTTGCTGCAAAACTCACTTAAAAAACCTTATTTAAAAAAATATATATACATTTTAAAATTATAATTGAAAGACTAGTTGTCGGGCTAAAATATATGGCCCAAGCAGGGAGTCTGAATATTCCCAGGGGCTCTATCATTTTACTGGGGAATATTCTTTCGTCTATTTCATCGTACCCACTCCGCAGAACCCTGTCTCGCTTTCCCTCTCATCGATCGATCCTCTGCCATCGCTGGTTTGGTTGGCGGAGGCTCCGAGAGGATATCAGCCTGTAAAAAATATGGCATTAGCTGCGAATAGCGTCGTAATATCACAGAATAGAGCCTTGGGTTTCTCTTCTTCAAAGCTTCTTTCAAATCTTCATTCCCATTTACACACACACTCTTCCTCCTTCCAACAACGTATTCGTCGGATTCCCATCTCCACCACTACTGCATCTTCCTCTACTGTGAAGGCCACCCTCCCAGATGTTCGGCTTCGAGACCTCAATCCCGTTTCCACCACCACTAGTAAGTTCAATAATTTTTTCTTTTCCACAGGTTGCTGAAAAGGAATTACAAACAATTGTTGAAAAATATTCCTTCTTTCATGTGCTTTAGAGTTTCCCGCATGATATATTATAACTCCACGTCGAGTGATTTTGTGCTTTTTGATTTGTTGAAGCGTGGTCTGAGTTTTCGAGGAATGTATCGGGTGAATGGGATGGTTATGGAGCGGACTTCTCAAAGGAAGGGAACCCGATTGAACTTCCCGAGTCTGTTGTACCAGAAGCTTACAGGGAGTGGGAGGTGAAGGTGTTTGATTGGCAAACTCAGTGTCCAACCCTTGCTGAGCCAGAGGAGCGCCTTCTTGTTTACAAGCCAATCAAGTTACTTCCCACAGTTGGATGCGAAGCCGATGCTGCCACGCGGTATAGCATAGATGAGAGAATTATCGGTGGGGTAGAAGATAACAACAAAGTCTCTGCCTTCGCATATCATGCCAGTGGAAGCTACGTAGCTGTATGGCCGATTGAGGATATGGGCAAGTCTAAATTGTTGGAGTTGGAGTACTGTTTGGTTAATCCTCAAGATCGGGAGTCCCGTGTGAGGATGATTCAGGTTGTCCGTGTAGATAGAACGAAGATGGGGTTACAGAATGTTAAAGTTTTTCGTGAGCAGTGGTACGGGCCTTTCAGAAATGGGGAACAGTTGGGAGGGTGTGCTATCCGGGATTCTGGATTTGCTGCCACTGAGACCATGGAAGCGTCAGAAGTTGCTGGTGTTTGGCAGGGACCTCATGCTGTTGCCAGTTTCGATGTTTTTCAGACTGTAAGTAATGGAATATCTATCTCTTTTGATTTGTGGTTTTTTGGCTATATTTCATCCTTCATGATGTTCGTGATGACAGTTGTTAACTGAAGACCCAAATACTCTAGTGTTGTTTTTTGAAGTGAAATTCAACATAATTATCAAAATTTTCGTTAGCATTGAATGGAACAAGTATATGTTGTTTAAGGCAATAAAGTAGTCACAACTGTGAACTGGTTAGGGAACTACCAGGTACAGAACATGGTTGGCGAGTGATTTCACTACTACAATGAAGCTTCAACTGCTATAAAATCGGTGATGTGGTAAAATGAAAAGGATCCAAGAAATCAAAGGTAGTCATTGGAAGAATCATTCAGATAATGTTGCTTCAATCACTCAACAGTCAACATGAAATTGATGTATAATAGATCACTCCATGCCTAGAATAGCTTGGGTGGGGGGGACTTGAATCCTACCTTACTAGAGCCCCTCAAATTGCCTGGCAAAAAAAAAGGTGTTCTTACTTCGTCTTGATAATTGCAGGACTTTCTTCGAGAAGTTGTAGGTGACAGTGTACGGAAGTCAGTGAGAGATGAATCTGACCTTATATTGCTTCCCAAGCAACTGTGGTGCTCACTTAAAGAAAGCGCAGATGATGAGACTTGTAGTGAAGTGGGATGGCTCTTTGATCATGGACGTGCAATCACATCTAGGTGCATCTTCTCTGCTGCAAAGTTGAAGGCAAGTTTATATAAATGTTTGTTTCAATCAGTGGTCTCAAGTTTTCTAGAATTTAGGCCCTATTGAGAGCATGTGGGGAAAACAGTCTGTTTTGACTTAGTTTAGAAGCAGGAAAAGAAAAGCAAAGTCCATGACTGTCCTTATCATAGTTTGGCTTAAACTTCCCATTATCTTGCGTGTATAATCGTTCAGTTTCATCTGCATCCTAATTTCTGCTTGCGAACTTGAATGCTCATCAGATTATCAAGCTAAAACGCTTGTGGTGGACCAATTTTGATTTGACGTCAGCTGTTGTTTCTTTTGCAGGAAGTGTCAATATTATGTGAAACAAGAGCTGCAGAGGATGCATAGCAATAGATAACGAGTCAGATCGGCTTTCACCTAGAAAGTTACCCTGTACTTTGACTGGTACGTCAAATTCAACCAGAAAGAGGGAGGGCAAATTGTAATGAGTGTATCTTATTGCCTTTATTATTACTTCTGACTAACAATTGAGAATGACAATATACAACTTTCTCTGCGTATAACGTATTGGCCGGCCCACCTGTGTTAGAGCGGCATGCTGGCAGTAAATAAATGTCTTCAAGAATGAACCTCAACTTCAAACCTCGTGCACATGATAGCACAAAACAAAGCGCAATGCTCCCCATGTTCTTTTGCTATTCATTGCCTTTAAGGGGCCACTCTTTTCCGTTTTGTATTTGACCGGAATCAAACCTTTTGTTCCAGCATCTTGAATCGAACCTTTTGACTTTTGTGGCTAAATTCCCCGGGAGAAGGATGGTGCATCTGACACAGGCAATTGCCAGTGTCCCTTTATGACGGCACAACAATATACGTCTCCTGCCCTAAACTTCATTGGTCTCCTACCTAGAAGCATTCTTGCAACGACTAGTACTTCATGGGGGAAAACTGGCATTCTCAATCTACAAAAACAGCATTTGCATTTTGCACTCCAAGCTATCAAACCTGAAACATAATAAGTGACTGAGCAGTTTGAGGTTTTAGCATGTCAATTTTAATAGTTTGAGGTATAAAATGTAGAACACTCTGTTCGGAAGTTCAAAATGCATTTTTTTTCCTCATCTGTGGAACTGGCATTTACATGCTCTACGGCATAATATGTTAGCCTATATTTTCTTGAGAAATAATTTAGTCACAGAGATTGTACAAGAGTAAACCCACAATTTTTTTTTTTTTGAGAAGTGAGTAAACCCACAAATTACCATAACTTGATGTGATATGTTAGATTGTAAAATTACTTTTATTGTAAATCTAACGCATTACATGAAATCAAATCATATAAATTTGGGATCTCGTTGTTGTAGCAATTCTCTATTTTCATATTCACCTTGGAAACCTATTATTATCGATCCCAGTGGTCTCTCAATTTTCCCAAGACTAAATCGTAAAGGCAATATTAATTTTACATCCTCATAATCAAAGCAAAGCCTTAAGTAAAGAGACATTATACGTAAATCAAAACCCTTTTCTTTCAAATATAAACAGAAACCCCCAAGTGAAAAGTGCACCAAATAATTCAGCAATTTGAGAAGGATGTAACAATCCACACTCTTTTTAAGTCTACAGCGCTTATACATAATTCTTTCAGTCATACAGCATCAATCAAATAGAATGCCCCAGCATACAACCTCCAAGACCAAAATCTTCTGTGAGACCATGATGCGGTTTCGGGAGCGGGGAGGAATCAAAATTGTTTCTCAAAGCTTCATCACTAATTTTCTTCTGTCTTGCTGTACAACCTGCCAATGTGCCATGTCATAATTTTGGAGCAGTGAGCACCTTCATAGTTAGACAGGTTAAAATAGTCCCCTTATAAATACCTGATTAACCTAATTTTGGGTAAAAGAATTGCAAGTTACACAGAATAATCCAGTTTATCTCATGTTTCTTGATTCCTTGTTCACTAAATAATCCATCACTTGAAACTAGCCCAAATCATTTTATCATCCAACTATGAAGCTAGTTTGAACCTTCAACTCTTGTTGCAGAATTCACTGATTAGAACAGTTATCATTTGTCGTTTCAGCTTAAACGTAAATTTTGATTGTCCACTGGAATAAAATATCCTATGGAGAACTTAATTGTCTGCCCAGTATCGAGACTCAAAGAACAGGAAAAGGGAAACAACTCAGAGTCACAAAGTTGAACATACCTGATATGATAAACTTGGAGGGAGCTATAGAGCATCAGGTCCATCTCTCATGCTCAAATTCAGACTGTTTCTCATAGTTCGTCTTCCAATTCCAGCATTTCCCTTTTGCATCATAGCAACAAATTCACCATAATCGATCCTTCCATCCTAAAACAAGACATATACATTAGCACATCAGAGATTGCTCAACAAAGATATAGGGCAAAACAAAAAACAAAGCAAGCAAATAGGATAGAAGACAAGGGAGGAAAGCCTCATCTAACTTTTTCTTTTTTTAAACAAGAGTAACAAGGGAATCTGCTTGCCAAACCTCCAGAATTTTTGCCAGATTTTCATCTCAATTTAGTTATGTAATACGTACTGTAGACAGCAGGTTTATAAACCTGACCATCATAAGTTCTCGATATATAAAATTATGAAAGGAGAATCCAGATGGAAGTTAACCCATACTCCCATTATTTAATGCACAATGCTTATAAACCTGACCATCATAAGTTCTCATCATTACAACTTTCCCAAATTTCCATACAAAATATAATAAACAATTCAATTTTCAAATTCCCAAAACAATAATAATATTAAAAAATAATATTTTAACAATATTTTATTCAACTTTAATATAAAACCATCCCATCTCATCTCACTGTCCAAACTACACTTGATTAAATGCAATTATAAGGCAATTAAAACTTATATTTCAAGTCTCAAAACCGACGTCAAGCTCTCTGCCCAAGCAAACAAACGTAGATGACTTACATTATCTTGATCGACCTCCCTGATTATATCTTCAAGAAATACATCAGTCATATTATGTTCTGCACAAGCATGCTGGAGCTCATCAACTGTAATGTAACCGCTTCCATCCTTGTCAAAATACTGAAATGCAGCAACAAGATGTTCCTCACGTTCTAGTTTGTTAAGATGAACTGTTGCCGCTATAAATTCCCCATAGTCAATAGTCCCACTGTTGTCCACATCAGCCTGCACAGAGCTAAAATAGCTCAGGTAAAAGGAAATATCGAACCCATGAAATAATATTTTAAGCCCAATAATCCAATAGGGCAATGTCACCCCCATATTAAACTTCAATGATAGATCAAAAGAAGTAATTGAGGGGGTCATATAGCAAAAACAAAGAGACAATAACTTCTTGATCTCCAAGATGCTTTCAAAGGATGCAAACTTAATTGCTTTCTAAGTACGAAAATTACAAATTAACACAAGGCACTGAGTGAGCTAAATAATTCAAACACGACCACCACTTCTTCATTACAACACGTGCAAAAAAAGAATTGTTGTTCTACTAGTTGGCCCATGTTACAACATCCATCCAACAAAATAGAATGGAAAAATCCTCTACTTTTCCATTAAAGTTTCATAAATAAAAAGTTTTCCCGTAGTCAATCATTTGTTTCACTCATCTGCTGCTCTGTGTTCATCCTAACAAGAGTGCATCTTTGCTGTTGCTTCATTTGAGTTCACATGTATTGCATGCCCGTGTGCTAATGTTGCTCAATTCAGGATATTGGGATCCACATTAATTCTTTGTTATAGATGGCACTTGGGTGTGTAGCAGAAGAAGTCAGGTAGTGTTTATCACGTTCTAACATAATAATGTTACTTGTAAAGCATGTGACATTTCTGAGGAGTAAGCCATACGATTTACACATAATGTTCTGAACAAATATGAAACTGGGCATTGTGCGTTGCTGTTATTTCTTTATACACTCCTAAATGTCTATCACATTTGCTGTGCCAAAGGAATGATATGAAGAAGACAACAAAGAGAATGAAGAAAAAGATTTAGGTGATAAAGAAATATTAGTGGCAGAACAAACATCTTACTGCATCCATAAGATCACGTATTTCTATATCTTTCAAGGTAGAGCCATATCTTCGCAAACCAGCTTTCAGTTCATCAAATGTTATCGAACCACTGTTATCGGTATCCATTGCCTGAAACATTTCTCTCAAACCAGCAATCTCCTCCTCAGAAAGGCTTTCAGCTATAACCTGATCACAAAATAGAGGTATAGAAGTTCAGTCAATAGCAAAAAGTAGATTCAGTATTTAATAGAGGCATGCCAAAAGTCAACATCGAATATTGGTATGCTTTTTAAATAAACAGTCAGTATGATTTTTTTAACTGTTTACCATACTGAAATAAACAGTCAGTATGATGTAGAGTACAATGTTGCATCTAGAAGTTTATTCAAGCTCATAACACACACTCTCTCTCTTTCTCTCTCTCTCTTCCCCCCCTCCTTTTTCTTTCACCCATACATACCCGTAAAGCCATCTTCTTTAACTTGTTCATTGCAGAGAACTGCTTGAGACGAGACAGTACTGCAGGATCCAGCGCTCTATCGGGAGCAACTCCATTTTCACCTATCCATGGATGGCCTAAACAAATTATTGAGAAAGATCAGATAGTGATTATCTTAAAACTAGTTCAAATGAAAAATAATGCAATAATTAGAAAACTACAATAACAAATATGGAAAATTCCTACTTTAGCAGATTTTCCTTTTATTCTCATTTAGCAAATAAAGATATTAGTCACTTGACAGCTAGACCTATTTAAAAATTGTAAGATGTAAATAAAACAGTAAATCACATATGGATGTTAATCTATATAGTTGACTCAACGTGCATTCATCAAAGAGGCAAAGACAATGTAGCATTTATAAGTTTTTAAACACGAATTGCATAGTAGATCAACCAGAAAACCTACTTCAGAAAGTCAAAAAGTTTGCATTAACACTGGAAAACATCGAAATAGTAGTGTCTCAGTAGCATGCACATGTTTCATATCATGATGGAGCCTATTAGTCATCGAGAACAACAACTAAAAAGCAGTTTGATTCATTCCCTCCACATTAGAGAGTCCAAATGATTCTGTAAGGTCATGAAGATAATGATGGATGGAAAGCTTAAACATACATAAAACTTCATGAGCAGTTAAACGTTCTGAAGGTTGAGAACACAGCATTTTCCGGATTAAGTCTTTTGCACTGTCAGATATTAGGGGCCATGGGTCTGATTCAAAGTCAATATGCCCCTTCAACACCGCATCAAATATTCCTTGCTGCGTTTCTGAATCGCCAACAGATAAAGCTTTCAGTAAATACACACAGAACGAAACTTTTCACCCATTTGTACACACACACGTACCTGCCCAAAATGGTGGCACACCACTTAGCAATATATACAGTATGACCCCTGCTGTCCATACATCTGCTTCTGGCCCATAATGCTTGAGAAGTACCTCGGGTGCGACATAATATGGGCTTCCAACCACATCAGTGAAAACTTGCCCTAAAGTAGTAGACCACATTCAAAATATTAGCACATCCTGTGCTTGCCTCGAGAAATGTATTTTTTGAACTCTTTAATCATTAACTTCACAAGTATCTTGCATGTCATTTCTTATCAAACGCACCTCCCATTAAGTTCACATCTACCAGGTTGACATGCACACAATAAAATTCTGAACTTTAAAACATACAAATGCTCCGTTGCGTTTGGAGTAAATAATAGGACCTATATAATTTCAAAAAATGCATAGAGCAATAACAAAGAGACAAAATTAGGTGCTTCATCACCATAATTTTGCCACATACCGATCTGAAAAATACAAATTACAAGAGGGGAAAAATAAAAGAAGCACGGGCGCTTATTAAGTTACCTGGCTTGAAGAAAACAGAGAGCCCAAAATCAATGGCTTTGAGAGAGAAATCATCATCTTTGTTAACCAACAAAAAGTTCTCAGGCTTTAGATCTCTATGCATAACACCAAGCGAGTGACAAGCTTCAACAACACCTACAATGATCTTTGTCAATTCAGCAGCCTTCCTCTCAGTGTAATGTCCCCTCTGGATGATCCGGTCAAACAGCTCACCGCCGCCACAAAGCTCCATCACAATATGCACATACAAGGAATCTTCATAAGCACCCTTGATGGTCACGATATTCTTGTGACCAGCCAAATGATGCATTATCTGAATCTCTCTCCTAACATCGTCCACATCCTCCTTAGAAATCAACTTCCTCTTCGAGATTGACTTACACGCATACTCGCTCCCGGTGGCATTCTCGGTGCATAAATAAGTTGTCCCGAACTGTCCCTGTCCTAGTTTACGACCCAACGTGTAAAGATCACGAATGTTGTGGGTCTTATGGCCTAAAACATAATAAGATTGGTTATCGGTGCAACGTTTCATGATGGCTTCCTTTTTGGAGGGACTAATATCGGGTAAAAAGTTGTGATTTATGGGATTTTCTTTGGAGAACTCTTGGGCAAAAAGCTGTTGGGAATTCAAGCTAGGAGGAGAGTGGTCGGAAACGGAGCGGTCAGAAGGGGTGTGGCGCTTGGAAGTGGAAGCTGAACGTTCGTCGGGCTGGCCGTAGCCCTGAAAATATTTCCCTTTGAAAGATCCACGGCATGTATTGCCCATGAAACAACCACAATTCCGCCCACTCTAACTTCACTGCCTTTTCGTCATCCACTGATCCCTCATCAATTTTTAATTAACTGAACAAAATAAACAAATAAATAAAGACTGTCAGTCTCTAATCCTAAATCAAAAGAAACAAAAGAGCTAATTTCAAAATCGAACTGTAAAGAAAACGAGAAACCAAAATCTGCAATTTCCCAGGAAAAATCGTCTATCAAAACAAAGAGAGCCGTGGGAATTCGTCCGAACAGTAATACGTGGTCAGTCTGCCAATCCAATATTAAATTTTGAAACACAATCACAAACTACAGAGGAATTGAATAGATCAAGATGAACAGCAGACATACATTAAGGAACATATAATAAATACACAGAGAGAGAGAGAGAGAGAGAGAGAGAGAGATGGAGCTTTTACCAGTTGGTGGAAAATGATGGAAAAGAGAAAACGAAGGCAACGTAGCTTATAGTTGGAGATGTTTAATGGTGATTTGAAGACACTGCCATTTTTAACAGCTCCTCTTCTTCCTTCTTCCTTCCTTCCCTTCTTTATTTTTATTTATTTCGTTTTTTGTTGTTATTTTAGGATGGTCCTGCTGGGAAACATCGGAGCTTATTGCTGACCAGCTATCTCTCTCTCTTCCATTTTCTATTTTCTTTTTTCATTTTTCTTTTAATTTTTTCGAGGATAATTTCTCATCATCCAAACAATTATCATTTTATAATTCGTTCTGTCTTTACCGTTTTGACCGGCGGATGGGATACAAACGTTGGAGTTTCCCAGTCGCTGATTGGTGGGTAGATGACACGCGCGACTAAAGGTTATGGGTCTTTGAAGTCGTATGGTCAAAACCTTTGGGCTGTATTTTCTGACCGATAAATCTAGCTCCTAAATTTAGACAGTCTGTTTTGGTTTTGTGTACGAGTGGTGCTTGAACTACTCTTCTGTTTTTTGTGGCTTTCCCTTTGAACTTTCTTCCCATGTTTTTGCCTTTTTTGAGCTGGATTTTTCATGGACAATTTCGACACGGTTGTCGGAGCTCCTTTATTTTGAGCTCCTGTATATTTCATACATTTAAATTTATATAATATATTATATTTATTCTATAATAAAAATAATTTTATATTTTAAAATAATACATTTAAATTCAATTTATAAATTTTTTTTATCATTTTTATCATTTGTTTTATTAGTTTTATTTTAAAAAATAGAAATTTTATATATTTTCTAATTTAAATAATATGTTACGAGTCTATGAGATGATCACGTTACTGAAAACAACACAATTGAAATATATAAATATTCTTTTATGTTGATTATAAAACTTATTGAATTGACTTGTTTTTTTTTTTAATCTAAACAAAAGACCAAGAAGTCAGTACCTTTTTGTCTGGTTTGCTTCATCTTATCTTATCTCATCTCATCTTATTATAATTTTATCTTATCTCATCTCATCTCATTTTATATAATTATTATAATTTTTTAAAATTTTATATAAAATATAATAAATAATTCAATTAATTCAAATTTTATAACAAAAATTATATTAAAAATTTATATTTTAATAATATTTTATTCATCTTTTATTTTATTTCATTTTATTTGATATGATATGTGTAAACAAACGAAGTGGGTGTAATATTTAAAGACTTTAAATATGAGGAAGGGAAGCATTAAACATGGGCGTTTACTTTATTTTGAACATTTGATCCCACACATCCACAGCCACCAAAGGCAATTGATACCAAGCACTGTAGAGGATAAGACTCAAGAGTTTGACAACTCTATTCCTTGTTGTTTTCTTAGCCGAGATTCATGCCAAGAATCAAGTAAACCCTTTCATTTGTGTTTCCATTAGGATGAATTATCTATGCTCCTTTACGTTATCTCGTGCCACTCCGAATTGGTAAAGCAGGCGTCCTTTTTTAGTTTTTGGGTGCTTATCCGTTTGGAAACGTATACAAATGTAACATTTCTAAGGAGAGAACTTCTTATTGTGTGGAAGGAGGAAAATGATATTGAGAAATTTTGTTTGTAGTCTTCAAGTGGGGACTGTATGTACAGATCTTTATTAAATGAGAAAAAAAGTCATTTAATGAGAGATATTTTAATAATTTTAAAAAGTTTTAAAGATAAAATTGTCTATACCTGCATTATAGTCCCCAAATGGAAACTATATATAACATTGTTCAATGATATTTGTAGTTTTAAAATGTGTAAGCTTCATCTATTCCTCTTTTTTTTTTAAGTGAATAAATTTGAAATTTACATTAAAAAAAAAAATTTAATAGTAGATCATACTTTCTTTAAAAAAAATGATAATTGCAGTTATGAGTGTGCAAGTGTCGCATAGTCACTTTAAAAAAATTGAATAGATACATGACTCATATGAAAAGAAAATTAATTTTTTAATAATAAAAACCCTACTTTTTAAAAAAAAATAATTGCATAATACTTACATATTTTAATACTGTATATAACATTATTCTTTATGTAATATTTATCACGAAAAAAAAAACTTAATTGTAAAAATTATAATAGAGGGAAAGAGGCTTGAAAATGGTGAATCACCCAATTTTGGCATTAAGTTTTTGACTCTATAAGCATTTAGCGACCACAAAATATATATATATATATATATTTTAAATCTATTTATAAGTGTGTTAATTCGTATAATATATTATTTTAATATAAATATTTATAGAGGAATTAGAAAGCTGAGAATGAAGGGCAGGAAAGTTGACTACGTCAACATAAATCCAATGTTGACTAAAAAATAAAGGATTCACGTGGAGAAGGCTGTAAGTAGAAGCAGTAGATCACCAATATTTAGCCACCTCCAAAACGCACGTTGATCACAGATCACGAGAACTTGACTTTTAAGATGCATTGACTCGGACACGCCGGTATTGACTTGTACAGTGGCTGTTACCGGACGGAACCAGCTACCGGCGGCAGGCTGAACTTTTTTATTTTTTTTTAAATAGTCAGTTCTATTTTGAAAGTGATTGTGCAGCCTGATGAAATTTTATTTTTTTAAAAAATTAAATTATATCATATCAACTAAATTTATAAATTTTTTTTTCCTGTTTTAAAAGTTTACAACGAGGAATCCTGCTAAGGTTACAATTATTTTCTTAAAAAGAATTTTCGAAACTTTATAAATATAATTGACCTTTTCCATTTTTTTAAATAAGAATTTAAAAGAAAAAAATGCCTTGTTAAATGTCAAAGGAAAATGCTACTATGCCGTCTGGATTTGCTCTCTCATTTTGACTGTTCATATATTTTTATTTTTTTACTTAATGATTAAAGAAGAGATTTTTAGTATATTGATATATTTTTTTATTTTTTAAAAATATATTACAAATGTAAAAAAAAAAAGAACAAAAAAATAAAAATATGAGTTTGTGCTAGGTGGCACGCCCATCGGTCATTGCTGGGCTTCAGCTTAGCATGACTCAATGTCAAATTCAGTTGTCAAATGAGATAAAAGAAATAATAAATAGGAGAGCTGAATCTATTTGGAGGGTGATAATATGCGATATGATTCTTGAATTCAATACAAACACGATATAAAATTATTAAATTCGCATTTGATATAAATAGATTTGGGTAGAAATAGGTTAGTCCGTTAATATACTGCTAATAAAAGGGTCAACTCGCTTAATTCGAAATCAACTCACAATAACATATTTAAAAATTATTTCAAACTTACAATTTTATTATTGTTGAGTTGTAAATTTGGTATTTCTCAATATGCATATATTTTTATTGTTATGATTGTAATTTTGGACTTATGCTCATATTTGCTATTGTAGGACTTATAGTATTGGTTTTATTATAAATTAAAATATAAAAAATATTGAAATTTTTTTGTTAGTAAGTAGTTTTATTGTTTTTTTTTTTAGATATTGTAGCTACCAATACATATAGATTTTAATTTTTATGTGAAATTATTTAATCAAGCCAAATGAATTATACGTGATAGTTCAACCCATTGTAAAATGGGTTGAAGAGAGTCGTGTTATGTCCACTTATTTCTAATTAATTATTAAACATATTAAAATAGGTGACACAACATAACATATTATTTTTTAAATAATGTTATGTACAAGCCTCATATAAGTCCTTTGTAAAAAAAGTGGATTCCACTAATAAAGAATATTTTTTTTATAAGCGCTTCTAAGCGGTCAGACTTTTAATTGAAGAATAGCAACCCTCATTTCACATGTTGCCATGTCAGTAAAAACATAATAATCTCAATAGGCTCCAACACACAGAATACCATCTTTGCAAGAGACGTATTTCCGATTTCGCGAGCCTTTCATCTTTTCTGTCTTCATCCTGCTCGTTGCCCCTCTCTTACATCTCTTTCGTATTTAACTTGAAGCAAGCAACTTCTTTTCCACATAAAACACCAATAATGGCTTGGTTATGGTAAAGGAAGTTCGAGCACAAGCCCACAAGAGAAGCAAAGCATGGTGCCACAAAGAGAATATTCCCGAGAAAGTTTGGCACTAATATTACCTTGACTTCCTGTTACAATTATTCTACCAAACATATAGCCTATCCAAAGTTGAATAGCGTTGCCACCAACAATACTCCCACCCACAACATCATTTTCCTGTATTTCCCCTCCAAACTTTCCAAGAACCGTTTGAATTTGGACTCAAGCCCCGTGTCCACAACGATTGACTAAAATAAAATCCATAATTGTAAACTTTTCCTACCCAAAACCAATGGAAAAAGCATAATAATTAGAAACAAATCTCTTTATAAACAAAAAAAAATGTTTGTACACCTGTAATTTCATTGAAGTATAACAAAACTGAGAGATCACACATCTTTTTTTTTTTATGAAAAAGAAAAAAGAAAAAACAAATGGGAAAGAAAATTCGGGGGTGAAAAATGGGAAAGTGATTTCCAATTAGATGTAGTGCATCCATAAGATTATCGTGACAGAATGTCCATGTGTCACTACATTATTGGTAGGCTGTTATCTCAGTAAAATAAGCCCAATCGGTCTGCATGATTTCTCTCTCTCTCTCTCTGATTTTTTTTACACTTTTTTAATATGGAGTCCACTTTTTCACAGGGTATGCATGGATTTTGTACAAATCATTTATCCTATTTTTTAAAGAAATTTTTTAAAGAAAAAATATATTCATCATTCTAATTCTCATCATCATATCACCATCTTATCATATGGCATTAGATGATAGATTTATAAGTAAAATATAATAAATAATCTCCAATCATTTAATGTCATATCATAAAATAATAGGAAGATAATGAGAATTAAGATGATGAGTAACATTATTCTAAAAATCTATTTATAAGTTTGTTAATTCGTATAATATATTATTTTAATATAAATATTTATAGATGAATTAGAAAGCTGAGAATGAAGGGCAGGAAAGTTGACTACGTCAACATAAATCCAATGTTGACTAAAAAATAAGAAAAAATTTAGTTACAAGCACAAGTATATATTAATATGTACATCAATTTAATGTGATTGGTTAAAAAGTATATTTTATTAAAAATAATATTAATTTAAATTTTAAATATAAATAAATTAATATCGATACATAGATTAGTACAAAAATTTAATTATACAAAATTTAAAAAATAAAGGATTCACGTGGATAAGGCTGTAAGTAGAAGCAGTAGCTCACCAACATTTAGTCACCTCCAAAACACACGTCGATTACAGATCACGAGAACTTGACTTTTAACATGCATTGACTCGGACACCCCGGTATTGACTTGTACAGTGGCCGTCACCGGACGGAACCAGCTACGGGCGGCAGGCTGAACTTCTTCTTCTTCATTTTTTTTTTTTTAAATAGTCAGTTCTATTTGAAAGTGATTGTGCAACCTGATGAAATTTTATTTTAAAAAAAATTAAATTATATCATATCAACTAAATTTATAATTTTTTTTTTTCTGTTTTAAATGTTTACAACGAGGAATCCTGCTAAGGTTACAATTATTTTCTTAAAAAGAATTTTCGAAACTTTCTAAATAGAATTGACCTTTTCCATTTTTTTAAAAAAAATAAGAATTTAAAAGAAAAAAATGTGTTGTTAAATGTCAAAGGAAAATGCTACTATGCCGTTCGGATTTGTCCCCTCATTTTAACTGCTCATATATTATATTTTTTTATTTATTTTTGTTTAATGATTAAAGAAGAGATTTTTAGGATATTGATATATTTTTTATTTTTTTAAAAATATATTACAAGTGTCAAAAAAATAAAAAACAAAAAACGGGTTAACCTATTTTTACCTAAATATATTTATATAAAATGAGAATTTAATAATTTTATATCATGTTCGTGTTGAATTCACGAATCATATCTCATATTATCACCCTTTAGATAGATTTGAGTCTCCTCTTTATTATTTCTTTTATCTCATTTGACAACTGAATTTGACATTGAGTCATACTAGGCTGCTGCTCAACAATCATCATTGTGTGTGCTGCCTACCACAAACTCATATTTTTATTGNTCAAATATACAATATAAAATATAAACAAAATATGAAACAACAATAAATATAAAGAGTAAGGGTAAGAGAGAAGCAAACTCAGTATGTTAACGAGGTTCGGCCCCACTGCCTACGTCCTCGCCTCAAGCTACCCCTTGAGGATCCCCGAATTCACTATTCAATCTCTTTCAGGTGGAGATAGAAACCTATTACACCTTTGAACAACACCGCTACAAAGGATCCGTGTAGAACACCCTCTACACTTGCAATCACCTTACACGTGGTGATTCAACGATTCCCTGTGTAGAACACTTTCTACACGCACAAGGGTTGTACACACCCTTTTACTGATACAAGAATTGATAGTGGGTAGGATATCAGAAAACACTCCTCAATGAGTGAAATAAGAACAATACAAGCACAAACTATATCTCTCAAAATGAACAAGGGTTAAGGCTCAATGCTTAGAGAAGAGAGAATGAAAGCTTTGAATGAGAGTTGTATGCTCTTGGTGTTGTGAATGTGAAGCTCTCAAATGATCTATTTATAGGCATATGAGACTTCATATTCAAATTTAAAAAGATTCACATGTCAAAGACATCATCATTCACTTTTCAAAAATTCAAACCTAATCTTTTTACTTTTTGCATATGACAAAAGGAGCACACTTTGCTTTTCAAAAAAATCAAACTAATCTTTTACTTTTTGCATATGACAAAAGGAGCACACTTTGCTTTTCAAAAATTTCAAACCTAATCTTTTACTTTTTGCATATGACAAAAGGAGCACACTTTACTTTTCAAAATTTTCAAACAAAGACATCTTCCTTTTGCATAAGTCAAGAAAAGCATCAATCACTTTTGAAATTATTCAAATAAAACATGCACATGTGAAAGATGACAATCAATCATCTTTAATATTTTCAAAGTTCAAACCTTTAATCATGGCATGCACATGTGAAAGATGACAATCAATTATCTTTCAAAATTTTCAAATTTAATTTTCAAAATATTCATGCACATGTGGAAAATGTATTTTAATGCTTTATGATAAAATATTAATTTTTGAGCCTTAATCCTAATTTCGAATTTTAAATTTACAACATTACTCTATGACTTTAATGTGAACTTGTTCCCTTCTTGCTCATGCTTGGTTCCTTGATGTGCTTGACTCCATTGTGTGGACAACTTGAGCTTGAGACTCCTTCATTCTTTGAATTCATTTGTTATCATCAAAATCCATGTGTAAATATATAATTACACAAAACTTGAAACCTTAGTTTCAACAGTGGAAAAGAAGCTGCTTGCTTCAAGTTAAATATGAAAGAGATGCAAGAGAGGGGCAGCGAGCAGGATGAAGACTAAAAAGATGAAAGGCTCGTGCAAAATCGGAAATTCTTCTCTTGCAAAGATGGTATTCTGTGTGTTGGAGCCTATTGAGATTATTATGTATTTACTGATGTGGCAACATGTGAAATGAGGGTTGCTATTCTTCAATTAAAAGCCCAACCGCTTAGAAGCGCTTATAAAAAAAATATTCTTTATTAGTGGAATCCACTTTTTTTACAAAGGACTTATATGGGGCTTGTACATAACATTACTAAAAAATAATGTTGTTATATTGTGTCACCTATTTTGATATGTTTAGTAATTAATTAGAAATAAGTGGGCATAACACGACTTCTTCAACCCATTTTACAATGGGTTGAACTATCACGTATAATTCATTTGGCTTGATTAAATAATTTCACATAAAAATTAAAATCTATATGTATTAGTAGCTACAATATCTAAAAAAAAAAACAATAAAACTACTTACTAACAAAAAAATTCCAATATTTTTTATATTTTAATTTATAATAAAACCAATACTATAAGTCCTATCAATAGCAAATATGAGTATAAGTCCAGAATTACAATCATAACAATAAAAATATATGCATATTGAGAAATACCAAAATTACAACTCAACAATAATAAAATTGTAAGTTTTTAATAATTTTTAAATATGTTATTGTGAGTTGATTTCGAATTAAGCGAGTTGACCCTTTTACTAACTATATCTTAACGGGTTAACCTATTTTTACCTAAATATATTTATATAAAATGAGAATTTAATAATTTTATATCATGTTCGTGTTGAATTCACGAATCATATCTCATATTATCACCCTTTAGATAGATTTGAGTCTCCTCTTTATTATTTCTTTTATCTCATTTGACAACTGAATTTGACATTGAGTCATACTAGGCTGCTGCTCAACAATCATCATTGTGTGTGCTGCCTACCACAAACTCATATTTTTATTGTTTTGTTTTTTATTTTTTTGACACTTGTAATATATTTTTAAAAAAATAAAAAATATATCAATATCCTAAAAATCTCTTCTTTAATCATTAAACAAAAATAAATAAAAAAATATAATATATGAGCAGTTAAAATGAGGGGACAAATCCGAACGGCATAGTAGCATTTTCCTTTGACATTTAACAACACATTTTTTTCTTTTAAATTCTTATTTTTTTTAAAAAAATGGAAAAGGTCAATTCTATTTAGAAAGTTTCGAAAATTCTTTTTAAGAAAATAATTGTAACCTTAGCAGGATTCCTCGTTGTAAACATTTAAAACAGAAAAAAAAAAATTATAAATTTAGTTGATATGATATAATTTAATTTTTTTTAAAATAAAATTTCATCAGGTTGCACAATCACTTTCAAATAGAACTGACTATTTAAAAAAAAAAAAATGAAGAAGAAGAAGTTCAGCCTGCCGCCCGTAGCTGGTTCCGTCCGGTGACGGCCACTGTACAAGTCAATACCGGGGTGTCCGAGTCAATGCATGTTAAAAGTCAAGTTCTCGTGATCTGTAATCGACGTGTGTTTTGGAGGTGACTAAATATTGGTGATCTACTGCTTCTACTTACAGCCTTCTCCACGTGAATCCTTTATTTTTTAGTCAACATTGGATTTATGTTGACGTAGTCAACTTTCCTGCCCTTCATTCTCAGCTTTCTAATTCCTCTATAAATATTTATATTAAAATAATATATTATACGAATTAACACACTTATAAATAGATTTAAAATATATATATATATATATATTTTGTGGTCGCTAAATGCTTATAGAGTCAAAAACTTAATGCCAAAATTGGGTGATTCACCATTTTCAAGCCTCTTTCCCTCTATATAATTTTCGTACAATTAAGTTTTTTTTTTCGTGATAAATATTACATAAAGAATAATGTTATATAAGTAGTTAAAATATGTAAGTATTATGCAATTATTTTTTTTTAAAAAGTAGGGTTTTTATTATTAAAAAATTAATTCTATTATCTATCTATTCTTTAAAGATATGCGCACGAATCTAACTGCTATCTTTTTTAAAATATTACATAAATTTTTTTTTTATTTCAATTTTTCCTTAAAAAAAAGAGGAATAGATGAAGCTTACACATTTTAAAACTACAAATATCATTGAGCAATGTTATATATAGTTTCCATTTGGGGACTACAATGCAGGTATAGACAATTTTATCTTTAAAATTTTTAAAATTATTAAAATATCTCTCATTAAATGACTTTTTTTCTCATTTAATAAAGATCTGTACATACAATCCCCACTTGAAAGACTACAAACAAAATTTCTCAATATCATTTTCCTCCTTCCACACAATAAGAAGTTCTCTCCTTAGAAATGTTACATTTGTATACGTTTCCAAACGGATAAGCACCCAAAAACTAAAAAAGGACGCCTGCTTTACCAATTCGGAGTGGCACGAGATAACGTAAAGGAGCATAGATAATTCATCCTAATGGAAACACAAATGAAAGGGTTTACTTGATTCTTGGCATGAATCTCGGCTAAGAAAACAACAAGGAATAGAGTTGTCAAACTCTTGAGTCTTATCCTCTACAGTGCTTGGTATCAATTGCCTTTGGTGGCTGTGGATGTGTGGGATCAAATGTTCAAAATAAAGTAAACGCCCATGTTTAATGCTTCCCTTCCTCATATTTAAAGTCTTTAAATATTACACCCACTTCGTTTGTTTACACATATCATATCAAATAAAATGAAATAAAATAAAAGATGAATAAAATATTATTAAAATATAAATTTTTAATATAATTTTTGTTATAAAATTTGAATTAATTGAATTATTTATTATATTTTATATAAAATTTTAAAAAATTATAATAATTATATAAAATGAGATGAGATGAGATAAGATAAAATTATAATAAGATGAGATGAGATAAGATAAGATGAAGCAAACCAGACAAAAAGGTACTGACTTCTTGGTCTTTTGTTTAGATTAAAAAAAAAAACAAGTCAATTCAATAAGTTTTATAATCAACATAAAAGAATATTTATATATTTCAATTGTGTTGTTTTCAGTAACGTGATCATCTCATAGACTCGTAACATATTATTTAAATTAGAAAATATATAAAATTTCTATTTTTTAAAATAAAACTAATAAAATAAATGATAAAAATGATAAAAAAAATTTATAAATTGAATTTAAATGTATTATTTTAAAATATAAAATTATTTTTATTATAGAATAAATATAATATATTATATAAATTTAAATGTATGAAATATACAGGAGCTCAAAATAAAGGAGCTCCGACAACCGTGTCGAAATTGTCCATGAAAAATCCAGCTCAAAAAAGGCAAAAACATGGGAAGAAAGTTCAAAGGGAAAGCCACAAAAAACAGAAGAGTAGTTCAAGCACCACTCGTACACAAAACCAAAACAGACTGTCTAAATTTAGGAGCTAGATTTATCGGTCAGAAAATACAGCCCAAAGGTTTTGACCATACGACTTCAAAGACCCATAACCTTTAGTCGCGCGTGTTATCTACCCACCAATCAGCGACTGGGAAACTCCAACGTTTGTATCCCATCCGCCGGTCAAAACGGTAAAGACAGAACGAATTATAAAATGATAATTGTTTGGATGATGAGAAATTATCCTCGAAAAAATTAAAAGAAAAATGAAAAAAGAAAATAGAAAATGGAAGAGAGAGAGATAGCTGGTCAGCAATAAGCTCCGATGTTTCCCAGCAGGACCATCCTAAAATAACAACAAAAAACGAAATAAATAAAAATAAAGAAGGGAAGGAAGGAAGAAGGAAGAAGAGGAGCTGTTAAAAATGGCAGTGTCTTCAAATCACCATTAAACATCTCCAACTATAAGCTACGTTGCCTTCGTTTTCTCTTTTCCATCATTTTCCACCAACTGGTAAAAGCTCCATCTCTCTCTCTCTCTCTCTCTCTCTCTCTCTGTGTATTTATTATATGTTCCTTAATGTATGTCTGCTGTTCATCTTGATCTATTCAATTCCTCTGTAGTTTGTGATTGTGTTTCAAAATTTAATATTGGATTGGCAGACTGACCACGTATTACTGTTCGGACGAATTCCCACGGCTCTCTTTGTTTTGATAGACGATTTTTCCTGGGAAATTGCAGATTTTGGTTTCTCGTTTTCTTTACAGTTAGATTTTGAAATTAGCTCTTTTGTTTCTTTTGATTTAGGATTAGAGACTGACAGTCTTTATTTATTTGTTTATTTTGTTCAGTTAATTAAAAATTGATGAGGGATCAGTGGATGACGAAAAGGCAGTGAAGTTAGAGTGGGCGGAATTGTGGTTGTTTCATGGGCAATACATGCCGTGGATCTTTCAAAGGGAAATATTTTCAGGGCTACGGCCAGCCCGACGAACGTTCAGCTTCCACTTCCAAGCGCCACACCCCTTCTGACCGCTCCGTTTCCGACCACTCTCCTCCTAGCTTGAATTCCCAACAGCTTTTTGCCCAAGAGTTCTCCAAAGAAAATCCCATAAATCACAACTTTTTACCCGATATTAGTCCCTCCAAAAAGGAAGCCATCATGAAACGTTGCACCGATAACCAATCTTATTATGTTTTAGGCCATAAGACCCACAACATTCGTGATCTTTACACGTTGGGTCGTAAACTAGGACAGGGACAGTTCGGGACAACTTATTTATGCACCGAGAATGCCACCGGGAGCGAGTATGCGTGTAAGTCAATCTCGAAGAGGAAGTTGATTTCTAAGGAGGATGTGGACGATGTTAGGAGAGAGATTCAGATAATGCATCATTTGGCTGGTCACAAGAATATCGTGACCATCAAGGGTGCTTATGAAGATTCCTTGTATGTGCATATTGTGATGGAGCTTTGTGGCGGCGGTGAGCTGTTTGACCGGATCATCCAGAGGGGACATTACACTGAGAGGAAGGCTGCTGAATTGACAAAGATCATTGTAGGTGTTGTTGAAGCTTGTCACTCGCTTGGTGTTATGCATAGAGATCTAAAGCCTGAGAACTTTTTGTTGGTTAACAAAGATGATGATTTCTCTCTCAAAGCCATTGATTTTGGGCTCTCTGTTTTCTTCAAGCCAGGTAACTTAATAAGCGCCCGTGCTTCTTTTATTTTTCCCCTCTTGTAATTTGTATTTTTCAGATCGGTATGTGGCAAAATTATGGTGATGAAGCACCTAATTTTGTCTCTTTGTTATTGCTCTATGCATTTTTTGAAATTATATAGGTCCTATTATTTACTCCAAACGCAACGGAGCATTTGTATGTTTTAAAGTTCAGAATTTTATTGTGTGCATGTCAACCTGGTAGATGTGAACTTAATGGGAGGTGCGTTTGATAAGAAATGACATGCAAGATACTTGTGAAGTTAATGATTAAAGAGTTCAAAAAATACATTTCTCGAGGCAAGCATAGGATGTGCTAATATTTTGAATGTGGTCTACTACTTTAGGGCAAGTTTTCACTGATGTGGTTGGAAGCCCATATTATGTCGCACCCGAGGTACTTCTCAAGCATTATGGGCCAGAAGCAGATGTATGGACAGCAGGGGTCATACTGTATATATTGCTAAGTGGTGTGCCACCATTTTGGGCAGGTACGTGTGTGTGTACAAATGGGTGAAAAGTTTCGTTCTGTGTGTATTTACTGAAAGCTTTATCTGTTGGCGATTCAGAAACGCAGCAAGGAATATTTGATGCGGTGTTGAAGGGACATATTGACTTTGAATCAGACCCATGGCCCCTAATATCTGACAGTGCAAAAGACTTAATCCGGAAAATGCTGTGTTCTCAACCTTCAGAACGTTTAACTGCTCATGAAGTTTTATGTATGTTTAAGCTTTCCATCCATCATTATCTTCATGACCTTACAGAATCATTTGGACTCTCTAATGTGGAGGGAATGAATCAAACTGCTTTTTAGTTGTTGTTCTCGATGACTAATAGGCTCCATCATGATATGAAACATGTGCATGCTACTGAGACACTACTATTTCGATGTTTTCCAGTGTTAATGCAAACTTTTTGACTTTCTGAAGTAGGTTTTCTGGTTGATCTACTATGCAATTCGTGTTTAAAAACTTATAAATGCTACATTGTCTTTGCCTCTTTGATGAATGCACGTTGAGTCAACTATATAGATTAACATCCATATGTGATTTACTGTTTTATTTACATCTTACAATTTTTAAATAGGTCTAGCTGTCAAGTGACTAATATCTTTATTTGCTAAATGAGAATAAAGAGGAAAATCTGCTAAAGTAGGAATTTTCCATATTTGTTATTGTAGTTTTCTAATTATTGCATTATTTTTCATTTGAACTAGTTTTAAGATAATCACTATCTGATCTTTCTCAATAATTTGTTTAGGCCATCCATGGATAGGTGAAAATGGAGTTGCTCCCGATAGAGCGCTGGATCCTGCAGTACTGTCTCGTCTCAAGCAGTTCTCTGCAATGAACAAGTTAAAGAAGATGGCTTTACGGGTATGTATGGGTGAAAGAAAAAGGAGGGGGGGAAGAGAGAGAGAGAAAGAGAGAGAGTGTGTGTTATGAGCTTGAATAAACTTCTAGATGCAACATTGTACTCTACATCATACTGACTGTTTATTTCAGTATGGTAAACAGTTAAAAAAATCATACTGACTGTTTATTTAAAAAGCATACCAATATTCGATGTTGACTTTTGGCATGCCTCTATTAAATACTGAATCTACTTTTTGCTATTGACTGAACTTCTATACCTCTATTTTGTGATCAGGTTATAGCTGAAAGCCTTTCTGAGGAGGAGATTGCTGGTTTGAGAGAAATGTTTCAGGCAATGGATACCGATAACAGTGGTTCGATAACATTTGATGAACTGAAAGCTGGTTTGCGAAGATATGGCTCTACCTTGAAAGATATAGAAATACGTGATCTTATGGATGCAGTAAGATGTTTGTTCTGCCACTAATATTTCTTTATCACCTAAATCTTTTTCTTCATTCTCTTTGTTGTCTTCTTCATATCATTCCTTTGGCACAGCAAATGTGATAGACATTTAGGAGTGTATAAAGAAATAACAGCAACGCACAATGCCCAGTTTCATATTTGTTCAGAACATTATGTGTAAATCGTATGGCTTACTCCTCAGAAATGTCACATGCTTTACAAACAACATTATTATGTTAGAACGTGATAAACACTACCTGACTTCTTCTGCTACACACCCAAGTGCCATCTATAACAAAGAATTAATGTGGATCCCAATATCCTGAATTGAGCAACATTAGCACACGGGCATGCAATACATGTGAACTCAAATGAAGCAACAGCAAAGATGCACTCTTGTTAGGATGAACACAGAGCAGCAGATGAGTGAAACAAATGATTGACTACGGGGAAACTTTTTATTTATGAAACTTTAATGGAAAAGTAGAGGATTTTTCCATTCTATTTTGTTGGATGGATGTTGTAACATGGGCCAACTAGTAGAACAACAATTCTTTTTTTGCACGTGTTGTAATGAAGAATGTGGTCGTGTTTGAATTATTTAGCTCACTCAGTGCCTTGTGTTAATTTGTAATTTTCGTACTTAGAAAGCAATTAAGTTTGCATCCTTTGAAAGCATCTTGGAGATCAAGAAGTTATTGTCTCTTTGTTTTTGCTATATGACCCCCTCAATTACTTCTTTTGATCTATCATTGAAGTTTAATATGGGGGTGACATTGCCCTATTGGATTATTGGGCTTAAAATATTATTTCATGGGTTCGATATTTCCTTTTACCTGAGCTATTTTAGCTCTGTGCAGGCTGATGTGGACAAC
The DNA here is from genome assembly GCA_011037825.1 of Carya cathayensis. Taxonomy (NCBI): domain Eukaryota; kingdom Viridiplantae; phylum Streptophyta; class Magnoliopsida; order Fagales; family Juglandaceae; genus Carya; species Carya cathayensis. The sequence goes on along the minus strand of QGSO01000159.1, from coordinate 3,441,685 downwards.
AGTGGGACTATTGACTATGGGGAATTTATAGCGGCAACAGTTCATCTTAACAAACTAGAACGTGAGGAACATCTTGTTGCTGCATTTCAGTATTTTGACAAGGATGGAAGCGGTTACATTACAGTTGATGAGCTCCAGCATGCTTGTGCAGAACATAATATGACTGATGTATTTCTTGAAGATATAATCAGGGAGGTCGATCAAGATAATGTAAGTCATCTACGTTTGTTTGCTTGGGCAGAGAGCTTGACGTCGGTTTTGAGACTTGAAATATAAGTTTTAATTGCCTTATAATTGCATTTAATCAAGTGTAGTTTGGACAGTGAGATGAGATGGGATGGTTTTATATTAAAGTTGAATAAAATATTGTTAAAATATTATTTTTTTTTATTTGATGAAATTAATTGTTTATTATATTTTGTATGGAAATTTGGGAAAGTTGTAATGATGAGAACTTATGATGGTCAGGTTTATAAGCATTGTGCATTAAATAATGGGAGTATGGGTTAACTTCCATCTGGATTCTCCTTTCATAATTTTATATATCGAGAACTTATGATGGTCAGGTTTATAAACCTGCTGTCTACAGTACGTATTACATAACTAAATTGAGATGAAAATCTGGCAAAAATTCTGGAGGTTTGGCAAGCAGATTCCCTTGTTACTCTTGTTTAAAAAAAGAAAAAGTTAGATGAGGCTTTCCTCCCTTGTCTTCTATCCTATTTGCTTGCTTTGTTTTTTGTTTTGCCCTATATCTTTGTTGAGCAATCTCTGATGTGCTAATGTATATGTCTTGTTTTAGGATGGAAGGATCGATTATGGTGAATTTGTTGCTATGATGCAAAAGGGAAATGCTGGAATTGGAAGACGAACTATGAGAAACAGTCTGAATTTGAGCATGAGAGATGGACCTGATGCTCTATAGCTCCCTCCAAGTTTATCATATCAGGTATGTTCAACTTTGTGACTCTGAGTTGTTTCCCTTTTCCTGTTCTTTGAGTCTCGATACTGGGCAGACAATTAAGTTCTCCATAGGATATTTTATTCCAGTGGACAATCAAAATTTACGTTTAAGCTGAAACGACAAATGATAACTGTTCTAATCAGTGAATTCTGCAACAAGAGTTGAAGGTTCAAACTAGCTTCATAGTTGGATGATAAAATGATTTGGGCTAGTTTCAAGTGATGGATTATTTAGTGAACAAGGAATCAAGAAACATGAGATAAACTGGATTATTCTGTGTAACTTGCAATTCTTTTACCCAAAATTAGGTTAATCAGGTATTTATAAGGGGACTATTTTAACCTGTCTAACTATGAAGGTGCTCACTGCTCCAAAATTATGACATGGCACATTGGCAGGTTGTACAGCAAGACAGAAGAAAATTAGTGATGAAGCTTTGAGAAACAATTTTGATTCCTCCCCGCTCCCGAAACCGCATCATGGTCTCACAGAAGATTTTGGTCTTGGAGGTTGTATGCTGGGGCATTCTATTTGATTGATGCTGTATGACTGAAAGAATTATGTATAAGCGCTGTAGACTTAAAAAGAGTGTGGATTGTTACATCCTTCTCAAATTGCTGAATTATTTGGTGCACTTTTCACTTGGGGGTTTCTGTTTATATTTGAAAGAAAAGGGTTTTGATTTACGTATAATGTCTCTTTACTTAAGGCTTTGCTTTGATTATGAGGATGTAAAATTAATATTGCCTTTACGATTTAGTCTTGGGAAAATTGAGAGACCACTGGGATCGATAATAATAGGTTTCCAAGGTGAATATGAAAATAGAGAATTGCTACAACAACGAGATCCCAAATTTATATGATTTGATTTCATGTAATGCGTTAGATTTACAATAAAAGTAATTTTACAATCTAACATATCACATCAAGTTATGGTAATTTGTGGGTTTACTCACTTCTCAAAAAAAAAAAAATTGTGGGTTTACTCTTGTACAATCTCTGTGACTAAATTATTTCTCAAGAAAATATAGGCTAACATATTATGCCGTAGAGCATGTAAATGCCAGTTCCACAGATGAGGAAAAAAAATGCATTTTGAACTTCCGAACAGAGTGTTCTACATTTTATACCTCAAACTATTAAAATTGACATGCTAAAACCTCAAACTGCTCAGTCACTTATTATGTTTCAGGTTTGATAGCTTGGAGTGCAAAATGCAAATGTTGTTTTTGTAGATTGAGAATGCCAGTTTTCCCCCATGAAGTACTAGTCGTTGCAAGAATGCTTCTAGGTAGGAGACCAATGAAGTTTAGGGCAGGAGACGTATATTGTTGTGCCGTCATAAAGGGACACTGGCAATTGCCTGTGTCAGATGCACCATCCTTCTCCCGGGGAATTTAGCCACAAAAGTCAAAAGGTTCGATTCAAGATGCTGGAACAAAAGGTTTGATTCCGGTCAAATACAAAACGGAAAAGAGTGGCCCCTTAAAGGCAATGAATAGCAAAAGAACATGGGGAGCATTGCGCTTTGTTTTGTGCTATCATGTGCACGAGGTTTGAAGTTGAGGTTCATTCTTGAAGACATTTATTTACTGCCAGCATGCCGCTCTAACACAGGTGGGCCGGCCAATACGTTATACGCAGAGAAAGTTGTATATTGTCATTCTCAATTGTTAGTCAGAAGTAATAATAAAGGCAATAAGATACACTCATTACAATTTGCCCTCCCTCTTTCTGGTTGAATTTGATGTACCGGTCAAAGTACAGGGTAACTTTCTAGGTGAAAGCCGATCTGACTCGTTATCTATTGCTATGCATCCTCTGCAGCTCTTGTTTCACATAATATTGACACTTCCTGCAAAAGAAACAACAGCTGACGTCAAATCAAAATTGGTCCACCACAAGCGTTTTAGCTTGATAATCTGATGAGCATTCAAGTTCGCAAGCAGAAATTAGGATGCAGATGAAACTGAACGATTATACACGCAAGATAATGGGAAGTTTAAGCCAAACTATGATAAGGACAGTCATGGACTTTGCTTTTCTTTTCCTGCTTCTAAACTAAGTCAAAACAGACTGTTTTCCCCACATGCTCTCAATAGGGCCTAAATTCTAGAAAACTTGAGACCACTGATTGAAACAAACATTTATATAAACTTGCCTTCAACTTTGCAGCAGAGAAGATGCACCTAGATGTGATTGCACGTCCATGATCAAAGAGCCATCCCACTTCACTACAAGTCTCATCATCTGCGCTTTCTTTAAGTGAGCACCACAGTTGCTTGGGAAGCAATATAAGGTCAGATTCATCTCTCACTGACTTCCGTACACTGTCACCTACAACTTCTCGAAGAAAGTCCTGCAATTATCAAGACGAAGTAAGAACACCTTTTTTTTTGCCAGGCAATTTGAGGGGCTCTAGTAAGGTAGGATTCAAGTCCCCCCCACCCAAGCTATTCTAGGCATGGAGTGATCTATTATACATCAATTTCATGTTGACTGTTGAGTGATTGAAGCAACATTATCTGAATGATTCTTCCAATGACTACCTTTGATTTCTTGGATCCTTTTCATTTTACCACATCACCGATTTTATAGCAGTTGAAGCTTCATTGTAGTAGTGAAATCACTCGCCAACCATGTTCTGTACCTGGTAGTTCCCTAACCAGTTCACAGTTGTGACTACTTTATTGCCTTAAACAACATATACTTGTTCCATTCAATGCTAACGAAAATTTTGATAATTATGTTGAATTTCACTTCAAAAAACAACACTAGAGTATTTGGGTCTTCAGTTAACAACTGTCATCACGAACATCATGAAGGATGAAATATAGCCAAAAAACCACAAATCAAAAGAGATAGATATTCCATTACTTACAGTCTGAAAAACATCGAAACTGGCAACAGCATGAGGTCCCTGCCAAACACCAGCAACTTCTGACGCTTCCATGGTCTCAGTGGCAGCAAATCCAGAATCCCGGATAGCACACCCTCCCAACTGTTCCCCATTTCTGAAAGGCCCGTACCACTGCTCACGAAAAACTTTAACATTCTGTAACCCCATCTTCGTTCTATCTACACGGACAACCTGAATCATCCTCACACGGGACTCCCGATCTTGAGGATTAACCAAACAGTACTCCAACTCCAACAATTTAGACTTGCCCATATCCTCAATCGGCCATACAGCTACGTAGCTTCCACTGGCATGATATGCGAAGGCAGAGACTTTGTTGTTATCTTCTACCCCACCGATAATTCTCTCATCTATGCTATACCGCGTGGCAGCATCGGCTTCGCATCCAACTGTGGGAAGTAACTTGATTGGCTTGTAAACAAGAAGGCGCTCCTCTGGCTCAGCAAGGGTTGGACACTGAGTTTGCCAATCAAACACCTTCACCTCCCACTCCCTGTAAGCTTCTGGTACAACAGACTCGGGAAGTTCAATCGGGTTCCCTTCCTTTGAGAAGTCCGCTCCATAACCATCCCATTCACCCGATACATTCCTCGAAAACTCAGACCACGCTTCAACAAATCAAAAAGCACAAAGTCACTCGACGTGGAGTTATAATATATCATGCGGGAAACTCTAAAGCACATGAAAGAAGGAATATTTTTCAACAATTGTTTGTAATTCCTTTTCAGCAACCTGTGGAAAAGAAAAAATTATTGAACTTACTAGTGGTGGTGGAAACGGGATTGAGGTCTCGAAGCCGAACATCTGGGAGGGTGGCCTTCACAGTAGAGGAAGATGCAGTAGTGGTGGAGATGGGAATCCGACGAATACGTTGTTGGAAGGAGGAAGAGTGTGTGTGTAAATGGGAATGAAGATTTGAAAGAAGCTTTGAAGAAGAGAAACCCAAGGCTCTATTCTGTGATATTACGACGCTATTCGCAGCTAATGCCATATTTTTTACAGGCTGATATCCTCTCGGAGCCTCCGCCAACCAAACCAGCGATGGCAGAGGATCGATCGATGAGAGGAAAAGCGAGAGAGGGTTCTGCGGAGTGGGTACGATGAAATAGACGAAAGAATATTCCCCAGTAAAATGATAGAGCCCCTGGGAATATTCAGACTCCCTGCTTGGGCCATATATTTTAGCCCGACAACTAGTCTTTCAATTATAATTTTAAAATGTATATATATTTTTTTAAATAAGGTTTTTTAAGTGAGTTTTGCAGCAAAATATTATCCTAGGCAATTTATGGCTAACCTAACACCTTTACCTTATTTGTGACATTTTTTGAAATTAATTACCACTAAGGTAAGAGTCGGAAATTTAGCAGCAAGGCCAATGTGCACGCAAAAATGTTATAGAGGCTATAATAAATTGCCGTAAATAGTATTTTCTATCTATTTTATTCAACACAAAATGATTATTCTGGATAATTTATGTCTCACCTAATGCCTTATTTGCAACATCTTTTTGGATTAATCGCCACCAATATAACTGCCGGTAATAGTTTAATATTTGCGGCATGTTTTTAAAAAATCTTGGCAATAGAGTAATTTGGGAAGTTTAACAGCGGCCAAGTGGGGATGCCCAATAGTCGCCACAATTAACGTTTTGCAGCGATTTGGACTTATATTTTCGATGAAAATTGTCACCAGAAAAAAAGCGACTTTTCTCTTGAACAAAAATTTTGTATGAAAATATATAAAAAAATTCCATCGATCCTTAACATTTTCCTAGACTTATCAATCCATTATCCACGTGATATAAAATTTTACTTTTAGAAAAGATAATTGAGAGTTGTTTGTCTTGTTAATTAATGAAGTGATACCATCGTTGTTTATTATTCTACAATCCATTATTGAGTGGTGAGAGTATTATAGCTGAGAGCAATGACATATAACGTGCATAGTTTTGAACCAAACATACCATATTAATTGGATCCTACGTACGTACCACATGCTAAGCATGTGGCCACAAAATGGCCTCGAATTGTCACACTCCAACCAATATTTTTGTCTCTATTAAAACAAAATTAATTTCAAAGAATATCTTTTTTTTTACGGAGACACCGCATATCTATCTAGGAACAAATTCTGATTAAAAAAGTCTTCTGTAAATACATCTCGAATAATTTAATGAAATTTCTCTAAGTTCGATAACCACAAGAGTGTGAATTCATAGTTTCAAAACTAATACATGCAATTTTCCAATCAAACTCATGTAGAACTTTAAAGTTTTATGATAAATGTTTTTTTTTTAATTTATATTATTTATTTCTTTAATATATCTTTAGAAAAAACGTGTGATATTCCATTTTATTGCCATGTGAGTAACTTCTTAAAGCCGCAACCCCACCAAATTATATAGGGAAATTGAGAGATTGAATTTTGAAGGAGACCTCGTTGATTAACAAATTTATAATCATCAAATTTCCAATGCTTTCTTGAATTTGCCTTGATTTCATGGATCTTGAGCGAAAACTATATCTCAAAATATTACTTATTTTGTAATATGTTTACAAAACTTCAAAATCAAGATATACCACTTTAATAAGTCAATCACGTTAATAGAGTATGTAAAAAAATACATAAAAATGACTATACATATAATTTTTTTCTTAAAAATTAGTCTGACCTCTAATGTGCATGCACTTACACCCCACCAATTTATTTACCAATTTAATTATTTTATATGAATGCTTTTAATTAATAATGCTTTTAACTTTTATAATATGCTATGTACGTATTAGAGACAAAACTTGTACAGAACGTAAATTCTTTTAACTTTTGTCGGTGACAAAAAGGAAAACGAGTGCAGCTTTCTGGTCAAAACGGGGCAAGAGATTCATCTCGCCGGCCGTCCCCTTGTTGCTAAGAAAAGAACAGTTGACAACTGAACAGCCCGCGGGATTGTGCACCGACACTTTCTCTGATATCGAGGCGATGTTTATATTTTATATTGTATATTTGATTTATAATTGTTATTTTTTTTAAATACAACTCAATTCACCCCCCTCTTGTGTTAGTCATCTGGGCAACATCCACATAAAACACCAATAATGGCTTGGTTATGGTAAAGGAAGTTCGAGCACAAGCCCACAAGAGAAGCAAAGCATGGTGCCACAAAGAGAATATTCCCGAGAAAGTTTGGTACTAATATTACCTTGACTTCCTGTTACAATTATTCTCCCAAACATATAGCCTATCCAAAGTTGAATAGCGGTTGCCACCAACAATACTCCTACCCACAACATCACTTTCCTGTATTTCCCCTCCAAATTTATGAAAAACCGTTTGAATTTGGACTCAAGCCCTATGTCCACAACGATTGACTAAAATAAAATCCATAATTGTAAACTTTTCCTACCCAAAACCAATGGAAAAAGCATAATAATTAGAAACAAATCTCTTTATAAACTAAAAATTTTTTTGTACACCTGTAATTTCATTGAAGTATAACAAAACTGAGAGATCATACATCTTTTTTTTTATTATGAAAAAGAAAAAAGAAAAAACAAATGGGAAAGAAATTTCAGGGGTGAAAAATGGGAAAGTGATTTCCAATTGGATGTAGTGCATTCATAAGATTATTGTGACAGAATGTCCATGTGTCACTACATTATTGGTGGGTTGTTATCTAGTAAAATAAGCTCAATCGGTATGCATGATTTCTCTCTCTCTCTCTCTCTCTGATTTTTTTTACACTTTTTTAATATGGAGTCCACTTTTTCACAAGGGTTTGCATGGATTTTGTACAAATCATTTCTCCTATTTTTTAAAGAGAAAATCTATTCATCATTCTAATTCTCATCATCATATCATCATCCTATGATATGGTATTATATAATAGGTTTACAAGTGAAATATAATAAATAATCTTCAATCATTTAATGTTACATCATAAAATAATTAGAATTAAGATAATGAATAACATTATTCTAAAAATCTATTTATAAGTGTGTTAATTCATATAATATATTATTTTAATATAAATATTTATAGAGGAATTAGAAAGCTGAGAATGAAGGGCAGGAAAGTTGACTACGTTAACATAAATCTAATGTTGACTAAAAAATAAGAAAAAATTTAGTTACAAGTACAAGTGTGTATTAATATGTACACCAATCTAATGTGATTGATTAAAAAGTAAATTTTATTAAAAACAGTATTAATTTAAATTTTAAATATAAATAAATCAATATTGATACATAAATTAACTGCGACCTTGACTGTACAAAACTCAAAAAAGAAAGGATTCACGTGGACAAGGCTGTAACTAGAAGCAGTAGCTCACCAACATTTAGCCACCTCCAAAACACACGTCGATTACAGATCACGAGAACTTGACTTTTAAGATGCATTGACTCGGACACCCGGGTATTGACTTGTACAGTGGCTGTCACCGGACGGAACCAGCTACGGGCGGCGGGCTGAACTTCTTCTTCTTCATTTTTTTTTTTTTTTTAAATAGTCAGTTCTATTTGAAAGTGATTGTGCAGCCTGATGAAATTTTATTTTTAAAAAAATTAAATTATATCATATCAACTAAATTTATAATTTTTTTTTTCTGTTTTAAATGTTTACAACGAGGAATCCTGCTAAGGTTACAAGTATTTTCTTAAAAAGAATTTTCGAAACTTTCTAAATAGAATTGACCTTTCCATTTTTTTTAAAAAAAATAAGAATTTAAAAGAAAAAAATGTGTTGTTAAATGTCAAAGGAAAATGATACTATGCCGTTTGGATTTGTCCCCTCATTTTGACCGCTAACATATTATATTTTTTTATTTATTTTTATTTAATGATTAAAGAAGAGATTTTTAGTATATTGATATATTTTTTATTTTTTTAAAAATATATTACAAATGTAAAAAAATAAAAATATGAGTTTGTGCTAGGCAGCACACCCATCGATGATTGCTGAGCAGCAGCCTAGCATGACTCAATGTCAAATTCAGTTGTCAAATGAGATAAAATAAATAATAAAGAGGAGAGTCGAATCTATTGAACTCAATGTTTCAAGTTTCATGTAATTAAAAATTTACATATGGATTTTGATGATAACAAATGAATTCAAAGAATAAAAGAGTCTCAAGCTCAAGTTGTCCACACAATGGAGTCAAGCACATCAAGGAATCAAGCATGAGCAAGAAGGGAGCAAATTCACATTAAAGTCATAGAGTAATGTTGTAAATCTCTTAAAAATTTGAAATTAGGATTAAGACTCAAAATTAATATTTTATCATAAAGCATTAAAATACATTTTCCACATGTGCATGAATATTTTGAAAATTAAATTTGAAAATTTTGAAAGATGATTGATTGTCATCTTTCACATGTGCATGACATGACTAAAGGTTTGAATTTTGAAAATATTAAAGATGATTGATTGTCATCTTTCACATGTGCATGTTTTATTTGAATATTTTCAAAAGTGACTGATGTTTTTCTTGACTTATGCAAAATGAAGATGTCTTTGTTTAAAAATTTTAAAAAATAAAGTGTGCTCCTTTTGTTATATGCAAAAAGTAAAAGATTATGTTTGAAATTTTTGTTGATAGGGGAAAATGTTGTTTCATATTTTGTTTATATTTTATATTATATATTTGATTTATAATTGTTATTTTTTTAAATACAACTCAATTTACCCCCACTCTTGTGTTAGTCATCTGGGTAACAGAATATATAAAATAGCAATAAATATAAAGAGTAAGGGTAAGAGAAGCAAACTCAGTATGTTAACGAGGTTCGGCCACACTGCCTACGTCCTCGCCTCAAGTTACCCCTTGAGGATCCCCGAATTCACTATTCAACCTCCTTCAGGTGGAGATAGAAACCTATTACACATTTGAACAACACCGCTACAAAGGATCCGTGTAGAACACCCTCTACACTTGCAATCACCTCACACGTGGTGATTCAACTATTCCCTGTGTAGAATACTTTCTACCCGCACAAGGGTTATACACACCCTTTTACTGATACAAGAATTGATAGTGGGTAGAATATCAGAAAACACTCCTCAATGAGTGAAATAAGAACAATACAGCACAAACTATATCTCTCAAAATGAATAAGGATTAAGGCTCAATACTTAGAGAAGAGAGAATGAAAGTTTTGAATGAATATTGTATGCTCTTGGTGTTGTGAATGTGAAGCTCTCAAATGATCTATTTATAGGCATATGAGACTTCATATTCAAATTTAAAAAGATTCACATGTCAAAGACATCTTCATTCACTTTTCAAAAATTTCAAACCTAATCTTTTTACTTTTTGCATGTGACAAAATGAGCACACTTTACTTTTCAAAAATTTCAAACCTAATCTTTTACTTTTTTGCATATGACAAAAGGAGCACACTTTACTTTTCAAATTTTTTTAAAAAAACATCTATCTTTTGAATAAGTCAAGAAAAGCATCAATCACTTTTGAAAATTTTCAAATAAAACATGCACATGTGAAAGATGACAATCAATCATTTTAATATTTTCAAAATTCAAATCTTTAATCATGTCATGCACATGTGAAAGATGACAATCAATCATCTTTCAAAATTTTCAAATTTAATTTTCAAAATATTCATGCACATGTGGAAAATGTATTTTAATGCTTTATGATAAAATATTAATTTTGAGTCTTAATCCTAATTTCAAATTTTTAAGAGATTTACAACATTACCCTATGACTTTAATGTGAATTTGTTCCCTTCTTGCTCATGCTTGGTTCCTTGATGTGCTTGACTCAATTGTTTGGACAACTTGAGCTTGAGACTCCTTTATTCTTTGAATTCATTTGTTATCATCAAAATCCATGTGTAGATTTTTAATTACATGAAACTTGAAACATTGGATTCAACAGAATTTATGTAAAGGGTGATAATATGAGATATGATTCGTGAATTTAATACGAACATGATATAAAATTATTAAATTCTCATTTTATATAAATATATTTAGGTAAAAATAAGTTAACCTGTTAAGATATAGTTAGTAAAAGGGTCAACTCGCTTAATTCGAAATCAACTCACAATAACATATTTAAAAATTATTAAAAATTTACAATTTTATTATTGTTGTATTGTAATTTTGGTATTTCTCAATATGCATATATTTTTATTGTTAGGATTGTAATTCTGGACCTATGCTTATATTTGCTATTGTAAGACTTATAGTATTGGTTTTATTATAAATTAAAATATAAAAAATATTGGAATTTTTTTGTTAGTAAGTAGTTTTATTGTTTTTTAGATATTGTGGCTACTAATACATATAGATTTTAATTTTTATGTGAAATTATTTAATCAAGCCAAATGAATTATACGTGATAGTTCAATCTATTTACATAAAATGGGTTGAAGGGAGTCGTGTTATGTCCACTTATTTCTAATTAATTATTAAACATATCAAAATGAGTGACACAACACAACATGTTATTTTTTTAGTAATACTATGTACAAGCCCCATATAAGTCCTTTTGTAAAAAAAAAGTAGATTTCACTAATAAAGAAATTTTTTTTTTAGAAGCGCTTCTAAGCGGTTGGGCTTTTAATTGAAGAATAGCAACCCTCATTTCACATGTTGCCACATCAGTAAATACATAATAATCTCAATAGGCTCCAACACACAGAATACCATCTTTGCAAGAGAAGAATTTCCGATTTTGCACGAGCCTTTCATCTTTTTAGTCTTCATCCTGCTCGCTGCCCCTCTCTTGCATCTCTTTCATATTTAACTTGAAGCAAGCAGCTTCTTCCCCACAGAAAAACACCAATAACGGCTTGGGTATGGTAAAGGAAGTTCGAGCACAAGCTCACAAGGAAAGCAAAGCATGGTGCCTCAAAGAGAATGTTCTCGAGAAAGTTTGGAACTAATATTACCTTGACTTCCTGTTACAAGTATTCTCCCAAGCATATAGCCTATCCAAAGTTGAATAGCAGTTGCCACCAGCAATACTCCCACCCACAACATCACTTTCCTGTATTTCCCCTCCAAACTTCTCAAAAACCATTTGAATTTGGACTCAAGCCTCATGTCCACAACGATTGACTAAAATAAAATCCATAATTGTAAACTTTTCCTACCCAAAACTAATTGAAAAGGCATAATTATTAGAAACAAATCTCTCTATAAACTAAAAAAATGTTTGTACTCCTGTAATTTCATTGAAGTATAACAAAACCAAGAGATCACACATCTTTTTTAAAAAAAAAAAAAAGAAAAAAGAAAAAACAAATGGGAAAGAAATTTCGGGGGTGCAAAATGGGAAAGTGATTTCCAATTGAATGCAGTGCATCCATAAGATTATTGTGATAGAATGTCTGTGTGTCACTGCATTATTGGTGGGATGTTATCTCAGTAAAATAAGCCCAACCGGTCTGCATGATTTCTCTCTCTCTCTCTCTCTCTCTCTCTCTCTCTCTTTACACTTCTTTAATATGGATTCCACTTTTTCACAAGGGCTTGCATGGATTTTGTACAAATCATTTCTTCTATTTAAATAGGTTGATTTATGATTTGAAAGTTTGACACGTTTAACTTACAAGTCAGGTTTATGTTAACCTATATAAGCAAATGTTTATAACTTGACACAATATGAATATGATCTGCAAACACGAGTTGCCACCCTTGCCTATTTGGGTTTTGAGTTTGGAAGTTTAACAAATACTTTTAACAGCCTAAAAGCTATTTTAAAGAAAAAATTATGTGTTAGATAAATTTATAAAAAAACTAAAGTCTAATTTTTAAAAAACACTGTTAAAGACCCAACCATTAATCTCTTGGATTGTTGGATACTAATTTGGTTAACCTTTTAATCATTAGGATCATAACATTTCACTAATCTTTTGAATTCGATGTACATGGCGGCCCACTCTATCGACATTGTTCCTGTGGTAACCCTCTCCATTTTGGCAGCTTCACTGGTCTAGTAGTATTCAATGACTTAACAACATGGCTATACATAATACCAGGGCATTTTAATCCAACCTATAGATTGACCCCCTCTGTGATTTGAATTCATGACATGGGCACTGATTAAATACTAATTACTAAAGACCCAACCATTTATTGAAAAGTCATAAGATTGTTAGATACTAATTTGATTAACCTTTTAACTCTCATGATTATAACAAATACCAAATTGAAACTTTTATTGAAAAGCTCATGACATAGATAACAAAAACTACTGTAACTAATTTAAAAAGTGTTTTAAATGCTTGCTTACCAAATAATAAAAACTTTTTAATGGTAGATCTTTATAATAAAGATCTATAATTGAAAATACTATTATAAAAAAATTATATTTCCTATCACAATCCAAATAGGCAAGAAGTGGTGTGAAGTCGCAATCCTTTGTTTACATCACCTCTATAAAAATAAGACCCATAGGTTCACAATCGTTCACACTAGTGGTGCCATTTAATATGATGTTTTTGGCATCTTACTCCGTATTATTAGTAGGTGGGCTTTTAAATAAAGTTTTTGGGTTATAAATTTTAATCAGCTATGTGGAAATTTCTCGAATGTCTGCTCATGCACAGAGCAAAGCTTTATGCTCTAAAAAAACACATAGTAAATAGATAATGACATGTCTTAATTTCGAAAAATTGTCGTGACAAGTACTTAAAATTAGATAATCAAGGCAAGCTTGGCATATAAACCAGAGAATAATATCATGTCTTCTAAACTGAAATGTGGGGCGACAACCTTAGTGAGAGAGGAAAAGCTATATTATATTCTGAGTAGTATCCACCTAAATATAGGTGATTGTAATTATTGTGATGTTGTTTCCGTCCCTTTTCTTTCTAGAGAGAGAAGGTCCAACCTTTCTCTAAAAAAACCCAGCACCCAATCTGCTAAGCATAGGAGGGAGCTTCGGCTCCTCCCTCCTCTCCTTCTCTCTCCCTCTTCTTTCTAGGCTTTCCTTTGTTTTTCTTGGTTTTCTTGGTTTTTCTTACACCCAGGAGGATGAAACGTTGATTTGCAGCTCTTTGAGGACTAGGGGAAAACACGCGCCACACCACTATATGTCCAAGGAGCCGATCTGTCAGATGGGCGAAAAAGTTCGCCTACAGGGGCGGTGCTTGAACTACATGCACGGGTAGAAGTCTGGCACGTGACTCCCACTTGCTTCCATCTAGGGAGGTTTTCTACTGCCACATGTGGTTGTTTTAGGGTCCAGGGTGACCAACATTTTAGATCTGTAGCTCGCGTGCCTGTACAGCCTCGATTTTCTGTATTTTTTTTTTGTGATTTCTTTTGATTTTTCTTGAATTTTTCATGTATTTTTTATTTACTTTGTCTTAGATTGTATTAGGAAAAAAAAAATTCTAAAAAAATATAAAACGTTGTCTCTAAGACCCGGGGTTTGTAAAGTTTGTGCTCCACTTCGTGAGAGTGAAAACTTTATATACTGTTTTAGACGGTGATCTAAGATAGAGATCTGTCTCTCAGATGGTTAGTCTGAAAATGCAGGACAAGACCCTGCCAACCACAAATAAATTTGTGTGTTGAGAAGTTAGAAAAGTTAAAATTTGACTTATATTTCTCTAGTTAGAGTTGTAATTGTCTATTATATGAATTAATAGAACAATGTCTCCTTATTTTTTAAAAAAAGGGTGATTGTAATTATTAATATTACGAAAGGACAAAAAGGAGAAGTTGCATCCAAGTTTTGGGCTAACTTACCCCGTGAGACCATCGGCCAAGCCCATTGCAAAACTGGGCTGTGTTTGGACACCACCTTCGACAGTTTCGCAGTGACAGAGAGGCTGCCACATCAGCAAATAATTGAGCAGACGCGCTGCTGATGATACTCCCCTTGGCTGTTACGTTATCGACCGATCACATACATACACACACACACACAGATGAAGTAGATATAGATTATTTTAATATATTCAAATTCTATCCGAGCCTCTTCAAAGATTTATATGAAAGTTTATAATTTTGATTAACTGATGCTATTTTTTTGGAGAAATATTTTAGTTATAAAAAAATAATATATAAATAAATTAAAGTGTATTATTATAATACGTTATATTATAAAAATATAATTTTATAATATAATATTTATATATTCTTTTGTATCGGCGATAAATAGTAAATACGATCCGATAAGCAGTACTGTTTTCAAATTCACCAGACGGAGTTGTTGTGGGCAGTGTGCACACGAAACCCAGCTCATGCATAGGTCGAAAAACTCGGCTTGACCTGTCCTTTTGGCTCTTTTTCTCTTGTATCTATCTCTTTTGTATCCCTTCGCCTTAACAAAATTATCAAATTATTGTAATATTTATATAAAAGTAAGTATTCTTATACTATTTTTATTAAAATAAAAATATTAAAAAAATATTTATATTATATACCTTCACTTAATTAATATGTAATTTATCATTTTTATTATTATATTTAAATATTAAAGTAGAAAGATAAAAATAATAAATCACATATAGAGTAAATAGATTTAAACATCTTTAATTATTAAAAAATTAAAAAAATCAATTTACTAATAGTTATTTTCTTAATTATTAAAAATATGAATTCATTAATAATTATTTTCTTAATTATAAAAAAATAAAAAAATAAAAGTATAGAAATGGACATGGGCATATTTGGTAATTAAATAGCTGGCATCTTAAATCATGTTATAATTACTTATTACTGTCTAACCTTAAATAATTTAGGAGATCTGGCATCTTCTCCATTAATGTATATCCCTCAATCATGAACAGCAACAAATCCGTGGTTTCTTGGTTTTTTGGTTGAAGCAAAACATCGAAGCGTGTGAAAGGCCGAAAGGGGGGAACATATACAACTGAAAATCAGAGGGGGAAGCTGACGTGCAGGGCAGGGAGAGAGCCACAAGGGCTAGGTGTCTGTGTTGTAGAAGGCTAACCCCTGTTTCCGTGGGCCTTCTTTCTCTTTTCTCCTCTCCGGCGAATCGGATCGTAACCTTTTTTTTTTTTTGTCTACCTGCATTTCGTCGTCTCGGGACTAAAAAAATCTCGTCGCCTGTTACTATCTACAGCTGGTAGACCACGCTTTTGACGCCAAGGGATTGCACAGGCCCCAGTCTCTTAAGGCTTGCCGTTATAACTCTCACGAAGGTGATCATATAACCACTGTTTTTGTTCTCATATTGGATTTTTGACAATTGGGTATGATGTGTAGCCTGTTTCTCTCTCACTCTCTCTCTCTTTTGGCTTTGTTTTATTGGGTGTCAGTGACTCGGTGATCCTTTGGTCTAATACCGATTACCAATATTCCCTGACCCATACATGACACCAAAGAGATTTGTTTAAACTGGCTTCGCAAGCAAACAGATTTGATCGCTTGATCTGGGATCTGGTTTTCTCTATTTCAGGCTGGTTTTTGAGTGAAGGGAGAATTGCTACCAAATTTTAACGAAACATGAGTGGAGCCGTGCTTGTGGCTGTTGCTGCTGCGGTTGGTAATTTATTGCAAGGATGGGATAATGCGACTATCGCAGGTAATTAGCTGTTTGAGACCTGTTCTGAAGACGAAAATGCTTTTTGAATTTCTTTTTCGCAGTAAAAGTTGATTCTTTAGATTGATAGGTTTATCGTGATTCAGTGGATTTGTGTTCTGTACTAATTGAATCTGCTTTTGGTTACTACTTGTCTTTCTTTTACATTTCAAAATTCTCAACTTTTTCTCTTTGGGAAAGCATAAGAGATTGAGCTATTAAATGACAAGCTTGAGAAACTCTTTTCTGTTTTTGCTGCAGGGGCTGTTTTGTACATAAAGAGGGAATTCAAATTAGAGAGTGAACCCACTGTAGAAGGGTTAATTGTGGCGATGTCACTTATTGGAGCCACTTTGATTACTACTTGCTCTGGAGCCCTAGCAGACTCGATAGGCCGCCGTCCTCTGCTGATAATCTCATCTGTCCTTTATTTTGTTAGTGGTCTTGTAATGTTGTGGTCTCCCAATGTTTATGTCCTATTATTTGCTAGGCTTTTAGATGGATTTGGAATTGGTTTGTCTGTTACTTTAGTTCCTGTTTATATATCGGAGACAGCGCCACCTGAAATAAGGGGATCACTGAATACGCTTCCCCAATTCACTGGTTCCGGGGGAATGTTTTTGTCGTATTGCATGGTGTTTGGGATGTCCTTGATGAAATCCCCTAGCTGGAGGTTGATGCTGGGGATTATTTCTGTTCCTTCTCTTGTTTATTTTGCATTGACAATATTATTCTTGCCCGAGTCTCCACGTTGGCTTGTTAGTAAAGGGCGGATGCTTGAGGCCAAGCATGTTTTGCAGAGGCTGCGTGGCAGAGACGATGTCTCTGGTTAGTTGTTCTTGGGTTTTTTTCCACGGAAATTATTAGTTGATGCGCATAATTACAGACTGAATTACCTTTTTGTGGACTTTTGATGTTTGAGTGGGATCTTATATTGATATATGTTATGTTATAGTTTTCTGATTATGAATTCAGAAAGAACCTGAGTAGTTCACTTCAGTATGCCTGTTTAGCTACATAGTGAAGAGAGAACCTGAGTTGTTCACTTCAGCATGCCTCCCCCAGGATTAGTTGGGACACTATTCCCGGACACCCAGTACAATAAAATCAGCTGCCTGCGCTAAATAGCAGAGAGAAACTAGCCTCTAAATACCAAAATGTCATCATCTTTGACATTTTAGAATTCTTCATTTGTTTTCTGGGTGATTATTTTCAAGCCCCACTTTTACTTGTGGATACTATATGTTAGTGTTTCTGAGACTCTTGGACTTGAGCCCGCATTCTTTACAAAATAATATGAGTGCATACCACTATATGTGTATGTTTGTGTGTGCCTGAGGATGTGGATTAAAATTCTTACGCTAGAACCACAACAAGATCAGCACAATCATATGCCTTTAAACTGTGCCCCTCCCCCACCCCCCTCCCTTCAAATTATTATTTCTCTCACTTTATAAGGGTATATGTGGACAATTTAATCATCATCTGACATTTGCTTCATTATATGGACCATTTGGCAACTAATGACACATCATTTGGATCCTCCTTAAATGAACAGGTGAGATGGCTTTACTAGTTGAGGGTCTTGGAGTTGGGGGTGAAACATCTTTAGAGGAGTACATAATTGGCCAGGACAATGAGCTCGTGGATGACCAGGATCAAATTAAGATATATGCCCCAGAAGAGGGCCTTTCCTGGATTGCCAAACCTGTCACCGGGCAGAGTACTCTAGGCCTTGTGTCTCGGCATGGAAGCATGGCAAGTCGGAGTGGGCTTGTAGATCCTCTTGTCACCCTCTTTGGGAGTGTCCATGAGAAGCTCCCTGATTCTGGAAGCATGCGAAGCATGCTTTTTCCACACTTTGGCAGCATGTTTAGCGTGGGAGGAAATCAACCGAGACAGGAAGAGTGGGATGAGGAGAGTCTTGCCAGAGAGGGTGAGGAGTATGCATCTGATGCTGCTGCTGGTGATTCTGATGATAATTTGCAGAGTCCACTGATCTCACGTCAGACAACGAGCCTTGACAAGGACTTGGGCCCAGCTCCCCATGGCAGTCTTTCAAGCATGAGGCATGGCAGTCTTGTGCAAGGAAGCACTGGAGAGGTCATGGGGATTGGTGGTGGTTGGCAGCTGGCATGGAAATGGTCTGAGAGAGAAGGGAAAGATGGCAAGAAGGAAGGAGGTTTTAAAAGAATTTATTTACACCAAGAGGGTGTACCTGCATCTCAGCGTGGGTCTCTAGTTTCTGTTCCTGGTGGTGATGCAGCAACAGATGCTGAGTTCATCCATGCAGCTGCTTTGGTGAGTCAACCTGCTCTTTATTCCTCCGAGCTTATGCATCAGCAGCCAGTTGGACCAGCTATGGTTCACCCATCAGAAACTGCTGCAAAAGGACCAAGTTGGAGTGATCTTTTCGAACCAGGAGTGAAACACGCATTGGTTGTCGGGGTGGGAATTCAAATACTTCAACAGGTATGTATAGTATCTACCAGTGAATATTACTGTTCCGTTAATTTATTCTACATAAATATTAAACAACTTCTTTCAGTTGATCTTTCTTGTAAATTTGCATGCATAGTGAAGCATCTCTTGCTATCCTCTCCACACTTTTTTTTTCGAGTTTTCCCGTTATAAGCTGGTTTTATTTTTCTCACTTCAAAATGCTTCTCTGTTTACTTCATTTCTTTGAGCTGCTGATGAAATATATGTACACATGAATTCACTTACATGCATGCTCAGATAAGATTCCTTCATAAGAGTTAGGAGGTATGAAGTATCAAAACTCATGCATGATGACGGATTTGGTCTCAGAATTTTTTAGTGCTGGGACTAATATGGAATTCTGGGAGAATATTGGTATGGGTGGGATAAGTACGAGTTTATCTTGAGGACAATCCAAGATTGTGTAGAAATAAACTGGGGAAGTGGGGATTGTCTGAAAAATTCAGCCAGTCAACTTTTATATATTATCGGTCAATAATTATTGTACTGAAGCCTATTTTATCGTTGATAAATTAGAAAAATTAATAATGAACTAATTCCTTTTCTCTTTTCTTTGATAAATGCTAATATGCATTTCTTTTCTTTTTTTCTTTCATAATGTGGTGTTTATATTACATCTTATATATGCAGTTGACTTCCTTATATCTCTAGACAATCATGACTAGGTGTATGTCTTGTGTACACGAGTTATGCATATTTCTATCAATAATATTTTTTACTGATAAAAATATATATATGTATATATATGCAGTTCTCTGGAATAAATGGGGTTCTATACTACACACCTCAAATTCTTGAGCAGGCAGGCGTTGGAGTTCTTCTTTCAAACATAGGCATTAGTTCGGCTTCTGCATCGCTGCTCATTAGTGCACTAACGACTTTGTTGATGCTTCCTTGTATAGCTGTTGCCATGAGGCTTATGGATATATCTGGCAGGAGGTATTTTTTTTCCACTCCACAATCTTTGTTATCTTCATTCAATGAAAGTATACGTGTTACTGTATATGTAATCAGGTTGATGCAATGGGTTCACTTGGGTTAGGATTGGATGGACCGTGTTTTGGTTGCTGTGTTTGTGAGTTAGTTCTTTATGGTTGTTATTCATGGACATACACTTGTTGTAAGATGGATCAATATTTATATCTGACCAATTTGATTAGGCATGTTTGGATGCTTAAAATATCTCAAACTTTTGTGATTGGTAGGGAAATGGTTTGAGTGAAAATGTTTTATTGGGTTTTGGAAAATAAGAGAGAAAAAGTTGGATAAAAAATATTTTTTAAAATAAGTATTGTATTGGAGTTTAACTATATATATAAAAAAAAAAGGTATTGTATTTGAGTTTGTGAAAGTGAATAGATGAAGTTAAGAAGTTATTTGAGTATAATTTTTTAATATTATTTTTGTTTTGAAGTTTGTAAAAGTTGTATTGATTTTTGTATTTGAGTATTGATTAGATGAAAATTTTAAAATTGAAATAGATAAGTATTTTGTGTTTGGGTGATGTTTGAGAATGATGTTATGAGAAATTTTGGGAATGTTTGGTGTTACCCAAACATGCCCTCTCTCCTGCTCGACCTGCCTCACTTCTAATGAAATAAATTCTCTGTGGTTGACTCTTTGAGGAATATTACAAAAAGGGGTGTACACATTCAATGAATCAAATATATATGTTCATAATGAATCAGCTTCCCTCCTGACCGACCAAACTGATGTGTAGCTGGGCATACATCATGAACTTTTAGCAGGATTGCCCTAGTTTGGGCTGAGTGCAGGGTGATCATCTGTCAAAATGCTGAAGTACTATTGTGATACCTTATATGATAAGGATAAGGATAAGTAGTGTATAAGATCCTACATTGTTTGGGAAGGAAAAGTTCTTACTCTTTATAAGGTTCCAATGGAATTTCAATTGTATCATTGACTAGTCATTTTGGAGTATAGACAATGTGGTTTGGGTCTTTCATTGGGGCGTTACAAATGGTATCAGAGTTTAACCCAACCAGAAATATGGGACTTGAGCCGTGCCACCTAAAATGGACTGACCCGACGAGGATGTCGGGAATTTAAGAGGGGTAGATTGTGATACCCCATATGATAAGGATAATGGTAGGTGGTGTATGGGATCCCACATTGCTTGGGAAAGAGAAGTTCTTGCTCTTTATAAGGTTTCAATGGGGCTCCAATTGTATCATTGACTAGTCATTTTGGAGTATAAGTCATATGATTTGGGTCTTCCATTGGGGCGTTACAACTATAACTATGTCTAAATTATATTTCAAAGTGATAAAAATTTCATGTGCATTTATGGATTAATATACTGACTATTGTGTTTGATTAATGTGAAAATTCCTAAATGATTGTGGGAAGCCGATTGGAAAGGAA
Source organism: Carya cathayensis (assembly GCA_011037825.1). NCBI lineage: Eukaryota > Viridiplantae > Streptophyta > Magnoliopsida > Fagales > Juglandaceae > Carya > Carya cathayensis. Next base: position 3,420,388 of record QGSO01000159.1, on the reverse strand, counting down.
TCTAACAATTGGAGTTTAGCAGTCGCATGGAAATATAGACTTCTTTTCCTGTAACTGGAGCATACGGACATGTAAACATGTCTTAAATAACTACTCATTTTGCCATACAAATATCTTATGATTCTTATCTAATCTGGCCAGAAAGGTAAAGAAACGTAAGTGAATGGTCCTCCTTTTAAAGTGATTGTGTGGCCGATTTAGATCAGTATATAGCCCAGAGTGCCATGTAGTGATGCAGTCTTTTCTAGAGACTAGCTAAGGGGACTATGGACTTCTGACGACAATTATGGCTTCTTTTTTCCCTGACTGCCAGGTTAACTTTGTTTAGATTGTTGAAACTTTTAAGAATCACAAGCAGCTTTAGTCAAAAAGCTTGGTGCCCCTTTTTTGTGAGACTGTTTTCCTATGGGAAGAAATGCCGAACACATACTGAAATTGTTTTTTTTTTTATTTTAAATTTTTTACTTTTTCTGTAACATTGTACTCGAACCAAGAAGTTTTACTTCTTGTATATGATGAGTGGTAACATTCCTTGACATTTATTTTGTCTTAAGGATGCCATAAATTCTTGTAGTTGTGGCTCAAATACTCTTGGAATGAAATGGAAGACACCACTACCACTAAATGCAATAGACCACGTCAACTTAAAATCACTATCTCAAATTCTACTGATTTGAATTTGCTGCCGAGTTTCTTAGAATAATGCAAATGAATGTACAGTTCCCTTCAACATCTTTTTTTTTTTTTTGGGTTCACCTTAATGTTTGCTTTTTGGTTTACCCATTGCAGGAGTTTGCTTCTCAGCACAATCCCTGTATTGATATTATCTCTCGTAATCTTAGTCATTGGAAGCCTTGTGGATATGGGAAGTGTCGCGAATGCATCAATCTCAACTGTTAGTGTTGTGCTTTACTTCTGCTGCTTTGTCATGGGGTTTGGACCAGTCCCCAACATATTCTGTTCAGAAATCTTCCCCACCCGAGTTCGAGGCCTCTGCATTGCCATATGCGCCCTCACATTTTGGATAGGTGACATCATTGTCACCTACACACTCCCAGTGATGCTCAAATCCATTGGCCTTGCTGGTGTTTTTGGCATGTATGCAGTCGTGTGCCTCATATCGTGGGTGTTTGTTTTCATGAAAATCCCGGAAACCAAGGGCATGCCCCTGGAAGTGATTACTGAGTTCTTCTCCTTTGGTGCGAAGCAGGCTGCAGCCAGCCAGAACAACCAACATGATCACTGATGGATTGAAATTTTGGACGTGTTTTAATCTTCATTTGGGTTCTTTTTACATCTATTTCTTGGTGTTTTCTGTAAAAAAGATCTTTTTGTTTTTTTGGTTCGCTTGTTAGTGTATAGTTATGAATGACTTCAAAGTTGCTTGCTCTGCTCTCTTTGTTCATACGAGAATGTAGAATTCGTTCTTGTAATGCTCTAGAGGGGATGGCGTGCATAGGAACTGGACTATTGGTCTTGATGACAGGTCGAGGATTGGGGATGGTTTATGGGAAGTGTGAATTGCAATTTTAAGTTACAAAAATTTCGAAGGAGTGTCATCGACTTCTCGTCGTGAAAGCTGTTGAGCAACAAAGCAGATACTGAATTTAATCCGGGGGTGTTTATATATTAATAAGAGTTATTAAATACAAAATAGCATAATGAAGTTGACATATTTTGATTAGAACCTTAAAAAAGACATCTGTTTTAAGTTGCCAAATTATTTTCAAACCGAAGTGATGTTTTAGTGGAGACTTCTTCGGAGCAGCCCATTGCTAAATTCAGAATAACAGCCTGCCAATTAGAGCAAGTCACGTAAGACTCTGGCCTAAATGCACACTACAGAACATACATCTAATCAAAACCCTGGACAGATGAAAAATCACTTTCTGCAGAGAGAAAACCTTCTCCTACAAGAAGAAGAGACGTAGAAATTGTTGTAAAATAAATTGTATGATCATCTTTAGTTAGATGTCAAACGCATAATGCTATTAGCCGTCAAATGTATAGTGCTAGCCTGTCACAGCCCCCAGGAGATTTGCCCGGGACCACACCTCGACACGATTCAGAGAGGGTTAGGACAGTCACATGGCTAGCTTGCTTGCATGTCTTGGCTCAAACCATGACACGCAGCGGGTGACCGTGGAGGCTACTGACCGCGCGCAGACCATGCGTATAGGCTTGCACGTGCCCTTGAGCGTGCATCTGCACGCATGCATGCGTGCCCCCACACCACTTAGCGAGGCTAGTGGCGTGCCCCCACAGGCACGGCATCCAACGCACGGCTCTAGCCCATGCCTTGCAGAGCAGGCTAGTGGCGTGCCCCCACAGGCACGCCATCCAGCGCACGGCTCCAGCCCGTGCCTTGCAGGCAAGGCTAGTGGCATGCCCACCAGGCATGCTAACCAGCGCACGGCTCCAGCCCGTGCCTTGCAGCTCCATAGCCCAGACCGTCAGCTTGGGCCATGCATGCTCATCACCCAGGCCACCAGCCTGGGCCATGCAGGACCACTGCCCAAGCCACTTAACTGGGCACCACAGCAGCAGCACGACATCATCCTGTGTCCACCATCAGGCCTAGGCTTGGCACCATGCCATGCCCACCATCAGCAGGCCATACACAGCGCCATGCCGTGTCCACCACCTGACCATCGCGTGGCCTCATGCCACGCCATGTAGCGCGCCGTGGACCAGACCATGAGTAGCCTAGCCGTGGACCATGCACCACCTTAGCCCACCATGGGCCATGCATGCCACGACCACCATGGCTAAGTTTATCATTTTTATTATTTAATTTATTTTTATTAAAAGACTTAAATAATTATTATTTCATTTGTTTAATTGCTTTATTTATTTTTGCCTAGGGACCTTTTGGGGGTTTCCACTTTGTAAACTAATTAAATAGGACCCTTAGACATTTCATTAGGATCTTTTGACATTTTGAGTATTGAGTGGCAGGCCATAGAGGCTTGGAATTGGGATTTTCGGTGCACATAGCACTTGGGCTCTTTTGGGGTGCAATTCGTGAATCCCCAAGGAGAGGATCTTCACCGTGCAATTCGTGAATCGGTGTTGGTTCAATCTATCTTAATATATTGAGGTTTCCTTTCAAATTCTTGTGCAATTCGTGAATCAAGATTTGTTTGGTTCATTGTTTATGTTCTTTTCTCTATTTGGTGTTCTTGTGATTTGTGTTGCTTGGATTGGAGTGTGGAGGCCGAATCTCCCTTAGAGGAATTCGGATTTGGAGTATTTTGTGCTAGATCTCTTGTTTGCATGTGAATCCTCACATGTGCATGAGATCTCATCAAGTTGTGTGAAGAATTCCATCTCCCTTAGCAATTTCAGCCAGCCCCAATCTTTGGCCTTTTCCACCACCTTCAATTGCTTCAAATCATCAAACCCTAGCCTCCCATCTAGCCATACACGTCCCCCATCCATTCCCCTAGCCAAAGAAAACACAAAAATCCCTAGATCTCACATAGAGCAATTCGGCCATAGCCTCATTGGCTTGGCCGAAACCCTAGATCCTATAAACTCTCACTTCCAATTTTTCCTCCATCATTTGATTGGTTAATTTCCTTGATTGACTCACTCAAATACCACCCTATCACCAAAACACATTTTCCCTAGCCATCATAGTCATTTTCGGCCAACCCTAGCCTTCCCACATCTCTAGATCTCAAATCCTATTTTTTAGGAATTTCAAAATTCCTAACTTTTAGGATCTCATAAGCCCTTCTTGCCCTAGCCGAAACCCCCACCAAAAAGCCTTGGCCGAAACCCTCATTAAACCTAGCCTCACTCACTCACTTCTAAAACCTAGCTAAGACCACACCCTTCTCAAACCATAGCACACAAGTGGCGCCTAAGCATACCAAGGGTCACTAACCGTGCACCATCATCACCTAAGCCTTGATCACCTAGCCCAAACACCACCCACCATTTGACCCTAGCCTCACTTCACCCAAGCTCCCATTGGGCTACACGTGATCTACACCAAGCAAGGAGTCCCATCGGTCACTAGAGGAGCAACAAGGCGAGGATCAGACCCTTAGTGTTTGGAGGCTTGACTGAGGTCCCCAACATAGCCGTCAAATGCATAGTGCTAGTCGTCAAACGCATAATTTCCTTTGTACTCCTATATATATCGCTGTATCCTTTAAAGAATATATAAGTTTCATAACACGTTATCAGACGACTTGCTCTCTCGTTATTCTAAAACTCCCAACCTCATCAGCAGCCGCCTCATCTTCTTCAACTCTCAACTTTCTCTTCTCTCTCTCTCTCTCTCTCCGCTCTGCTCTGTTTCATGGGCACCGATTTATCTGTTTTGTTCTCAAGCCTAACCGATCCAGATTATTCCAATGGGTCTGATGGGTATTTGTATTTGCAATCGCGACCCAGTTTGGGGGACTTACCTCACAACCCCTCTCTCTCTTCTCACCCCTCCCTACTTTTTCTCGTACAAATTTTGGTGTGAGATCATTGAGAAATAGTGAGAATGAAATGATGGCAGCTCTGTACCTGCAAGTTAGTATGATAAGCCAGGCCCTTATTTTCGTCACTAGGTCTCGCAGCTGGTCCTTCATTGAACGACCTGGACTTCTCTTGCTCACTGCTTTTGTACTTGCTCAGCTGGTAGCTACTTTCATAGTCGTCTATGCAAGTTGGGGTTTTGCACGTATTAAAGGAGCTGAGCGAGGCAATGGAGTGTTTGGAACACATATTTACGGAAGGGTGTACAAGCGTCGGGCCGTACGACGCGAAGCTAAAGAAGAAGAAGGAGTCGTGTAGCAAATTCTCGATGTGCGAAGGACTGCAGCAATTGATTCGGCATTTTGCGATGTGCAACAAGAAAGTAAACGGAGGGTGCTTGAGATGCAAGCGCATGTGGCAGCTTTTGAGACTGCACGCCTCAATCTGCGACCAACCCGATTCTTGCCGTGTTCCTCTTTGCAATTAGGTACACTAAACTTTGATTTTGGGTTAGGAAAGCATAAAGTCGGTCATGCTGGTCCCATAATCATGAGGGATAGTGACAGACCAACTACCCAACAAAGACCAGTAGAATAATGAGCCCGCTGTCGGCCATGCTGGTCCCATAGTCAAATTATTTTTTGAACTCATTCAAAGTTAAAAGTATTTCGGCTTCTTGGTGGAGAACGATTGCGTGGCAGCTACCCGAGGCAGAAAGTTCAACACGAAGTTCTGTTGATTCTGAAGTTAGTGATCTTCTACTTCAAGTAAGTTTTTCAATATATTATTTGCAATCTCGAAGGTGAGTATTAAAGATTATATTCATTATTATTACTTGATTAAATTTTATGTTTATTCACATAGTTTTCATACAAGTTCTATTTATTTTTATATACTTGTTATGAATTATTGATGATAAGATTTATCTCGGAATAGAAATTGAGCATCCCTAAAGGATTAATGCTCTAAACCGATGATAAGATTCATCTTGGAATAAAAATTGAGCATTCCTGAAGGATTGTTTTAAATCAATAATTTTATTGAGTATCTCATAATAAAAGATCTATTGATTCCGTGAGATAATTTAAATGAGTGATACGTGTACAAAAAATCTCATTATGATTAATGCACCTGAAGTTGCATAATTGAAAGTGTGTTGAGAAAAACCACTAAAGAATATATGTTTAAAATGAACGCCTCGAATGTGCTCCTAAAGTAGCAATATTGAGTGCAAAAGTTCATAATATATTCTAAATTTATATCTAGTTTTCTAGTGGCTAAGCAAAATAATGAGATTTTGCTAAGAAATCATGAGCCACGTCCTACTAGTTCCACATCATTCCCTGAAATAAATGAAATTGGATTTATATCATTCTCAAAAGAGAATGACGAATTGTTTTTCAAAGAAACCAAGAGATTGGACATGGTGATGAATATCTTTATAGTACTTCAATGATTTCGGGCCAGAAGCTCGTATTGAAAATATTAGCAGCTTTCTCTTTGAGATGATATTATACAACTATTGAATCAAATATATTGATGAATAAAAAATGATATGATTCAAAATATTTATATGCTTTTCATGATTATCTTGATCATCTGAAATCAATTATGATAAGTCGAATAATTTTTATATGGACGTTCATAAAAGAACCAGAAGATTCTTTTATTATAAAATCTTCCCACTATGAGCGGAAAGAAAAATTTGCTAGAAGCAAATAAAATGAAATAATTCGACGTTTTCATGATTATCATAGGTGAACTGGAAGTTCATATGATAATTAATTTATGGATGCAATAAGATAAAAGGTCTCATATTCTAGCTGCTAAAATCCCAGTGAGGATTAAAGTCCCCGTAGGACAATTGAGAAAGTTAGCAGTCTAATGAACATAAGACATGTCTAAAAGCGTGTGAGACCTATTGATACAAATGATAAAGCATCTCAAAAGAGAAAAGCACAAAGAAAAGAAATTGGTGCTCCTGAAGAGGCCATACCCATAAAACAAGCAATAAGATCCATCCAAACTTTCTATACAAAATTCTTTCATAATAAAAACTCTTGAAGAGTATAATACTCCTGAAGAGTACCTCTTGAAGAAGTTTTTCATGAAATGTCTTCCCTTGAAGAGGGACAGGTACCTGAAAATAATGAGATCTCGATATTACATTTCATGAGTAATGGAGAAATTATGGAGAGAAATAAAACTGTTATCGACAACGTATTTTCATATAAGATGACACTTAATATTACCAGAAGTAATGAAGAAAGTGAGCTCAGAACCGTCGGAGAATACCGACGTAAAAATATTGGCCAAAATAGAAATAAACAAATTCCTGCATAATTGATATCACTAGTAAAATGTGATGCATATGGACTTGTAGTCCAAACACCTATGAGGTGATGCTTGTTGAATATCAGTGGGTATTTGTATAAAGGAAATGAAAATGTGATTTATAAATCACGAATATATTTCCCGCAGAAATAATATTGATATGTTTTTGAAGTTAAAGAGATCATATTGAGATTTGTATTAACTTGATAGTTACTGAGAGTTTGGGTATGCATGAAGCATATAGTCCTGAAATACTTATTCTATCAAGTCTTAAAATCCTTATATGATCTAATGCAAGCTAAACGCATGTGGAACATACTATTTTCCATATATTTTCAGTATTTATATTATCTTTTATTGCAGTTTATATAGATAATTTAAATGTCATTGAGGCTCCAGAAGAGCTCATGAAAACTGCAAGAATCAGGGATTGATTATGAGGAAACATATTCTCCTGTTATGCAGGATGCAATCACATTCAGATTTTTTATTAGTTTGGTAGTTACAAAAAGATTGGATATGCAGTTAATGGATGTGGTCACTGCATATTTATATGGGTTATTAGACCATGACATATATATGAAAATCCCTGAAGGATATAAAATGCCTGAAACTTCTAATCTGAATACATTCAGAAATATATATGAAAATCCCTGAAGGATATAAAATGCCTGAAGCTTCTTATCTGAGTACATCCAGACAACAATCCGAACGCATGTGGTATAAACGCATTAGCGAATATTTATTGAAAGAAGGATTTGAAAATAATCCAATATGCCCATGTGTTTTTATTAAGAGATTCCGGATTTGTTATTATTGCGGTTGATAATTTAAATCTTGTTAGAACTCTTGAAGAGATCAGAAGAACTGCACATATTTGAAATATAAATCAGAAACCCTTTCGGTTTCAAGGAGGAGATAAATGTGCATTATTAAATGAGAAATAAAATGGAGAACACAGAATATCTACCAGAAGATAGAAACACAATATGAATATTTATGAAATATTATTTTATTATTTCAAAACAAAATTATAGAAATTTGAGACTCTTCGCCTCATTCTTTAAATGATCTTGCTCCTCTAAAATTTGCGTGGTATCTCTGTCTAAAGGAATAGGCAATCTAAAAGAAGACTTAAGCAAGGATTTTAATTTCCTATTCTCTTACTTTATTGCTTCTATCTTCATGTTAGACTCCTGAAAAAGTCACTGAAGAATAGAAATTTTCTCATTGAGTTTGTCAAAATCATAAAAATTGGATTATAGTCGCTGAGAAAATACGAAAATAGTTGATGAGTAATGGGTACCAAGATTTACAAGCTCGTAGATAGCTTCAACATCTGACTTATTAGTCAGATCATTATTGTATTATACTATAGCACCAACAGTAGAAGCAGAAACAACTGGTGAAGAAGGTGTAGAATACCTCATGTATTGGTTACGAGAAGATTGCTGGGTCATTGCAAAGTAAGGATGCAGAGAGAGATTGCAGACTAATTACAGAAAATTAAAGAAGATGGGATGCGAATGAAGATGAGCTGAATATTTTTTTTATAGAGAAAATTATGAAAGGAAGAACGAAACATCTATATTGCTTCACGGCGTCCCTCGTGAAGAATCTCTCTACAAGAGACAAGAAATGTAGCATCATAGCCTTGCGGCGACTGACAGCTCCAGAAGAGTTATAAAATCATGCAGTGCTTGTCCGGTCTAAAAACGTGGCTACCGTTTTTGTTGAATATGGAGGTTGGCGAATTAATATTGATGACTTCTTCACTAACTATGTGATTTACAAAAACTCCAGAAGAGCACAACTCCTGAAGAGTAGTGAATTTAATGTTAAAACGATCTTGAAGAACTTTTACATGGATAAGGCTCATCCCTGATTACTCCAATGGTTGTTCAGATCATTTGATGAGAAGAAAGACCCATTTCGTCCTTGTGAAGACGATGAAGAAATTTGTGGTCCTGAAGTATCTTGAAAATTGCACTCGATCTGATATTGTATTTTCACAGAGAGATCATTGCAATTCATGAGAAGAAATGTGAAATTGAAGATTGTGCAGAACATTGAAATGCGGAAACTTGAAGGCCTATTATCATGCACTTCTCAGGGGGAGTAAAGTCTTGAAGACTTGTACTGATTGTACTCTTTTTCCTTCGCTAAGGTTTTATCCCATTGGGTTTTCCTTTGCAAGGTTTTAATGAGGCAATCTTAAAGCACTTGGCGATATACATGAATATTTTACTATTTTTCTTTCGTCATTGATTTTTTCCCACTGAGTTTTTCCTTGACAAGGTTTTAACAAGGCATATTCTTTATATGTGATCATCTAAAGAGGGAGTGTTGTAAAATAAATTGTATGACCACCTTTAGCTAGCTGTCAAACGCATAGTGCTACTAGCCGTTAAACGCATAGTGCTAGTATCAAATGCATAGTCTTCTTTATACTCCTATATATATCGCTGTATCCTTTAAGGAATATATAAGTTTCATAACAGAAATAACATATTTATAAGGACAATTAAGTCTGGAATGTTCAAACAGGTACACGAATTATTATTAATTTTAGAAATTGCCAAAAGTTGTTGACAAAATAAGTCTGGTCTTCTTTCCCGAGGATAACCATTTCATTGATGGCAAAAACAAACTTTTCTCATCTCTATCTTCTTCTTTGTCGTCGAAATCCGGAATTAGAAGCAGCAACTCTGACTTTATCCTATCTAAAGCCCAATTAATACACCATTTCCATCTGCGCCTTGTTCATCTTCATCACCTTCCTCCTCTTCACTCTCTGCACTTTCGAACCCACCATCATTTCCAGAACCCACCCAACCTCCCTGCAAAGATTCCTATCCCAAAATCCTCCGCCTCCAAATTACATTAACAACCCCAAATCCAAGAATATAACAATAAATTTATATGTCCTAAAATAAATAGCCGAAATGAATATTATTAAGTACATAAACAAATAGTTAAGGATCTGTAAGCCTCATGGTAAAAATGTGAAATATCTCGGGCAGCTCTATCACATCTAGATCATCAAAAACCCATATGGCTAGAGCCACAGATCCAGCAAGTGCGAGACGGTTGGAAACAGCACCGCTCTCGGCCAATCCCGGTGCTTTGGATGACATGGGAGATGGCGACGGAGGAGATTTAACTTCGGTCGGAGATCACGGGAGACAAACTAGGCATGGGAGAAGATAAGGGAGTTTTGTGAGAAATTAATCTGGTGTAGGCAGGTGCAGGACATGTAAATTAAAGGAAAGGATTTATATGGAAGGCTGTTATTGGAGGGTTGTTCTATGTGTTTCGACAACCCGACCGGCTAGAAGGTTTTCTCTTTGGTGGAATGTGGGCCATATGTTTGAATGGAACTTAATGGTGAGATGACTGGATACAAGTAACAATTTAGCATATACATATCTTCGCTTGCCTACGAGAAAAAGCTTATCACTGGACAACAAAACCCAGGATCCATGCATGCAGTGGAATGTAAATCGTACAAAACCCAGAAATTTACGACAATAATTAGTAATTTACGATTTTGAATGTTTTTACAAGAATCGTCTTGTTGAAGCCGTTACTAGCCAGAAGAGATAGAGGTACTGCGTGGCTAAAAGCTTCGTTCTGCAATTATGTAACCATGCGATGGGCATCAACGCATGCTGGGACACACGAAAGGGAGAAAAGTAGAGGGTAGATTAGTGGGAGGACAACGGATTTTAGAGTCAGAAGGCAGCGTAAAGAGCCATGGATTTGGCAAATACTTGGGTGCTTTCTTACAAGGATCCCAGTCTTTAAGGTAGTCATTACCGAGCATTTGAAATTGACAGACTACCTATCCCGAGAGAGAGAGAATGAAGAAAAAATAAATAAGAATAATTCTGGGCGTCAGCCACTATTTGGCTTCAGCCGGAACACACCTTACGTGGCTTCAGGCTAAAATTACATTTCTGTCCATAAGCTGCACGGCCTCTCCTCTACGTTCCCTCTCACAAGTTACCCAAATTTCAAATTCTTCTCTCCTCTCGGAATCTCTCCTCTCCCCCTCTCCCCCCCTCCCAACCGATGCCCAAATCTCCAAACTTGCCCAGCAAAATCCTTCCCCCCCATCCCATCCCTCTCCCCTACCCCCACCCCTAGCCCCCGCGTCGCCGAGGAAATCCTCCCCCCCACCCCCATTCGAATCTATCCCATCCGAATCTGTCGCATCATCTTCATGTGTCATTCAACAGTCGCGACGCCCTCGGTTTGTCCAGCGAGAGAAGTGCCTCCCTCTGCACAGCGCCGCCCACTCCTCGAGTTGTTTGTTGCAACCAGCATACCAGAATAACACTGAGAACGAAAGGCCTTCGACGCTCCTCTATTTTGCCGCCGCTTGCTCAGCAGCGTAGGTAAATGTTGTACCTAGTTTTCCTTCCAAATGGTTACTTCTTGTTTAGGGAGAAATGTGTATTTTGGGTATTGTGAGATGGCTTTCGATACGACCTAGGGCATGGACCAAAAACCTTGTTTAACCTTGTTTAGTGGCTTGACGACCTCGCTTTCAAAAACCCTTGTTTATTTACATTTTGAAAGTCGAACAAGTCGAGGAACACAGCATGGAAAAGAAAGGGTAAAAGGACCTTCGACGTTGACAACCTGCGTTCATAAACTTGTCCCTTGCTTGCAGAGTTGAGTAAATTGTTCTGGTACTCTGCCTTTTCCTTAAGACTCTTTTTTATGAGATCATTGTATCATTTGCTCTAGATAATAGGAATGGCAGTTCTATGTTATAATTTTCACAGGATTATTAGTTTGTTCATTTTGGTGGACTAAAATATAAAAGAATTAGCAAAGTTGTAGTTATGGTTTTAAAAGTAAACCAACCTAAAAAAAAAATGGTTTTAAAAGTAAAACAAACAAAAACAAAAACTCATGAAAACAAATCATGAAAATAAGCAAGAGTAGATCACACTTGCTGCATGTGAGGAATCATGAACTATTTTTCATGTATTGCTTTACCATATAAGGATGTTTAATATTTTAAAACAACTTTGGTCAATGTAGGGGTTCTTTCAAAACATATACAACTTTAATTAACCAGTAATAGGGTATGCATGTGTTGTTGGTTGTCTTTTTAAATTGTTTAAGGCAATTTAAGGTAGTAGTATCCATCTTTTGGGTCTGGCTTGCATTTTGTGCAAATTCTGAAGGACATCCTCATTTGCATCCTCACACTTAGTTTATCGCTGTTGAACTTGATGTTGTTGGTTAAAAGCAAGTCATGAAGAAAATACTTGACCATTTAAGACAGGTCTGTACACGCTTGGATCAAGATTTTTTCCAAATCTAATGGACATGCTTTATGACTTTCTGTACATCGCATGCTGCACCGTGCTTCTTCTACTTTACAGGAACAAAAGAAAAGGCTTAAAAAACATAGTAAGTCCCTTGGCTTAAAATTCACAATGGCTTCGTTATATTTCTATCTAAAATATCTATCTAAGAAAAATGGCCATAAGCAAGAGTAGAAACAACTTGTGTATCTCATATTAGCTAGATCGTGGTTCATTGTTTGTAGATATTGAAGTAGCATTGTATTTTATTGCACATTTTAACCATATATGTATTAGTTGTAAATGATTGAACTGGAGCATTTTGTAAGGGCTGGCAGATTTCACGTGTCCTTGAAAGGATTAATCTTCATAGACCATGATAATAGATGCTGGTATTGGCTTCCTGTACATGCCATTTATTTTATTATTTTTTTGGTAGTCTTTCTTGCGCAGTCATTCACTAGCGTCTATTACTATGTACAGGATTCTTACATTTACATAGATAAACTGTTTGTACTTGTCATTCGATTTTCAGAATCTCACATCATGGCATCATCCCAATCATCATCTTCATTTGGTGATTTTGTGATGGAATCACCAATTTGTTGGTGTGGCTTGAAAACACAAGTTAAGACATCCCGCACTAAGTCTAATCCTGGAAGAAAATTTTTTGCTTGCCCAAAGTATGATACGGTAAGTCAACTACACAATAGTCATTTTTGGAATAATATTCACATTTCGAGCCTATTTGTATTAATGTTAATTGGGAGTTTGATCTTTGTGCAGGGAGATGCACGGTGTGAATTCTTCGTTTGGACGGATATATATCTTTTGCTAGATCAAAACATTCGGACTAGAGAGAATAAAGTTTGGAGTATGTGGGATGAGGTCTTGCTACGCGAGTGCCAAGTGCAGAAAAGGGAAGATAAAGTAAATGAGAGAGAGAGAACTCTTAAAAAGGCAAATAGGAACCTATTGTGTTTGTATTGGGTTCTCACAGTTGTAATTATTTTTGCTTGGTTTGGATAATTTGTATGATAACACTCACCTCTGAAGCACATCGTTTTCATATGGTTCCCCACATGTAATTAATTGTCAAATGTATGTTTTGGTTATGATGTACAAAGCAGGGGAATTTTTAATATACCTGTTAAACGTGCTTTAACTATATTTTGGGCAGTATGAATATAATTCTTATTTTGTAGCCCCCATATTGGTATGTCTTTTGCATTATATGGAATTTAAACATGAATACTGAAAATCTGAAGTTATACAGAACCGTGACTTGCATATTATGCAATAATATTCCAGAATTACATAAGCATCACGTTGACAACAGCCCACTGACAAATTCTACTACATAATACAATCTTATGGATTGGAGCTTAAATTCAAACCAATACAAAGATGGGTGAACTATGTTTGCAACCACATTCAGTGCTACAAAATGACTTTGTGAAATTGAAGATCCACAAAAAGCTCCTTTTCTGGAAGCCTTGCATCTACCAGCCAAGTGGTTAAAACTCCTCAAATGTAAATAATCAACACCATCATTCTGATGCCTTCCGAAAATTACAACAGCAAAAAAAATCTATATGGATTTATAACATGGGTATGCCAAAGTGTCTCCATCAATCCAGCACTTCCAGCCGAAGCTGACCAATTCAGCATGTTTGTACCTTCTTCATATAAAGTGAAGCTGAGTAAATCATCAAACCAATATGAGAGCATTTCTTTCTGCGTCCTTTGTTATCACTGTTATCGAAGGGATATAAAAAAGGCATAACTTGGTTTGATGCTATTTGTAGGTTTAAAAGTCTAAATAACCACTTGTTGCCAACAACAGCTGCCCCCTCATTCAATTATCTATTTAAGCATTATTGAAATATCTCGCTAGAAATTATTATGTACATGTACTAAGAGGCAACGTGGGCCACAAAAAGATATAGACTTGCATACCTGTGTTTCTGAACCTTAAATCCAGATCAGACTTCATATACCTCAATCTTTGCATTATTGGCCAATATGGTTCATCATCAGTTTCACTTTATATGAAGTCCCCTACAAACATGCATAGCTCTTCAAGTCAGACTATATTAAAACATATAGACCTCTTTATATTCCATAGCAACTAACAGAATGCATGTTTAAAATAGATTACATATTTTATGGTCTTTACCTGTATGCCCTGATCCTATAGATTTCCATAGCAACTAACAAACATACTCCCACCAGTGCATCCTTACACCACTGCCAAGAACAAGAAGTAAGAACCAAAAATACAATACTTAAAAGATAACAGGAAAATTACAAAATAAACTGTTACATTTCTCTAAACACCTTCCAAAAAGAGCGGGATCTTTGCATACCCAACTGGCCCTATAAATAGGTTATCATCACAAGAGCTTAATACCAAATATCCTCAAATGTGTCTCCATCATTAATAGTTACATTCTACTTTTGTTCACCCATTTGAAAAATCTCCACAAAAATAATCCAAAAATTGATCCAAATGTTACACCACATCAGTAGTGGTCAACCATCTGCCCAAACAAAAAATAGGTTAAAATTATACATTATACCTTCCAATTACATACTACCAAGAAAGATATTTCATCCAAAGTTATGATCACATCTCATTTAACAAAAGAGCAATAGATAGAACAATGGGTAGAAGACCTCCTCATGAGCATCTTTCAGCCCTTGTGTGAGAACACTGTTTTGTGTTCCAGCATCACCAACTCTCTCTACTGTAAGATCACGTTGAGATCCGGGGCTGTCAACCAATGTTGTTTCATGATCAAATATCAGCCTGCAGGTTTATAATAAAAAAATATAGGAAAAAATCAAATACATATATTAGTTTAATATGAACTAATATAAATATATATAAAAAATCAAATACATAAATTAGCCAAAGTTTCACTTAATTAACGTTTAATATGTGAAGATAATTACTGGTTTCTTTTTTCTTTTTGTTGCAAGCTTCTCGACCGGCGGAACCTTTCTCTTTATTGGGGGTCTCCCTTTCCCTCGAACCACATGGGGGCTTAATATCTTCTTTTCCTTATCCGCGACTATGTTCTGGCCAACCATCGTTGATTCAGCAGCATCACCAGATCTGAATTCATCATCATCAGATTTCGAATCAAACTCATCGACCAACCGAAGGAAAGTATTGAGACGTGTTTCACTTGGGGATATTTTTGTTGCTAGTTTCATGCATCTTTTAACCACCATCTCATATCTCCTTGCATCTCCGCTGGCCCGACAGTCATCATAACTACTTGAGATCAATGTATATCTCCTTTTCTCGTCCTTTCTCCATTGATCCAAGACATATTTTGCGGGCAGCACGCTAATCCTCTTAAACTGACAAACTCTAAGTGCATGCCTACATAGAATTCCCCTCATTTCAAACATAGCACATGTGCATTTTAATTCGCACTCCTCTTCATTATAATAAAGTGTGTAGTGGACAATTCTTGTGCAATCATCAAAAGATATTTCATCCAAGATATCGAAAGTTGAAATGCACCCCTGCTGGGAGACCAGGGTGTAATTACAACACATGAGGCCCATCAATTCTTTTTGGAACTCTTTAAACTTAGAATTTGTGTATACCTTCTGAAACAGCTTCTCAAAGTTGAAAGGTGACACGCAGGGGATTGTTTGGTTAATAAAGTTGAATCAGCCGTGGTCTCCACCTCTACCTTCTTTCTTAGAGCATTATCGAATTGGTCGACAAATTCTTTCAAGGTCGATCCAGAATGGACATACCCGTCGAAAAATGCGTTCATGCTTTCTGAACGCTGTGTCGTGCTCATGCCAGCCCAAAAGACATCTTTCAAATAAACTGGAACCCAAAAAGTCCTTTCCTCGTATAAGGATTGGAGCCAATTATTTTCTCTGAGATTATACTTATCAAGTAGTTGACCCCACCTATCCTCAAATTCCGCGCAGGAATGTGAATCATACAAAGCAGCCTGAATAGAGGTCTTCAACCCTGTGCTGAAATGCGAGTGAGATCCTAACTTCTTTGGAAGTTTGCGCATTATATGCCATAGACAATATCTATGGCGGGTTTCCGGAAATACAAGGGCAATTGCGTTCTTCATTGCCCGGTCTTGATCAGTTATGATGGCTTTTGGCGCTCGACCATCCATGCATTCCAACCACGATCTAAACAACCAAATGAAGGTGTGTGTGTCCTCACTTGACAACAAGCCAGCCCCTAGTAGTATGGATTGCCCATGATGGTTAACACCGACAAATGGAGCAAAAGGCATTCTGTATCAGTTTGTTAGGTACGTTGTGTCGAATGTCACAACGTCCCCGAAACACTCATAAGCCGCTTGACTACGTGCATCGGCCCAAAAAACATTTCTTAACCTTCCATCATCATCAACGTCAATGTCATAAATGAATCCATCATTATGATGTCTCATTCTTTGGAAATAAACCCTAAGTGCTTCGCCACCTCCTTTGCCCAACCTTAAATGTCTAGACTTATCAATGAAATTTCGACAATCTTTCTCTTGAAATTCTAGGTTCTTAAATCCCCCAGCGTCAACGACAAGAGAATAATAATTCTTATTCATTCGGATACCGGCTCTATCATTCAGCTCGAGGATTCTTTGATTATATTGATCTAGAGACTAGTGAGATCTTAATAGTCTTGTCTTCTTGGGGCTGACAGTAATATGGTTGTGCGTATTCTCAACAATGGTGAGAAGCCATTTGTCATTTTGTTTCAATGTGGCATTTACCTTTGCCTTACAATCCTTTTTAGTCGTTGGCTGTGGCTTAGAGATATTACTGTGCTTCGGTTGGTATTTACCGCCACGAGCACAACCAATAGTGACATACACAGGCCGACCATCATCATCTCTCTTCGTCCTCTGTGTCCTTACACCGAATCCCTCTTGCTTTGCATATTTCTTATAGTACGCCAAAAGCTCTTTTACACTCTCGAATTCCATCCCAAATCTTGGAGCTTCAACCCGTACCTCATCATCCGAGACAACGGTGCTACCCTCTAAGTCTTCATCTATGTCGAAGTACATTTCTAAAGATTAAAACAGCTAGATGAATTAGACCGAATTCAATGAGAGCATAATTAAAGTGAAAGCATACAAAAATTAAATACCATCAGCATCATCAAATGTACAACCAAAATTTTCTGAGAACTTTGGGCATTCGGGAAATTCTTGCAAAGAAGCATATGGATTGAGGGACGAAGGGTACTGCATAGTTTATCAACAACAAAAAATTATGGGCGTTAGTTTGGAATAATGACTTCATCCAAGATTAATTCAGAAATTTGTTGGGTATTGGCTAAAAATTTAGGAATTAAAATGAAGTAATCTGAAGTAATACTTGGAATTGCTCTTCAACTCGATTAAAGTCATCCGGATTACTCGGTTGAGAGTAGGACATATTTACATCAACTTCATGCTGTAATTATGGAAATAGTTAGATTCATGAGCATCTTTCAAACACACTTTATAAAGATCTAATGTTTAAATGGAACGATGCAATTCTCAGATTATACAACTGAATTCAATTACACATTTAATGCGACTAATTTTAATCGATGAAACATGAGTGACAAGGGAGTAAGATTTCCAGCTGATCTTCTTTCTCCTACAATGAAAATCTGAAGAAAAAAGGAGTGTATACTCATCCCTTTAAGGAATGCAAGACCAAAAATTGATCCTATTCCCAACGTGTAAATTGCAGGTACAGTTTACAAAGACAACCAACAGCCCATGCTTACACTACATCAAGTGGTTAATCACTTCATGCTGAAATATGAACATAAACTAATTCTTAAATCTTCAGTGGAGAGGGGAAAAAGATTCGTTAGAAACCTAATTAATCTTACTACTCTCCGGAGAATAGGGTCTAATGATGAAGAAAGTTTGGGCAGAGTATTGTTTAGATCTTCAACAAACAAACCGCATGAGACTAGGATATTTCAATAAAAATCTCAAATTCACATATGAGATTACCTTTTATGTAATTCAAATAATACTTCAATATGGTGGGGCATTGTGTTTAGTTATGATATCTGCCAGCACCAAAGTCGTGAACATTTCTAGATCAACCACTTCGTATTAACAACAAAATGCACGACTCAAAACTTCTACAAAGCATTTTGCAGATCCACATTTAACCATTCAGTTTCATTCTATGGTCATATAAGACAGTTTCCATCAAATAATGGTTAATTGTCAAATTTCATTCTCTCAAAAACGATGCACAGAATATAACATGGATAGACAAATGCAGGAAATCATGTCACTTGTGAGGAAGATTTCTCTGAAAAACCAATTAAGTTCAGTAAACTCACCTGGAACCATTGGCAAAAAAAATTAATGGAATGCTAAGGAGCACCTCTTGATAGACCAATACCCCACCCACGTCCCTCTCAATTTCTGCACACACACTCACAAAGACACACCCCTCGCTTCTAGACAACTCATATCACACACCTGATTCGCTTCTCTCTTTCTCTCTCTCTCTCAATCGCAAGAAAAAAGCTTTCTTCTTCGTTAGTTTTTAAAATACTATCATCAATGCAAGCTTTGCGACCTGCATGCTCCAGTCCAACCAAATCGAGGTAATCACTACTTTTCCAACGCACCAAAAGGAAGGCAACAATCAATGTGTTAATATATACGTATTTAGGGCTGCTAAAATTAGATTTCAAACTAAACTTTCACTCCAGTACAATAAAAACGATGCCTTTCAAAACTTTAATGAAAACAGAGGTCATTAACAGCAGAAAGTTTGGTTCTTTCTCCATGCCCTAACTCTTTCGAAACCCATCTCACAAAACCCTTTTATTGCACCTCCCAGTAAACAATAACAACGTAATCATCTTTCATAAAAACGGAACAACATTTTAGTTGACCAGGGACGGCGGCGAAACAGAGGAACGTCGAAGGGCTTTGTTCTCGGGGTGAATGTGCGATTTGCTTTGTCAGAGAAGCACTCAGGGAGTGGTGGCGCTGTGCAGGAAGAGGAACATCGGTTGGTGTCGCTGAATGGAGAGACGGCGTCACTGGGCGGTGCTGGGCAGAGGAAGGTGATGCGACGCGGGCAGGCTAGGGAGGAGCTTTCGCGGGACAATTTCGAATGGGGAAGCAAAATGACGAAAAGCCAACCCAACCGATTTACAAAACATACAAAACGCAACGTTTTGTTATTATAAATAAATAAATAAATAAATAAAAAAGGGCAGCCACGTAGGGTGTGCACTGTGTGCAGCGCTACAGTGGCTGCTCTATAGCATTACTCAATAAATAAATGACTGCCTATCCAATACAAGTCTTTTCCATTATCCTTCTTTTATCCTTGGATTTTTAAGCTGAAACAACTTCAAATGAGAGTAACAGGGAACTACATAGGCATGAAATTACCATTTATATCACCAAGACTCTTATCTGATCATATATGATATATCCAGCAGGATTTGGTGACCATATTTTAAGTTTGAGACCTCATTAGCTGCTCCCTAACGCTTTCGCAGACCTTAAAAAGAGAAATATTTTGTTCATAAACAAACTGCACGTAGATTATTATACCACAAAAATACATCATCAATTTGTGAACTTTAGATGTCTATTTGTCAACCTCATCACTTCTAAAAAGGCATTGTTGTAAAAGAGCACCATGCCTGAGAACCGGGAAAAATTATTCCATTTTATGTATGTCGTGGGTTTACTATTTGATGGGATCAGCATCAGCTCCCCCATGAATATGCAGGAGCATTCATCATCATAGTGCCAGACAACTATTGTCAGAACTAGTGTCAGATAACTCTTACCATTTTTCCTCATAATATTGATCACAACAGCCAGCAAAACTCATACAACAATCATAAATTTCATTGTTTCATCACTATTTATTGGCCATCAGATGCTCTAATTTTGCAGTTTGTACCGTCGAATTAAACATCAAATTGAAAGCCAATGCTTTGACCAAAAAAAAAAAAACTCTAAAATCGCAACGATCATCATGAAACAAGCCTGGCACCCACCCTATCAAGCTTCTTTACTGCCTTCACCGCCTTCAAATTCCCCACTCTCCAAAACGCCTCCACCATGCTCTCCCCAATCCTCTTCCCCATCTCCTCACTATCTATGACCGCCACTGCCGTTGGCCCTGCCCCGCTAATCGTACAACCGAACGCTCCGGCCTCAATGGCCGCCTTCTTCACCGCTTCCATACCGGGAATCAATGGCGCCCGCCTCGGCTCCACAATCTTATCCGCCGACAAAGCCTTTCCCAATCCCACCAAGTCCCCCTGCAAAACCGACGCCACCAGCGCCCCGGCCTGGCTACAATTCCAAACGTGGTGCGCCATCCCAATCTCACCAGGCAAAGCCGCCCGCATTTTCTTCGTGGGTGCCTCGAACTCCGGGCTCACGAGAACAAAGAAGAGATCTTTTTCGGCCGGGAAGTTAAGTCTCATAAGCTCCAGTGGCTCGTAGTTGCGGACCAGAACGAAGCCGCCCATGATCGCCGGGGCCACGTTGTCCGCGTGGTAACCCGATACCTTCTCCTCCGACTTCAACCCGGCGAGGACGAGCTCTTCGGCTCCGAGTCTCCCGCCGAAGATCTCGTTGACTGCTACAGCGGCGGCGGCAGCGCTGGCGGCGCTGGAGCCTAGGCCGCTGCCCAGGGGCAGGCCTTTCTCAAGGGAGAGGGAAAGACCAACTGATCTGATGCCGAGCATCTTCATGACCTCGATGGCAGCAATGCCGGCGCAGTTCCAGTTAGGATTCTTGCTGAGCTTAGAGGATGCGTCGCCGGAGACATGGGAAATGGAGATCTGTCCCGGGTGGACGTTGGGGTCGACAGAGATTGACACGAAGTCTCCGAGGCCATCCACGGCGCAACCGAGGAAGTCGAAACCGGGTCCGAGGTTAGCGACGGTAGCCGGTGCGAAAGCCTTGACGGAGACCAATATCGGTTCGGGTTCCCGTATTTGGGTTGAAGAGGGCAGAGAGAAGTTGCAGCGGAAAGACGGGGATTTGGACGCGGAGGAGAATGTTGTCGGAGATCGAACACAGATGGGCTTCACCGGAGCCTGGTAGCAAATGGCCATTGCACGTGTCAAAGGAGGGAGGGAGGGAGAGAGAGAGAGATATTATGTTAGGGTTTTACAGGTAGTTAAGTACGGGAGAGCTAAGAAAATGGCATAGGTAGGTAGGTAGTGAAGAGCTGAGAAAAATACCTTGTTTGGCCGACACAGGCTGATATGGGTAGCTATGCTCATCCAGGCTTCACCTGAAATTTTGGTATATCCACAATGGAACTAGATTTGAAATTCGGGTCGGAATTCGGATTGGGTTAGACAAAAGTTGAAATTCGGATAAATCCGAATTTTTCAAAATCTGGAATCCAGGTTTCGGATTGAACCAAATTTTTTTTTAAACTCTTATAAAAAGCTTAAATGTAATATTATATTTTCACATGTAACTCTGATTTTTTAAAAAAAATATAAAAAAAAAAGAATTTTAATTGTGCAATTTAGAAGGTTGAAAAACATCAACTCATGTATTAAAGTTTCACTTAATTTGTCTCGCAATATAAATGCATGTAAAACCAAAAAAAAAATTCAATATTCATCTATGCGAGTATGCATGCATCATAATACAATCCACTACATATTATATTATTTGTTATTTATACATTACATTACAAAATACTAAATTACAATATATGATGTTGAACTTAAGGTTTCAAGTTTTGTGTAATTATATATTTACACATTGATTTTGATGATAACAAATGAATTCAAAGAATGAAGGAGTCTCAAACTCAATTTGTCCACACAATGGAGTCAAGCACATCAAGGAACCAAGCATGAGCAAGAAGGAAAAAAGTTCACATTAAAGTCATAGAGAAATATTGTAAATCTCTTAAAATTCGAAATTAGGATTAAGGCTCAAAAATTAATATTTTATCATAAAGCATTAAAATACATTTTCCACATGTGCATGAATATTTTGAAAATTAAATTTGAAAATTTTGAAAGATAATTGATTGTCATCTTTCACATGTGCATGCCATGATTAAAGGGTTGAATTTTGAAAATATTAAAGATGATTGATTGTCATCTTTCACATGTGCATGTTTTATTTGAATATTTTCAAAAGTGATTGATGTTTTTCTTGACTTATGCAAAAGGAAGATGCCTTTGTTTGAATATTTTGAAAAGTAAAGTGTGCTCCTTTTGTCATATGCAAAAAGTAAAAAATTAGGTTTGAAATTTTTGAAAAGCAAAGTGTGCTCCTTTTGTCATATGCAAAAAGTAAAAAGATTAGTTTGAAATTTTTGAAAAATGAATGATGATGTTTTTGACATGTGAATCTTTTTAAATTTGAATATGAAGTCTCATATGCCTATAAATAGATCATTTGAGAGCTTCACATTCACAACACCAAGAGCATACAACTCTCATTCAAAGCTTTCATTCTCTCTTCTCTAAGCATTGAGCCTTAACCCTTGTTCATTTTGAGAGATATAGTTTGTGCTTGTATTGTTCTTATTTCACTCATTGAGGAGTGTTTTCTGATATCCTACCCACTATCAATTCTTGTATCAGTAAAAGGGTGTGTACAACCCTTGTGCGTGTAGAAAGTGTTCTACACAGGGAATCGTTGAATCACCACATGTAAGGTGATTGCAAATGTAGAGGGTGTTCTACACGGATCCTTTGTAGCGGTGTTGTTCAAAGGTGTAATAGGTTTCTTTCTCCACCTGAAGGAGATTGAATAGTGAATTCGGGGATCCTCAAGGGGTAGCTTGAGGCGAGGACGTAGGCAGTGGGGCCGAACCTCGTTAACATACTGAGTTTGCTTCTCTCTTACCCTTACTCTTTATATTTATTGATGTTTCATATTTTGTTTATATTTTATATTGTATATTTGATTTATAATTGTTATTTTTTTTTAAATATAACTCAATTCACCCCCCTCTTGTGTTAGTCATCTGGGCAACATATGAATTACAAAATTAGTAACATGTCAATCAATGATTTAATTTCCACACCAAATAGCAACTTCAAAGTGATTGGCCTGAAATAAATCCTGTAAAAAAATAAAATAGAATGAAAATGACATAAATCTGAAAGCAAGTAGAATTATATTAACCCATATCAGATTAAGATAAAAGAATATGTATCTCATTATTCTTTGCCTTTTGGGCTCCACTATTACATATACCTGGTAGTAAAGAGCAAATTAAAAGTTTTGAGACATGTTAACAATATCAAGGTTTGTGAAAGGTATCCTGAATAGCTTTATTTATACAAATGAAAAACAAACACCAAAATTTCAAAAGAAAAAACAACAGCAAAATATAAAAAATTACAATTCTCAAAGCTAATGTGTGTGAGAATTCAAATTCTTTATACGAAATATACTTAAGACTAAAACCTGAAAAATTACTGCAGAAAATGAATAGATTTTGAATGGAAACATATAAAGAGTGAGATATATAGATAGGAATTCTCATCAATTTCGTGTAAAATGCAAAAGAGTTAGTACCTGATATGAAACAACAGGTGAGATTCGAATGCAGTGGCAAATTCAGAACACAAATACAAGGTCCTACTTAATTAAAATAGATCAATACCATTTAGAGCTTTATAACCTCAAAATGCTGCAAGCGCAGTAGAAGAATGCAACCAATCCAATATTTATCGCTTACTATTGGACCCTTTGTTAGAAACAACAATATAGGATTGACAATACTGGGTTGAAAAAAAAATTTTCTTCTACCTGCCCCGGTCCAATCCAGGGGGTTATCGGCCCGTATTCACCCAATTTCCAGGTTCCGAACTGGACCGGAAAGAAAATCCAATCCAATTACTTTTACCTTTTTGTGAGTAAGTGTGCTAACAGCAAAAGACATAAAGAGAATTTTAGCACAGACTTGCGATTCAAATTATAAATAAAAGAAGAAAAAAAGAAGATAGAAAGAAACTAAAAAAAAAATGGAAACAAATGTTTCGAGGAACATCTAAACAAACAACCAACATAAATAATACATGAAGAAAGTCTATGATTTTATAATACCATTTCACTTCATTGACCTGATAGATGTGTCCATACTAACAGGCTAAGGTGTCGTGGTATTCATCAAGAAAAAAGTTTCAATAATAAATCAAAACATACCCACAAACACATGGTAAAGAAGAGCAAATATGTGTTACCACATGCTTTCTTTAACGATCATGTACATCGAGAAGGTAACGATGGCTTGAAAACACCCAAAGATAAAACTCAAGAAATCACATCATGGAACATCAAAATTCCTCAAGGCAAGATGATTAGTTTTTCACACAAGCCATTTTTGGCCAATTAACAAAGAAAAGAAAATAAGAAAGATTGTTTGGCCATTTAAATTAATATCAGACTCAATGTCTATGAAAAATTCAATTTCTGCAAGACTATATCAGCCCAATCAAATATATCAATTCATCAACAATTCCAGGACCAGAAATTATGTGAGCATGGACTATATCAACCCAATCCAATATATGAAAGATGCCTCTAGAATATTAAAACTCACGTAAATAAATGTATATTTGAGAGAATGTGGTTGGTGGGGGGCTGAACATCGCTGGGCTGGAAATAGATGAAGGGGAAATATCCAGCTACAAGTCCGACACAAAACCCAATCCCAAAACTAGAAAAACCGAATATGGTAGGTACCGAAGAAACCATCTCAATTCTTCGTCCAAAAGCCAAACAACTTTGTTTCTAACAAAGTTGAATGCTATCACTTACTTGCTTTAGGAACACTAACCAAAATTCTGAATGATTCACATACATTCACTTAGAGAATCAAAGAAAACCCCATTAGTGCACGAATCTCGCAAGAATCCCAAACCCATCTTCAATGCCGACTCTTCGTATATTCTTCTAATTTAACAAATTAAAAATATAACCTTATGAGTGGAAATTTAAACCCAAAAAATGAAAGCCAAATGAAAATCCCCAAAAAACATTACATTTTTCACACAGTAGGGCTTTGAAGTTTCTCTCACAAAAATCAAATATGAGCTCCCTCACAAACAACACAAATGCTACAGAACTAAGAATGAAAAACAACCCATACTTAAACATAGAGCAGATCAAGTAAAATTTTTATTTTTATTTTTTCATAATTGTCAAAAGTTTTATTTTTTGTTTCTATTCTGCATACAAACATCACAACAACAAACTCAAATCAACGACAGAGCAAAAATCTAACCGTAGGTTGTAAAAGTCAACGATGGAGCAAAAAAGTAGAAGACGATGGCCGCGAGTAACAGGTCTTCAATCGACAGAGGATGAGTGACAGTCTTCCGTCGTCTATAAAATAAAACTTTGCAGAGCAAAGCACAGAGAGAGAGAGAGAGAGTGTGTGTGTGTGTGGAGGGGGAAGTCCGGGGGAGAAATCTCCAGAGAGGAAGGGGGGCGGGGAGCGGCTACATGCGAAACCCTAGTATCAATGGGTTATCCGGGTTCCGGGCCATTTTATCCAGCCCGTATGAACAGTCCTAGATATGGGCTAAGTTTTATTATTATTTAGGCCCAAGATCAACTGGGCTTTATTACCAACTTTTTTTTTTATAAATTTATTTTTAATTTATAAATTAAAACAATTTGATAAGATATATTAAATTTTTTTTAATAGTAAAACAAAATATATAATCTGATACATTCCGTCAAATTATATTTTTTTATAAATTTATTTTTATAAAAATTTTTGTGAATTCAAAATTTATCTTAATAAAGGAGTTTTTGTTAATCAATGTATGGCGTATCTTGAGATCCATTATAGGTATAAAAAAAAGAAAAAAAATTATTTATTATCTATTTTCTCATCATTCTCTAATCGTTTCATGATAGGTTTACAAGTGAAATATAATAAATAGTCTTCAATCATCTAATACCACATCATGAAATGATGAAAATTAAGATGATGAATAATATCACTCAAAATGAAAATAAAGCATCACTATTTTGTCATCTTTGTTAAAAATATATATATATATATATATATTAAAATAATAATTATCATAGATACATACATACACTCGTATATTTCCAAATGCATTTCTCTTTGTATATAAGCCATCAATTAGTTGAGACAGCTAAAGCAAAACAAAATTAGTTAAAACAAGATCTCAACATGCACACTTCATTAGCAGTTCTTATCAAACCGGCGCTACCAAAGTGCAAGTTTTTTGAAAGCCATGCCTCAAATCTCATGCATCTCTCGTCTTTCCCAAGAAGCCTCAGTTCCCCTAGAAGAATTCCTGAATTCATCTTCATTTCCATTCCCATAATTATACATATCCTTTCGTTTTCTTTTTGACTTGCTCTTCCACACTTCTTCCTTCTCGTCTGCGAATGACAAAAATGTCTGGAGGCGAGCAGAACGTGAGCTGCCAGCTCTAGAACTAGGATCAGTTTCTTCAGGGACGTGCCGGGCATACTGGCGCATTATCAAGCAAAAGTAGACTATCAGAGCAAGAAAACACGCTATCCCACAGATGAGAAATAGCCCCAAGAAGCTTTGGAGTTCAAACTTATCTGCCACAGGATCGGTTGGCTGTGAAGCACAAGCCTTTCTCGACAACCACTTGTCATGGATCCTCTGAAGCTCACCGTTCTCTGATAGACTGAGTATGGCAGTAGACATGTCAACCGCTAATGGAGAGTCTCTAGGAAATGCCTACGAAAAAAAAAAAAAAAGGAAGAAAACACGAGCTG
Organism: Carya cathayensis; assembly: GCA_011037825.1. NCBI lineage: Eukaryota > Viridiplantae > Streptophyta > Magnoliopsida > Fagales > Juglandaceae > Carya > Carya cathayensis. Next base: position 3,393,468 of record QGSO01000159.1, on the reverse strand, counting down.
CTGAGAAAATTCCCATGCACGAGTTTTTAGTGCTCCATTTCTACTGGTTCATGGTTTAATGGAAGATTGACTATGCTTAAGAAGAAATCAACTTGAGCAAAGATGCATTCCAATGCCAATGAACATGAGTTTTTCAGTACTCTATTTACTATTTTCCCCAGCAACAACACCCAGGGGGAGGATATGGTCAACCTTTACCAGAAAAAAGTCTTACGCCCAAAATGAATCAATGATCATTCATTTATTTCTCTTGAAGAGAAGAATGCCACCAGGTCTTGGTGTAAAATACTTCAATCGCTAAGTAAGCCGTCATATATATGTTTTTTTTTATAGGTTCACAGTTCACATTCTTCTGATCTAATAATTACAGGAATATGGTTCTGTACTCCTTAATTACTATGCATAAATATTCTGCATAATTTTTATTTTACTTCAATTTGTTAATATCTTCTATGCTTTTCAATTCACTTCTGTTATAACTAACCTCCATAACCATCAAGCTGCAAGCATTTAGAATCCAACAAAATAAATTTCCCAAGTTTCTATCAAGGCCATGTAAATTTGAAGATAACAAACCAACTTGATCAAACAGGTGTAGAAATGAAAACACTAAACAGAATTCAGATATACTCACAAATCCCATCCCGCTTTTGGTGAATTCTTGGCCTCGAACTGAGAATCTGCAGTGGTCTGATAGGAAGAGCTCCATATATGGCCGTTCATCAACCACAGCAGCAACAGTTCCTCTCTCGAGGGCAACGGCACATTCTTCTGGTGAGCCAAGAGCAACTAGTCTAGATTTTGGGATGTTGAGTTCATCAGTCAAATAGTTTTCAGCAAAAGATCCTACTTGGAATCCTATAGGTTCATTGCTAGTCACCAAGGCATCAATTCCTGTGATGGGAGAGGAAAGCTGTTGCGCTGTGAGGATTGATGTTAGGCTTGCGGTATAACTTGAGTTGATTATGAGAACCACAAAAAGCCAGATGATAAGCACAATGCGACCAAGTGTACTCACTGTATTTTCTCCTGAAAATGTGAAGAAATCCAGAATTGTCATTATTGGCTAAGCTACCATCAAAATCTAGGAAAAGATACATCATAGAATGTCAAAATGGAGAGACTTACTATGTGCAAAAAACATAGTAGAGAAGCTAAACCTGCAAAGAGAAGGAAAATGAAGGTAGAGGAGTTACAGAAATAAACAGTGGGAAAGTTACAAGTTGAACAGTAAATGATGCAAGACAACTTATGCAATTCTTCAACAGGATGAATCGTGAAAACACGGAATCCAAAATTCACATGGTCTGAAATATTATCAAGACACAGAATCCGAAGTAAAAAATACAGTCAAGCCAAACCAACCCCCCACCCCCCTGTCCCCAAAAAACAGGGCAATGTCCAAAGTTCCACACGCATGCTCTAGCTGAAAATCATGTATGTTCATGCATAATTCACAAAACAATGAGTCATATAACTTAGCAGAACAATGGAAAAAAGCTTGCCATTTCAAGAAACCATCCTATGAATGCTGCTGATTGGTAGAGACGTGATAAGCATTTGAAAAGACAATCTCATGTAAACGTCCCGTGTATTTGGCTATGCCTAGTATTATGAATAAAACTTCTTGATTCCCAAACAAAAAGGAAGACTAAGAAGGGTGGGGATACAGGAAATAGGAGGGAAAGGGCTGTGGATGATATACGTCTGCAGGACTAAGAAGGTTGTTGAGAAAATTTGAATCCTAGTCCATCCCTTCTAAGATCTGCGGGTCTCATTCATGTAAGCTAGGCTAGTTTTGTTTATTTGTTTTTCATCTTAACAGAAGTTAAATGCTGGTTTTTCCTTCAAATAAGAAAGTCAATTGTGGATTTACGTACACAATAACCTACAAGTCATATCTCCACTGTACTAAGCTAAGCACTCACCACATAATTGTGACTAGCTGTTTCTTTGGAGGCCCACGGAAATCATCATTTATTCTATGTTCAAGAATCCACACAACAGTTCCAACAATAAGGAAAAAAGCTGCTGTGACAACCCACATCCATGGAGTAAATGGTCGTAAGAATGCCCAAGCTCTTGAGAACTTTTTGATTTGGGCTACCACAACTAGTCCTGACTCTATATAGGGTTGAGTAAAATCCACACTCTTTGTTCTGTTTGTGACGATTGCAATGTCACCAACAGCTGCGTCAAAAACCTACAAAGAAAGTTTAAAAGATCAGATGGAGCAATATGCTCAAAATTTTATCCCTAAGAAAAAATTTAGAACATTTTCTCAATAAATTATACTAACATTAGTTGCGACCATATTTACGAGCTCATTGAAGTTTGGATTCTTATGACCATCTCCAAACGGAATGAACATGTGTGGAACTGCATAAGGAAGCAAGTTTATGGCGGCAAGGAATACATCCACGCAATATCCTTGAACTTTATCAGTACCATTTACTGATGACAGCAAAACAAAGTTCCTGTAACTAACTCGGTTTGGAACTCCTATTCTCAATTGCTTTCCGTTGTTTGGAAAAACCCACCCACGAGGCTTCTTTGTTGTTCCCCCAGGCCATACCACACTGTCTAATTGCTGGCTTGAAATTGAGCGGTTGGGTGGTCTCGCATAAAGTATCTCCGGGGTCACAACAGATAACCCAGAATAATTAGACCAGTATCCAATCTGCCTATAACCATTTTCAATCATGTTAAGGATATCATATGAAGGACGAAAAGGCGATCTGTCAGAATTGAATTGGATAGGTCCTGTCAAACCTGTCATATTGGTCTGCAATATGTTGTTAAGCAATTGCTTCCCCCCATCAAAAATGCTTAGTGCACCAAGATTCAGAGCCCCTCCTCTCATTTGACTTAAACGTGTAATGTTGGAGAATGACATGGTACCTCCTTGATCAAAAAACAACTTTATTGCACGAGCAAGCATCCAAACGGTATCATAGGCATATAGACCATAAGGGTTTAACCCGATAGAACCATTACTCAGCTTGTGCCACCGTGAAATAAAAGACCTTTTACTTTCTGAATCAGGTGTGTGTGGACGAAGTGTCAGGACTCCTTGGATAGAGTTTGCAGTTTTTGAAGAAAGTGGTGAAGTTGAATCCAAAACAGTGGATAGCCAAGTGGTTGCTATCCAAACATACCCAGTCTCCATCATCCCAAGATTCTGGGCCTCATCAAAAACCAAGAGACCTGTCTTGGAGAAGGTATGTAGAACAATTACTCTAGCTTCCATCATTCGAACTTTCACTAGTTGATCCTTAACCTCACTTCGCGTTGCTGTGGGGTCAGGAGGAAGTGCTGCTTTATAAGAAATTTTGCAGCGTCTTTCTGCAAGTTTATCACCTAAAGCACTAACACCATTTCGGCTCTGATCATCATCACTAAAAACTGCAACAACCTCTCCCCAACCAAAGTAACTAATCATATCTGCAATCGCAGTCATCTGGAATTGATCGTTGGGTGCTGTTTGAACAAAGTAGGGGTATTGCAGGGGCGAGAGGGTAGGGTCCAGTGCCGTGAATGACAATAATGGGACATGAAGTTCATTTGCAATATGTGAGACTACATGAGCCATTACAGCATTTTGTGGACCCAGTATAGCTACGGTATCAGTCTCCATGTACTTTAATGCTGTGATCAATAAAGTAATTTGAATTGTGAATGATATCATCCCACCAAGAGAAAGAACTTATAATGAAAAAGAAACAAAAACTGAGGAAACCCATGTAAGAAATAATTAGACCAAACTAGGAAGACGGACAACTAAAATAAGAACAGGCCAGAAGTATTTATGGAAAAAAAAAAGAAAAAAAAAAAAAGAGAAAAGCTTACCTCCCATGATGCTAAGAAATCCACTGAAGTTGGAATCATGCAGAAGTATAGACAATTTGCTTCCACCAAGAATGCGCGGATCGGAATTTACATCATTCTCAGCAGCCTTCATGGCAATCCTCGCTACTTTCCCATTGATAGTGCTAAATGTGAAAATAGCTCCAACTTTTACAACATCAGGTCTCAAAGCCTCCGCTGAGAATGCTCCAGTACAAAGAACGAAAATTGACACATGCCAAACCAGATTCATGGTGATATTAATTGATGAACCTCGCCACAGACCGTCCTATATGAAACAGAACAAACATGCGCAATGAAAGTGAACAGAGGAAATACTCGAACAAAACTATCAAAACAGGCCTGATGTCTCCCACATCGGCAATATAAGCAACTCAAGCTAGGACGGTGGGATCGGTAATGACAAGAAAATTAAAGAACACCACCTACGCATCCTTGTCCCAGGCTAGCGATAACTTCAACAAACTCCAAAACACAGAGATATTGAAAAGCACTGGGAAATCGAAATTCGAAGAAAGTCCTGAAAAAGAAAAAGAACGACCCATTCTAAGGCCTGACGTACGGGGAACAAAGGTAATCAAATAATTGAATTTACGATTTGCTTGAAAAGCAACAGGCAGACAACACAGAACAAAAAGCACAATTTTTTCTTAATAAAGCAGCAGCTTATATATAAGAAATACCCATCTTATGCTTAGCGCAAGCAAAGAGAAATTTCAGGTGACTGCAAAAGCTCACACCGAAAACATACTCACCTCAAAACTCAGAGAACAGCAGAAGGGAATCAGCGGTAGAGCTTTGACGCAAACAACCACCCATTCTAAAAATAAGGAAAAATATATTAATCAAAGAGCAGGTGCTAAAGTGAGAGCAGCATATATATATATATATATTAGAGACAGAGAGAGAGAGAGAGCACTCACAATAGGAAAACTTGAGTGTCCCCAGGAAGGGAGGAACAAAACCACTTCGCTCAGCAACGGGCACCTTTTTCATTATTTTAACCATGGCGAGAATACTTGGTAAGTTGGGTTTCCACCACTTGGTCATTGTGGAGCGATACGGACCACACCGTTCAGTCACTCACTGCGAATGGCACTCTCAAAATGGCACTGTTGAATTCTTTTGGAGATAATGGCAGACAATGCAAACAACTGAAAGTCCGCGCATGTGGTGGTGCCAAGAATGGAAGCCCCGTGCCAGAGAGGCTAGGGAATCACAATGAGCATGTTTCTTTCATGTTGCAATAATTTGGAAAGCAAACAAGGGTAGTGGTGGTGGTGAACGAGCGATGATGATGTTGAGTGAGGGCACCATGAATGGAGGACCGGAGGTTTCTGGGTTTTGTTTTTTCATATCAGTAATTTTTTCTTTCCCAGTTATGCCTTTCGGCCATTTGGCTGATCGTAAAGGACATTCGAACATGACTGGAGGTGACGAAAGGCGTATGGTGTTGAGAAGGGATGGAAAGCGTGGTTGGTATTGCCATATTGGTCGTTGTGATTGGTTGGATCATGGTAAGGACAACCCAATAGTTGAAAACGTCGTTTCTTTGGATCAGCCTAAGCCTGCTTTTCATTTTACCTGTTGATATATTTTCAGTGTTTTTCAGTGATTTTTAATTTTGTTACAAAGTCAAAAGTAAAAGGATTTAAGATTAAAGAAATTCATGTGATTTGCATTTTAAACATAGAGGTGTTAGTTCCAATATGAAAAGCAAACCACATCAACTATATTAATATTTCAATCTAAATTAGGTAGAAATACATTTTGCAAACTCTGACTATCATGAGTTTTCCTTTAAACTATGAAAACATAAAACTGCTCGAGACATAAATATAAATAATAAAATATTTTAATTTTGGACTATTTAATTAAATATCTCGTACATTTTTATTTATAATATTATTAAAAAATACTTCTTTAATTATTAAATTTTAAAAAATAATAAATTTGTCAGATCAATTGAAATCCAACTATCAATGAGAATAGCATCTGTGATCATAAAATGCATTGCATGACATCAATCACTTTCTAGTAATAGAAGAGTGTGGAGTCACAAGAACTAGAAGCCTCCTAGGTTTTAACTCTAAAAATCCCATGCATCCTTCGCTCTATTCGTGGATACAAAGTTAAAAGATAGGGTTTGGTGCATTGATTGTCCATAAACATAGGGATCTTGAGGTATATTCTGCATTGCATTGGTGTGGAGGATAACTTCTTCTCCTTGGAGTGCTTGAACTGCAGGAGAGGGACCCAAGTTTCAGAGTACTGTGTTTTGTCCCATATGATATAACTAGTTATAAATAAAGCAAGGTCATGTCAGACTGTCTGCAGATACATTGGTTACATTATTGGATTTACTTTATAAAAATGGTTTTTATAAAATCTCTATACACTATAAATATAAATATTTTTGAATTATTTGGTATTTATTTATTTATTATTGCTGGTAAACATTCTGCATCAAACTAGCAGCCAATTAGAATATAGATCAACTAATACCAATTTTATCTTAAAATAAAAGAAATTAAAAAAAAATAATACCAACTTTAAATTCTTTTAATGTGAGAGTTGCTTTATCATGTGGATGGAGTAGGTGATATGATATGCCCTCACAATCTGTATTAGATTCTGACAGTCAGATAAATAGAATAGAGAATAGAGAATAATATAGGAGTATGATGAGATAAGCATAAATATCGGAGAGACTCAGCTGACTTTTTTGCCCTCTCCAGTTTTGGGGAGTAATTGCAGGTGAAGTGGGTCCAAGGAATCCCTGCTCGTACATTTTGGATGTTGTTCCTTGTCTCGTCTTCGCTGTGCTGAGCATTCGTTTTCCTTCGGGTGTTGTGCTTTCGTTTTAACAGAGCATCGTTTGCCGTACATGGCTAAAGAGTAATGATACCAGTAGTTGTGCAGTCCGTAAGAGTACTGTGTCACTACCTAGATTTTTTTAGAGAATTCTATAACTTTCTAAAGCCTCCTAATCCTTTGTAATGTTGTAGAATTATGTAGAATATTCTAGAATGGTTAGAACCTCTTAGGAAGGGCCTTATAGACAATTCTAGAGTAATGTTATAGAAAGGGTCTTATAGACAATTCTAGGGTAGTGTTCTAGAAAGGGCATTATAGACAATTCTAGAGTAGTGATCTAGAAACTTCTTTACCTTGGATTGGTGACAAGTGTCACAATCCTAACCATTCTTTGTACCAAGAGGTCTCTATAAATAGAGACCTCCTCACTTGTGTAAATCACCAAGCAATAGAGCAAACAAGTTCTCTAGAGCTTCTCTCTCTTCTTTCTCTCTCTAGAGTTGTTCTCTCTTGTCTTGAATCGCTTAGAAAGCTTACTTAGGAGCTTTGCGATGGCAAAAACCTCCTAAGGCCGCACGGAATGTGTGAAGAAATTCTAAATCCGTGACAACTGGCAGGCCAAATGCCAGTGGCTTATTAAACTTTAGTTAGAATGATGAAAATTTATCTCTATTAAACTAGCTAAAATTTAAAAATTTAAATTTTTTATTACATTAATTTCATCCACTTTTTCAAAGAGTCAAATATTATTTTATTATTTTTCCTTCACTCCAACGTCTATTTTCTCTCCCTCAGTTTTCAACTTCCAACAGATCACTTATTTTAATAAGAACAATGATATAAATGACATATGGTGTTACCTTGGTCATGATTTTATTAATTATTTTTTATTATTTTATTATTCTTGCAATCTTTACTTAGCTGAAGTGTAAAAAAAAAATAATAATAATAAATCAAATATTATTGAAATAAATAATATTATATTATTATTTAGAATTTAAAATAGTTAGTCTAATGTAGACTAATTTAACTAGAAGTCCATATTATAGCTAAAAGATCATATTTGAATTCTATTTTAGACTTGACAATGGCTAGACCATTGCCAATGTTCTAAGAATTGTATAATTGTTTTGATAAAAAATATAATTTATAGTAAATTTTGTATGTATTTATTTTTTAAAATAATTATATGATATTTACAGGCTTTATTATATTTATTATAAATTGTTATATTAAATATGTGAATTTATTATGAGTTATTATTTATTTTCATGAACCACTATATCAAAGAAATAAATTGATTCAATGATATGAATGTGTTGTTTCAAAAGAGTGGATATGAATTCAAACCACTGTTTTTAATACCATACCGTACCCGGCTGGTATTTCGGCCTTACCTTCTTCTTCTAATATTTTTTTTTTCATTTTTTCAAACTGTAATCTCATTTTTTGACCCCTAATTCAGACCAAACTATTTTATAATCTATATATGTATATATGTATTCGTGTATAATTTATTCATATATAGACTATTATTTTGAAATATAATATATATATTGGCTATCTTGAAACGGTACACGAAATGGTATTGATATCGAAATATTTCGTTCTAGTGCATTGACTGATACGACATCCGGTACGGTATTCAAAACATTGATTCAAACTACCATAACTACACTTTGATGCTTTAATTTTAAAAATGGATGTAATTAAAATATCATGACCTTTAAACCAGTAACTGCTAGTTGAAAAGTCACAACTGAAATGTTAAATAGATGTGTTTCAAACAAGTGACCTCGCTTTGAGAATGGAGGCGTCCAACTACTTGACCAGGAATGTCACATGGTCTTTAAGTGAAACATTATGAACTTTAAACCAGTAACTGCCAGTTGAAAAGTAACAAGTTAAGAGCTGTGATCTTTTACATAGTATAACTTCATTTTCTATAAATAGAGGATAAGACCCACGAATTTCATTCATTTCATTCTCTCATTTTTCAACCACTTAATACAATTTTGTAGAGAAACCTATAATAAAAAACTTCAGAATTAATATATGTAGTTTGTGACTTTGTTATATCCTGAATGTGAGTTGCTTGTAATCCGGTAGTAAACTTTTTTAAATGGAGGCAATTATCACTTTAAAGACAATGTTTTACACGCTTCTAAGTCGCATTTATTTTTTTAAATTACTATATTTGCATAATTTTTTTCAATACATTAATGATTGTGACTATCATTTCTCATTGCTAAAACACCGTGAAAGTGAAAATCACATGTAAAAGTGTTTCTGTTTTGCCACTTAGGTCAGTTCACCCCTCTTATCCATGTAAAAGTGTTTCTCCACCAAACTTATCCATGTCTGTCAACGTAAGGCTACAGACAAGGAAGGGCTATCAGGCAACCAAATCACCAAAAATTGTTGAAATTAGGTTAATGGTAATGCAAGGAAAGGCGACTTTCTAGTGAAAGAAGTCCCTCCCAAAAAAATCTAAGCAAAATATTTTAAAAATAAAAAATTTAATTAACTCAATGAAATAACATAAAAAATATCAAATATATATTATGTCATTATTAGTTTTAGAAGTATTCAATATAATAATTATTTCATGTACTCTCATTTTAATAATATACTTCTATTTTATTATTATTAGTTTAATTTATAACGTGAAAATTATAAATAGTAAAATTTAATTTTTGAGTTTTCATCCTTTGAAGAGGCAAGAGATCACTTTTTTCCAAATGTGAGGATTATTTATAGAACTTTATTGACAATAATGATTATAATTGCTTCTAAGGTTTGTTTGGGATATTAAGAATATCTATAAATAATAGTGAAATAGTTTAAATTAAGATATTTTATTTAGTTTTGGGAAGGAGAGGAAAAATTTTGAATTAAAAAATATTTGAGAATACATGAGAACAGTTGTGTTTCCAAATAGACTATAAGAGTCTAAAGTATGTCTTATTTGATAAAATCATCTCTAAATAAAAAATCTCGTGATTGGCAAGGAATCTTAACTGACGAGGCTTGTCTCATCAAAAGTTCACGTCGATAAGACAAGTCCGGTAAAGATACCTTCATTGGCTGGACACCATCAACTCCAATATCATATCCTCCAAAAAATACTTCACAATGTAAGGCACCTTGATCTTTATAAATACACTCCTAGGTATGTATTGTGATTAAGATCAAATTGATTAAGAGATCATAGATTTTCTCTAACTTAACCATTAGAGGTATCCTCATTAGATTCACCCAAAGTTGTTTATCTGATTGCACGTTGCTGGAGAAGCGTTGCAGCACCGTTAAGAATTGCATCAACAGTGAATATGTAATTGCAAGGTCTATAAAAGAGATCATCAGATGATTTGAAATATGAAAATATACATCAAAGTGAAATGGTGCAAGGGTTGGAAAAAAGGTCTTTGTGGGATCTTAGCTACAAGAAAAGAAAAGTAGATGGATGCTTGACAGCAAATCTGGACGGTTCCAAAAAAAAAAAAAAACTAGCATGTCGGCATTCATCAACACATACAAAACATAATGAATGTGGCTTTATAAATAGAGCTACCACTTCTCATTCCTGAACTGGAACTCTGACTACAAATATCTATCTTTCAAGATATTTTGGTAAGAGTAATATTATGTACAGTCATTTTTTTATATTTTTTGTGTATTTTATTGATGTGATTGACTGCATCAAAAATTTTTTTTTTTATAAAAATTCTATTTGCAGTTATTTTTGTATACTCTTTTACGCACTCTATTGATGTGATTGATTGTACATTAAAAAAGAATTAATGCAGCCAATCACATCATTAGAATGCACAAAATATACATAAAAGTGACTGTATATAATATTACTCTTTTTGTTTTGACAATTTTGAGAAAACTTCCTCCACTCTCCACTTCGATTTTCTTACTCTTTAGAATCCAATGCTGGAAAAACAAAGTGGGGGCATCTAAACTTCACAAAGGTAGGAAGAACAAGCATGCATAGAATCATGAAGCTTTTTTTTTTTAAAAAAATTGTAACCCTCGAGTCTTTTTTGTAACTATGGTTTTCTTTCGTTAAAAATAAGTGTTATCAATAAAATTAGAATACCGTCTATCTTTCTTAAAAAAAAAAAAAAAATTATGCAAGTGCACCAAGATACATACGAGCCAGATGTTGTAAAAGAAATAGATAAAGAGCCAAGGATGAAGCCGGCCCAAGATGGTGCGGATGAATGGCAAAAATGAAACCTTGACCCACATCCACAAGTTGGTCAGTCTCCAAAATTGCCCTCTTGAATAACCATCTCCGAATCTCTTGACATCAAGCAAAAGACATGCGGCTGACTCTACTTGTTGTTGGATTTCTTTAAATCCATCATTTTCAATTTTTTTGGTTTGGAATTGTTGAATTGTGATGGTTTTGGAATCTATTTCTTACTGTTTAAAACTTTTGAGATAATTATCATCACCATTTTTCTAAAATAAATCATTCCAGAATTTTATAAAAATAATAATATACTGTCAAAGAAAACGAATATATAAATATAAATATATAAACATTGTGTATATTATATGTATACGTGAATAATTTTATTTGAAAGCCTTCACACCATATACTATTCATGTATTATAATTTAATTTATAAAATAAAATTTAAAATTTAAATCTTACAAATTAAATTATAGAGAAATGATAATTACAGTTGTGAGTGTGCAACTATCGTATAATTATTTAAAAAAAAAGTAAATAAATACAGAATTTATATAAAAAAATATTAATTTTTTAATAATAAATTTTAATATTTTCAAAACGATTGTATTGACATATTTTACAATTATAAATAGTATAACTCTTATATAATATATTGAATGTGATATATACACACGCCTTAGTTTCAATTTGCCCGTCCACGCGAATCCAATGTGGCTCGCGTTGTCAACCACTGTCAACAACCTTAGACTTTGGGTGAAAACCTCAAGTAGGCTGTCGATTTTCCCCACCTTCAAGGATCCAACGGCCAGGATATTCCAGCCGCAAATATTGAAGAACCTCCTCCTAATCTAGAACGTAAAACAATGTCAGCAAAACTCGTCTTTATTCATTAAAAAGAATAAAGCTTTTTGTTCGTCACTAATAACAGTCGCATCGGTACTCGGTTGTCCTAGCCTTTCAAATGCTCCTTGTTCTCATCATTTCGGTTTGAAAGCTTCGGATCCTTTTGTGGCTTTCTGGGTATCTCTCTCCTTTTTCATTCGTCTTTCTTTTCAAGGATTGTCCCCGGCTTACCATTATTGTACGTCAAGTACTCTGATAACACTATCTTCTCTACTTTGTGTTTGAGAATAATTTGGTATATCTTTATTTTTATTCTTTTCTGTTTTTTGTCTTCTTTTTCTTTAGTTTAAATCATTTGCGATTAACTGCTTAAGTTATGGAATCTTCTGAAATTCGATATTTGGGTTCTGGTTTTCGGTGATTGCGGTTTTGGATTCTTATACAATTTTGTGAAAGTTTGTTGTTGTCTATTGGTTTTTTTAACCTTTTTATTCTTTCTTTTGTGGGTTTTGTTGGAGCTGGGTGGCTTGATCTTAGCTTAACTTGGTTTTACATGATTATGGGGCTAGATTCCTACCCAGGTTTTCCCTCATAGATGATAAAGAAAGTATAATCCTACAAGCACTGAAATTAAAAAGCTTTTCGCACCCCCTTTTCATGTTCATTTACTTCCTTTTACCGGGAATTGTGTTCATTTATCCAATATTAAAAGCTCAGTTTTAATTGCTTGTTTGTGACTCAGATTGAATGGATTCAAGTTTTAGAATAGCAAAGTGGCTACAGGGACCGAATACCCACCTTTTCTTTCCATGTTAGATGAAGGTTACAGCAAAGGGACTGCCAACCCAATGATAGATGATAAGTCGGAAACTGTTGAGAGCATAAAAGTAGTGAACACGGGAAAACCTCCTCGGCACCTCCCACCAATACGGCACTGCATGAGTTCGGCTCAATTGCCATCTGCTGCTGATTTGGTGAGAAAACCTATACTTTCAGGAATCCAGCTAAGATAACTGTCCATCTTCCTTTCATGTTGAATTTGTATTTCATTTGATTTCCTGCCTTTGGACCCCTTTGCTCAGGAATTGGATATTGGGATGGTCAGCACAAAGTCACCATCAGATGGAAATATCATGTTTGAACCTGTTTTTCGTTCTGGAAGCTGTTCGGAGATTGGACCAAAACCATATATGGAGGATGAGCACATCTGTATCGATAATCTTCTTGAACATCTAGGTCCAATTGAACACTTCTCTTCTCCTGGAGCTTTCTATGGGGTCTGTAACTAAATTGTCGGACTCGTCTATTTAGAAATTATAGTTCTGACTTGTCGTTACTTCAAGTATTATATCAATGAATAAACAAGGCAGCTTGTTGATCATTATTGTCCTGCTGCAGGTCTTTGATGGCCATGGGGGTGTAGATGCAGCTCTGTTTATCAGAGAGAACATTCTTCAATTTATTCTTGAGGACTCTCATTTCCCCATTTGTGTAAAGAAGGCCATTAAGAGTGCTTTTCAAAGAGCTGACCATGCTTTTGCTGATGCTGATTCTCTTGATAGTTCCTCTGGCACCACCGCCCTGACTGCCATTATTTTTGGAAGGTAATTGCTGTTTCTGGTCTGAACTTGCCATCTGTGCTGTTGTTTCTGAAAATTTTTCGTGGTTGAATTCAAGTCTTATCACAAATTCAATAAGATTTAGTTGTTGACTATGGCTGTCTATGGTATTTGTCATCTGCATTATCATTGAGGCTTCTGATACATGTCTACAAGGAATAGGCCTGCAACCTGATCCACCGCAGGCAGTTTTGGGTCCGACCCGACCCGACCCGTTAACAAGCAGAGATGGAAACGGCCCGATCCGACCCACATTCTGCGGGTCGGATCAAAACTTTCAGAACCGCAGCATTTCACCTCTTTCTTCCCCTTCTTCCTTTCCTTAGCACCGACACCCCACCGGCACAACACCAACGCAAATCCACAGTACCAATTGTATCACAGACCCAGAAGCTCCACCATCATCAACCAAGTTGTTACTCATCTGCTGCCCAAGGGAGATTAGAGGCTGATTAAGAGACGAATTTTATGTCTTGAAAGAAATGTCCTTTCGAGGCAAAGGCCAAGAGAGGTCAGACGAAGCCACGAAGATAAACATCTTCTCGATTACGGTAGGCATTAATTGTACATAAATCCTTCGAACTATCCCGTGAATTCATAGCAGCCCACTGATCTTTACGAGCCCCAATAAGCTAGCTCTTGCCACCGTAAGCCGAGGTGTTGCTGGAGCACATCCCGCTGATGGTCAATCTGACCACCGCTAATAACGTGAAGCATTAATATGCTGTGATTTACAATATGAGTTTATGTTAAAGTAAGAACAGTAACCTCGCACCTTCAGATCCCCTTCCGTCGTTCTCGCTACCAAAGAGTACCATCAAAAGTTATGCTCTGAGTTTTCGGATCTTCAAATCGAGGAGAAGGAATACGATCTTGGAGGCAGGAGCAACGATTATGGAGAGAGAGAGAGAGAGAGTGAGAGTAGGGTTTTTTCGGGGAAGAAAGACAATGAAAGTGGAAACAGCCCGACGGGTTCTACAGTTTCGTCCGATAGACAACCCGTTCAACCCGCACCTAATTTCACCCAGAATTTATCGGGTGGGTTGGATCGGATCTATCGGACGGATCGGGCCCTTCACGTTTTCTGCACAGGCCTAACAAGGAATAATAATTGATCGGCTGTTAATGAAGAGATATTGATGCGTATATATGGAAGGAAATGGTTATTGTGTAGCTAAGTTGGACTTTGAAAATATCTTGTCTACTTTTTAACTTTTATCTGGATACCTTTCTTGGCTAAACCCTGGGATAGAACTTCACTTGCCAATTAACAACTGCACGTTGGCGGCTGGCAATAATATGAATGATGTGAAATTTTGGTTGGGAACATGTGAATAATGTTTTCATCTCTGAGTTTCTTTGTTATGACTCCCTAGTTCCTGAATAATGGTCAGGACCATGTGGATTCTTCACCTTCTTCTTCCTTTTCTATCTGGATGCAATGACTAATTTATTTAGCTTCAAAATCTCTCTTATTTGTTCCATATTTCTATTGATAAAGCTACTTGTGTTTGCTAATGACCGGTGCTTCCAGGGTGATGCTAATTGCCAATGCAGGGGATTGTCGAGCTGTGCTGGGGAAACGAGGTAAGGCAATTGAGCTGTCCAAAGACCACAAACCTGATTGCTCCTCTGAGAGACTAAGAATTGAGAAGCTTGGTGGTGTGGTATACGATGGCTACCTTAGTGGTCAATTATCAGTGGCACGTGCCCTTGGAGATTGGCACATGAAAGGTCCCAAAGGTTCATCATGTCCCTTGAGTGCAGAGCCAGAGCTTCAGGAGATGGTCCTGAGTGAGGAAGATGAATTCTTGATACTAGCCTGTGATGGCCTGTGGGATGTGATGAGCAGCCAATGTGCTGTTACAATTGCAAGGAAGGAGTTGATCCTTCATAATGATCCTGAGAGATGTTCAAGGGAGCTGGTTAGAGAGGCACTCAAGCGCAATACGTGTGACAACCTGACAGTTGTTATTGTATGTTTCTCTCCAGATCCACCACCTCGGCTTGAGATCCCAAAATTTCAACTCAAGAGGTGTATATCGGCAGAAGGTCTAGACCTTCTCCAACAGGTATTGGACCGTAATGTATGATTAGATTTGATTAAGCCTATGATAATGATGTGCTATGAACACCCAAACTTGGCTTGCGTTTGATTTAGCTTATGACTGGTTTAACAACATTGATCACGATTTGTACTCTGCTCAAGTGATTATAATACTTTTGTCCTAGACGGTAATCTTGTGTCCTTTTGAAGATTCTTGTGCCACCCCAGATACCCAAAAAACATGCAACGTTTGTCTCATCAGAAGTGTTATAATGGCTGTGTTTAAAGAATGCTTTAAATCAAACATGGAAAGTTGTATTTACAAACATGGAAAGTTGTTATTTTAAGGAATGGATAATTGTCAGAGGGGCAGGTAAAAACCTGCTGCAGCATACAGCGAACGAAAGTAGACCTACAAAATCCCAAACCCCCTCGCAAAAAAGGGGAAACAAAACAGAAAAGCTACTCATCAGAAAAAAAGAAAAAGAAAAGACAAGCCCATCCCAATGATTAAACGGTAACTCAAAACTTCAAAGAAAATACAATGAACTCGTGTACGCATGCCCGGCGAGAGAATCCTGGTGGAACCTGTTTTATCCTTCGCCTAGTCTGCAATAAAGAGAGCGGCTTTGAGAGAACTAAAAATGCCCAAAAGGAACACGCAGCAGCATCCAAAGATGATGAACAAAAGAGTGCAAAAAGACACACTTTTCTTGGGTTAAGACAAAAAGGACTTAATTTCAGAGGGGAACGAACTGGGGTTTATGGGGGAGGCACTATTTGGGGATGGGGATTTTCCTAGACTGCCTGATATTCTCTTTTTCCTTTTTTTTTTTAATCAAAAAATTAATGAACATAAAAGTGGTGAGGTACGTACTAGGTACTCATCCACAACCTTACCAATTCAACTTTATTTTGGATACTATGTCTTTTTCCTGTATTTTCTCTCTTTTTCGGTTATGATATATGGATCCTAATAATGATGACCCTTCTTCTCGTCCTCTCTAAACTTATTATGTGTTGTTGGAGAAAATGTGGGTCTTAAATTTAACCTATTTTTTAAAGAAATGAATGTACGAATCTTGCGCATATCAAGACTGCAAATTTGATTTCTAAAAAAAACACTCCATTCTTACATTCAATTATTTTCGTCCAAGTCTATTGTTCCATTAGCACATCCCCATGACTCTGTTTAGGTAACTAGTCCCAACGAACAGGCCTGTTAATAAAAGTGAAGAAGGAAAAGGGAAGAAAGTATGCATCCTCTGACACCACTTCTTCAATCACGTTGACCCTCAGCTCTTGGCTCTCCACATTGTACACATACAACCTGTGGCAATGTAGTATCAGGATTGAAATCGGACAAGACTTTTCACTCTCGTTTATTATTGCTAGAGGTAGGAAATCATCACAAAGGAAAGTCCTCAAACTACGTGGTACGAAAGGCATCGATGAAAGATGCAGCGTAAGCTGCTTCATCCAATATTGGTTTGTAGCATCCCTTAAGACCCAGAAATGAAATTCTTCTTTGGAGGCTGGATTGGCATAACAAAGGAATCCATTCGATACTAATAACTTGCAGTTGTACATTTCCGTGAAGCATATGTTGGGTTTGCATGGCAACTCTATTCTGTCCCTAAGCTCCTCACTTGCTATGTCAATTGATGATAAAAATGCTGCTCCCTGTTTTTCATTTTCTCCTGGAATACTTTCGGCTATCCAATTCACAGCCCCATTACAGACAACTCTGTCAAAATATACCGCGGGTTGACTAGGATTAACAATCTGTGGGAGAGCAAAGCTCAATTCCCTCCAATCAGCATTCTCATTTTGGTCAATATTATGATTTTGACCCAGAATAAATATATAGCACCTAATGCTATTATAACTAAGACAAAACCAAACCACCTTATACTTCTGGATGGAAGCATCATATGCCAATGAATAGTAGTTCTTTGAACGCTTTGGTGGCACATGGCTGGTGACAGTTTTTGTGCCTCCAGTGCAGGAATTATAGATGTGTAAATCGCTTCCAAATATAGATTTGTGAAGTATCAGCCCGTCGCAGGCATCCTCAATGCGAATGACTTCGCAGCAGCAGTGCTGTAATCTTCTACCCGTCAAAATGCCACTCTCAACTCCAAAAGTAAAAGCATGGTATTCAAACCAGGAATTCTTTTCAATGATGAACAACCGGTTAGATTTCTGGATGTCACAACGGAACTTGAGGAAGTTTGGATCACGAATCGTGCTTAGCCAACATTTTCCGACCCTTTTACAATGGACAAGGCTTTCTGTCGGAACCCTTGCTAATATCTGAAATAGGGCTTCTGGATCAATCTCCACGAAGCCATCTTCATTTTGAATGTCAGAATTAGATTCCATTTCCGTGTTGCTCAGCTGCACAACTGAAGTTTCCTCAAGACCTGCAAATGATACGAATTTCATGTAACTGAACCCTGGTTAACAAGAATTTAAAATGCACATAAAGAATCACGATGGACAATACAAAAAGGACTCCCAACTCTTTTGCTCATGGAGATGCATATCACAGATGGAGATCAATTAACAAACAAAAAACACCTCTTATTTCTTGCATAATTTTCTTGATGGAAACTTGTTTCAATCGGAGAGAAATAATTGTGAAGACAAGCGTATATATAGTTACATTTTTTTTTTTTTATGCAACTTGGCCCCCACAGGATGCCAAAGAAGATGGGTTCAACGGAAATAACAAAGTCCAATCCTAGCACTTCTATGTGTAGACATTCCTCTGACACTAGTCTTTGAGTCCTCCGTCCATTAATGCTGGGGAAACTACCTAGAACTTGGAATGGGTATGCATATTGGTGAGGATTGATGTGGCAATCAAGTACCTGAAATTACTAGGCGTATTATGTTTTCTGGGTAGCAATAGGTTATTCCTTTATGAGGATTTTAGACGTGCAGGTAGTCTTTACAAACCGTCCTGAATTGTTATCATATAATTCGTTTGCAGCAATACATGATAATTCATTTACCTCGAGTATCATCATCCTCTTGGTTACGAAAAGAAAAACAAGAAAATAGTATGGCGGATATGACAAGATTAATCAAACTAACAAACAAAAAATGAGATTATCATACGTATCTTTCTCAAGTTAAGAACCTAGAGAAAGTTCATAGGAAAGATCGCCTAACAATCGGGATTGGGTTCTCCTTCCACTCTTGAGTCTTTGACCATGCCGTCTAAACTTACAAGCAAATCTTGCAAGGATCTTGCCCAAAGCAAGAAAAGATTTACTTCCAAAATAAAGCGCCTCCCATTTCTTGCAACCTATATCCCAAAGCAAGAATCTGATGGGGCCTACGTCTTTGGATTGATCCTTCCTCATCTCCCAAGGTAAAGCATGCAAGTACATAAATCCAAAAACAGAAGTTCCTCTGCTACTTTCATTCCTAAAATGTAGCATAACAAGGTACCCTACTGTACAATATTAGGACAAAATTTATGGATATCAGGTTTACCTTTTTGTGAACTTGTAGACGCCATGTATCCTTGGAGCGGGCAATCCAATTCTCACAACGATTCTTTGTACGTATCTTGTAAATTCTTTGAAATACAAAACAAAAAAGATTTCTTTATTATGAAGGTAATATGGGCTCTTAGCAGATACTCAGCCAACACAACCTCGCTTCTCTCTCATGCAGGAAATTGCATGGGAAGAGAGTTGATCGAGACCACCTGCTCCAACTGAATAAACTCCTATATTATTTCGTGACTAAAGAATTACATTTGAAAATGTTCCATTTATAGACGAATTATGGCGGTTAAGGTTTTGAGATTTATTAAGGCCATTGAAGTTCGTCTTAGTTAGTCTCATCCCTAAACGACAAAGAGAAACTTGTTATAAAAGAGCTTTATTACGGCGAACCTTTGTTAAGACGTGATTGGCCTTTCTTACACCTTTAGGCAACACAAACTTCTATAGATTCACCCTCATGGAAGATATCCAATTTTCACAATGGAATGATTGGTTGTTCGTTTTCTTTTTTTTCTTTTTTCTAAAACAAATAATAATAAAAAATAGCTGTTAGATACAGCCTTAGAATATGCAAGCTCCTCGTACTCATTTTAAAAAATAATAAAACCTGTTTTTAAAAGATAAGTTTTTCATATGAATCACAGATTTATCCAATATTTTTTTAAAAGATGCTCAAAACTTATACATCCTAAGAATGTACAAATCATTTTCCTTCTTAGTTAGTTTGTCTATTTCGAGATCAAATGATTATGTTTTGAGAGGCATTAGATGTTCGTGAGCTCCTCTATTCAATCTTTTTCCAGTTTTATGGTACCGGAAATCTTAATTCGTACACATTTCCCCCCACAAACAATTGAGAGTTTGAAAAGGTTAAATATTTGATGACTCGTATCATCTTTTGTATTATATATTATGTTCTAAATCTATGCAATGACATGAACCAAAGTGATATTATGTGCTGACGCCATAAGAGTGGTCCTGTTAGATTTTATTTAATTTTATTCTTCCAATAGAGAGCACGCCTACGACATAGAGCCCCTCGCCGTGTCCGAAGGTGGTTTTCACGTCTCATGAAGCATGGCAAGCTGGCCGTCTTGTTGCTTGCTTGTTGTTCTTCTCGCTAGCCATGTTTGTTCGGAGACAAATGGAACATAGTCTGCTTGAAGATTTCTCCTCTTTCTTAGAATGTATTGCTTCAAACTTCCTATGAACAAGCACATTTCTTCCATGAAAACAATGGCATTAATAAATAAATAAAAAATGAAGAAGTTTACAAAAGTAACGGCATCTCTATGTTTTGTTTTTATTAATACATCTCTATGCTTGAATTAGGACCATCTGGCATATGTTTACCCTCTGGAGAATTACCAGATTGACGACCATAAAAATTTGGTGCATCCTACATTAAGCTGTTAAACGCTACAATTACAGAAGTTGGTATAGCTGTTAGAAACTCAGCCTGATATCGGTTCACATCCTCAAGTGTAAATGGTACTGATCATCTAATTTGTATGACTGCTATCTGCTTCGAGATCAGTTCTTTGGCCTGAACCTCAGTGTCTACCAAATAAAGGCATACTTCCCTCATAAACTCTGTTCATGGCTCTCATTCACGCCAATTAATCAAACAGAACTTCGCATCATTGGCACCAAAATGAAATTGAAGCCAAGTAACGCATCGCTTAAATTCCACTCTATTTTGTTACAACAGTTTTAAGTATAAAAAGTAATGGCGGTTCGTTACAAACTATAATTTACAGTGTCGTAATTACACTAACCTGTTTTTGCATCAAGAACCTTCAATGCCAAGCTGTTTGAGGGAATCTGGACTAACAAGGAATATGCGTTTTGAGGTTTGGTATCTAAAAACAACTACACCTTTATATGCTGTCCTTGGTATACCATCCTGGAAAATTCAGGAAAAGGAAGAAGATGAGCAGGGCATACTTTTTACAAAAGTGATGGATAAAATCAGTTTCAAATAATCAATCATATTACAAGCATCTTTGCAACCGCATAATAAGCAAAAGAGGCTGGGTCATTAAATAGTCCAGATTATATTTTGTGGCTGCTCATGTGCTAGTACAAGTATGTGAGAGTGCACACGCACGCAATGTGTATGTGAGAGAGATTATGCAACTTTTTGTAAGTGGGGAGTGGTTATTCGTGCAACTTCTTTATTATTTTCTTATGTCAACCTGAAAATAAATGCACCATTACAGGGCACCTAGGAACATAAAACGCCACGGTATGACTGAAACATAATTTAATTACCAGGTTACCATGTGAATTTGACTCACAGCATTCACCATGTAGCGAAACTTGCTATTAAAAACTGTTTGAAATCCTCCTTGGCTTTCTTGTTATTGAGTAGTTTAAAGACAATAACAACAGAGAATGGTTCAGGTTATTTTTCTGGCTATATAATTGCACATGATCACTGTTATACTTCTATCACAAGTGCTAAAGAAATACAAGCTATCCAAATATCATCCACCAAATTCGTATAGATTAAAAAAATTTATTCCTTATATTACTGTAAATGTTAATGAAAGGTAAGGAAAAAATAACAGTGAGGAATTATACCTTCCACTCTTCAAAAATTCCAAACTGGCGTGCGATGCGTTCAAAATCGGGTTGGTCTCTATACTGAATGCGTACATCACCATCTATATTATATGCCTTTAGAACAACATCAATTCCTTGGATAGGTTTAGCATTTTTCACAGTGTCAGCAAAGTGCTTCATAAACTTGTCCTGAAAATTGGGAAGGAATTTTATTGACCATGAGTGTAATGAAGACCACAGTCACTTCAAAAAGAACTAAAATATATTTGACCTCCATCAGGTAGCTCAAATCCATTGACTTCCAATCAACCTGTTGGAAACAAAAGACAGAAGCAAAGATCAAATTGAAGACAAACATACATAAGCATTGAATCATACAAGACAGAATAGAGAGAAATTAATACTTACCTGGGCATCATTCATCTTAATCGGCTCAAGATAATTTTTAAAGAACTGCCCCATACTAGAACCCTACAAGAAATCATATAGACTTTCACAAATCCATACTGATAAAAGATGGCAGCATGCACTCAGAAGTTTAATCTCCAAGTCATCAATCCAACAGTGAACCAACAAAAGCTGCAATAACATTTAGCATCAACCCAAAAGTGGCACTTCAAAATTATGAAAATGGGTGATTTTCAAACAAAGCTTTATCCAGTGCATAGCTTCAAACAAAATAATGAAGAAGATTTGGTGGCATTGCCGATAAATTTCTAGTATTTCAATCCATAAAATGCATGCACAGACATTGCTAAATGTTTACCAAGCATATATACCAATCTATGCTTGTATAAGAACCTAACAAAAGGATTTAGAGAAAAATATATATCTTAAATGTGAACCAATATACATACATGCTCTCCAAAATTGTATGTTCTGCAAACTTCTGGACGGATAAATTGTCGACCTTTGTGATTCTCTTTCAACCTCAACCAATCATCCCAATAAGTAAGGTTTTGTTAACGAAAATGATAAAAAGTCACGCATCAATATGCATGGATAGTCAGATCCAAGCACACAAATATACTAAACTAACAAGGATATGCACTTGGCCATTTTGGAGATAGCTCATCCCATGTAGATCTAGCCAGCATCCACCCAAGTCCAGGAAAGAAATCCGAACGATAGAGTGCATCTAAGAAGATGGTAGATCAGGGGACAAGGTACAGAGAAAATTTATTTCATATAATCATTTAATACACAAATCATACGAAAAAGGGGAGAAATTTTGAAAACAAACTTACGAGGATCATGCACAAACTGTTTTTGTCCATTGTCATTCCAAGAGGAAACAGCCATAATGGACCTACAATTATTCAATATAAAACAAAATTAGAGAAAAATAAAAGCTACCAGAATTTGAAACTATAACTCGTATATAATGATATCCAACATATATGAGGTTGAGTTCTCCCAGATTACATACTTATCCTTGTCAAGGAGAGCTGCTGTAGCCTCAAAGTAATCAAAAAAGTCGGGGGAAATTTCCATATCATCTGTGCCCAAGTATATTTCTTTATCAGTATACTCTTTTTCCGACAATTAAGAGAAATACTTGAGTTTTGGGAAAAAAAGGGAAGAAAAACTAAAGCAAGACCATTTGACCTTCAAGTATGATTACACGGCTGAAGTTATGCTTGTAGAATAATTCATCCAATGCCCATTTGTAATGACCTGAAAAGACAGCTTTTAGGCAGTGAAGTTTACATGACTTATAAAATAAGAAGGAAACCGTACTCACGGGCAATTTTGTAGTATGTAACCAACTCTCCATGACGTTCAGTTTGCACTGGTTTATAATCCAGGTGCTGCAATGAAGTAAAGTCAGTGTTCAAGGTAACCTGGACTGGCTGTAAAGTTGACACTATTCTTCAGGATATACATTGATGATTGAACCTTATACTCACTATGTAATGAGAGAATTTTGAGAAAATACAACTCTTTATATAACCAAAAAAAAAACTCATTTTGTATTCATTGGAAAGCACTCCAAGAAAATTATTGAAAATAAAATTATATGCATGATGGTTTTAACACATCGACATATCAAACAGTTGCAGGAAATGCCTCATGTACCCATAAATCCCGTTTGGACAGCACAAAAAAAGTCCAACTTTTTCACTCCACAAAAGCACCACGTTAAAATGAACAATACCTGCATATATGTTAGCTGATCATAACTCAAAGCCTTACTTTTAACATCAGGAGCCAATCCATCCTAAGAAAAAGTGAAAGCCGTCACATTGAGCTGTTTAATCACTCTTAAATCTTAGCTAAAGTAGGATTTATCATTCCAATAAGACAAACCTAACTCTGTGTTACAGCAAAAAGAAACCTACACATGTAAATACCTGGGATACAAAAAGAGGAAACTTCAAAGCAACAGAACTTTGATATCTGTTAAAAAAAAAAGATAATTATGCCAGGGGGTCAAATGAAAATCTGTAACATGAAATTAAAAAAGAGAAAAAACATGGTACACCAGCTGCAAAGACTAAACATACTTTAAGACAGACTTAATTGTCCTCTCTAGATAATCAGCCCGATTGCATGCCATAATAACAACTGCTGCCAATGGCACCTAATAAGGTTGACAAAACCTGTTAGAAGGATTAGAAGTGATGAACTGAGAGAATTAAGGAAGCTATATGGCACCCTAACCTGTACTTTATCAGTCAATTCCTCCAGGCCTTTCCCTGAAAAATTAATGAAGAGAAGATGATAAGAGCCTTGAATTGTGTCAAACAGGCGATTCAATAGAATACCACAATGACATAAAAGAAATGTGCCTGATTGCAGAAAATTTAATCAATAATTTGGAAATACAGAAAAATACCAAATAATTACTTAAAAAGAAAAAAGCTAACGCCAATTGACCAAAGAGCAGCAAAGGAAATAAATCTGTATAATCCAATAAGATGGATATGAATAGAGAGTTCCTGATGTCTTTCTAGGTGAAAGCACTGAACCAAGCCTGAATGGAAGTGGTATTATCTGGCACAATAAGACAGGAGAGGAACCTTCCAGATTATCTTCCACACACCTTTCAGTTTTGGGGAGATTCGGAAGTAATTTATTTTGGAGATTAATTTCCCCAAAAATTTCAATGGACTTTTGCCCTAGTATATGGTTCAGATAAGAAGTAAACCTTATTGCACTCAGTAATGTTGGTCTTTGAAGCCCTTGCCATTTCAAATTAGATGTTTTCAGGTTTCTAACCTTTTGAGAGAGAGAGAAAAAGAAGAAGAAGATAGAACTTGAATGTCAATACATGTTCGATATAAACATATAGGTTCTAAGTGTAAAAAATAATCCATTAGTGATGAGTTTCATTCTACCATTTGGTGGATCCTATCCATTATAAACCAAAATTCTCAAAACAACAAAGTTTATCAGATGTCATGACATCACACACAGAAATATTAAGAGATAGAACAGGAGAGATTTTTTTGCAGTATTGATAAACACATACTTTCAAGTTCTTTAACAAGGACATTCAGTTGTCCACACTCTTGTTCTTGGCGTTTCCTTTCCTCTGAAATAGTAGCAGTCTTAGAAGAATAAGTACCAATAATGATCTGAATTTTAATCCCACAGAGAGAGGGGGGGGGGGGGGGGGGGGGGGGGGGGGGGGGGGGGGGGGGGGGGGGGGGGGGGGGGGGGGGGGGGGGGGGGGGTCGCTAAAAGGAACATATTTAATACTATTTCATGGGTAGAAACTTAGGAACTCATTCGATAGCATCCAACAATTCCAATACCAGATCATATTGGCATTGATATCAATGATATGTCATCCAATCATAGTTGTTCACAACCTGGGAACTCATTAAATGATCTTGTGTAAATAATTGCTTGATAAAGCTTCACAAAAAATAATTACATAAAGCAATTTTAAAACGAATATGAAACATTTGTAACTCGCTGTCAACCATTATAATTAGTTAGTCGTGGCCAAACCGAAAGGTCCCCTCTGTTTTCTCTTCTCTTAGGACGTGATATCCAAAGACATTTGTTTAGCTATCTATATCAGATTACAAGAAGAGAGTGAATCAATCCAGCGCACCTTCAAGTGCAACAATTCTTCCTTGTTGCATGCTTATTTGATCAATTAGTGATCGCATTTGACTCGTACAGTCACTCTCTGATTCAACCTGTCAGAAATAAACCAATGTGAAAGAAATGCCAAAATATAATAACAGCGGCAATCACACTAACACAAACAGGCATAGATATGAAACAGGCTTGGACACGCACCACGGCAGCAAGGCGATCAGCATATTCCGATTGGGTAGCGAACAGCCGCACCTACGCGAAAAAAATAATAATAAAAACTTTTTGTTAAAGTACACATTATGAAATCTAACTTTAACATTCAAGAAAAAAATAATTGACAAATAAATTTTACAAACAGCCTTCCTCTTCAGCGATACGCATTCATGGTTTTAGCAAAACCATTTGAGCGACACAGCAAGATTGGTGATAACAAAGCGAGGAACTTTGGGCGTGAGTTTTCGTCTAGATTGAGAAAATAGAACACATGCATGCATACATACGAAAACACATTCCTATAGATAAGGGTTTTTGCGTGGGTACCTGGATGTAGATGAATGCCACGGCTGCAACGAGGAGAAGGAACCGATAATCGCAGACTGCGTTTGCCATTTCTATATGTATATATATATACAGACACACAAACAATCACACATATACCTATAAGTGTGTTATATATATACATATGTAGCAAGGCTCTATATGTTATGTTGAAGATTTTGAATCTGTTGGATGTGAATCGGAGAGATGAATATTTAAGAAATTGTTGGTTCAAATCTGCGATTGCGAGAGAGGTTAATCTACCTTATTAGCTCTGCCACTATTCATAAGCGCATATTGGGTTTTTCTTTCGCGTTTACTCAGACTCTGATCTGAGTCAACTCACGACTTGCTAGAATAGTAAAATGTTATATTTCACTCTTCATCGAATCCATTACATAATTCTCAGCCTTTTCCAATGATCTTTCTTCTTCACGAGTTTAATGGTAGGGCCAAATATAAATCCATTAGTTGTTAAAAAGGCTTGAAAAAAATGAAACTTTCTCGTACAAATTAAGACTGACTTTGAACTTGCAAGTCTGTGGAAGAAAAAGATTGACGAGAAAGATTCAGATACTCTTCACCTTTGATCAAACTCTTTTCTACTTCTGAATACGAACCAATACCCCTCACAAAATTACGTAGGGGGTTGTCTCGATTCATTTCAAAATCCAGTTTTGATCTTCTAGCAGTTTTAGTTTTTCAAGAAAAATCGGTTTTCCCTCATTTTTATGTGAAAGTTGTGAACCTGTAAGACCGACTCAAAATATCATATGAGTACTTCGAAATATTACCTAAACATTTTGGAGGCATTTGAAAAGTCATAGGATTGGGTCTGCCGTGCCGTGAGTGGAACGATTATTTACGAGAACTCTTACATTTTTGCCACTTGTTTTTTCAAATTCAAGGTGCATTTTAAAACAAAGTGCTCTTACATTTATAAAGAAATTACGTAAAATTAATCTCATAAATAGATATAATTTCATTTAATCAGTTAAATTTATTTTATAATAAAATTAACTTTATAATTTGACTAACTATTTCAATCCACATCAATTTATGAGATTATTTTTATATAATCTTTTCGTGACTAGATTATTTTCCTAATTATGTTCAAGGTAATCAATTCGTCATGGTTCAACCACCAAAAACGACTATCATTATTTTGGATACTAGACTATTCTTAAAATATTCTATTGTTATTTATTATTTATTATTACTATTAATTATTATTTTTCATTACTATTCACATAATATATAAAATCACCTCACAACGTAATCTATAATCAAATAATGAAGTTGAATCCACTGTTTAGATCAAATTCACTTTGGAACTAAAAAGTTTTCGATCAAATTCACTTTGGAACTAAATGATATTTGGATAATAAATACGAGCATCTCATAATTTATTCGTGAAGTTCAGGTGCCTCTTTTATGTGACGAAGATTAGATAAGATTGGCTTGATTTTCTTTCTTTTTGTCAATGATTGTGGGCCATGGGGCATTTGAATTTTAGACGGCTACGGCTATGCCCTGTTGCTTATTTTTCCGTTCCTCCCTTTTTAATCCAGTTAATTGCTTTGGGGATGCAGCAATTTTGCTTTTTCAAACGAAACCCAATATATTTTTCTCAGAAAATCACGGTGAAAAACTATTTCTAATCTCCGGAAACCAAAGTTTTCACAGAACATCATGTTTAAAACTACTACCGATTTATGGCAACAAAAATTTCCAAGATTTTAGGGCCCCAATAGATTATCCCCACCTGCACTTTACAGAACTTCTTGTCATTTTCCTTTTCATGCATTTTTTTTTTTTTCCCGACACAGCTGAAAAATTCTGCCATCCCAAACTCTTTACCAATCCTTGAAGCCCCAAATAACAAGCCCAACACCTACTCTCTCTCAGAAAATATATTGCTGCAAATTTGTAGAATAAAGAAAAAAAAGGAAGAAGAAGAAAAATAAGAAAGGTTACAGAATTTGAGCTCATTCGGAGTGCATAATGGGGTGGGAAACAGGGTCTTCCTCTAATGCCTTAAGAGCTCCGCCGCCGCCCAGAGAAGACACACCGCTTTTGGGCGGGCCACAAGCTTTGTCCTCACAATCCAAGACCTTTGCCAATGTTTTCATTGCTATTGTGGGGGCCGGCGTTTTAGGCCTCCCCTACGCCTTCAAGCGCACCGGTTGGGTCATGAGCCTCCTTACGCTCTTCGCCGTAGCCGTTCTCACTCACCACTGCATGATGCTTCTGATCTATACTCGCCGCAAGCTTGAATCCCTACAAGGGTTCTCCAAGATTGCATCTTTTGGCGATTTGGGTTTCACGGTTTGTGGTCCAATTGGGAGATTCTTTGTTGACATTCTGATTATCTTATCCCAGACTGGTTTTTGTGTCGGTTATCTAATTTTCATCGGCAATACTTTAGCCGATCTTATCAATTTGAGCCCGGAAATTCTCGGATTGGCCCCCAAGAGCTTTTACATATGGGGATGTTTGCCGTTTCAGCTGGGGTTGAATTCGATTGCAACCTTGACCCATTTAGCCCCTTTGAGTATTTTTGCTGATGTGGTTGATCTTGGGGCTATGGGGGTGGTGATGGTTGAGGACGTGTTTGTTTTTCTGAAACAAAGGCCTGCTCTCAAGACTTTTGGGGGTCTTTCTGTATTCTTTTATGGTATGGGGGTGGCCGTTTATTCCTTTGAAGGTATTGGGATGGTTTTGCCATTAGAATCAGAGATGAAAGATAAGGACAAGTTTGGAAGAGTTTTGGCCTTGACAATGGCTTTCATCTCGTTAATGTATGGGGCATTTGGAGCGTTGGGTTACTTCGCTTTTGGTGAAGAAACAAAGGACATGATCACGGCTAACTTGGGGGCAGGCTTGGTGAGCACTCTGGTTAAACTTGGTCTGTGTGTGAATTTGTTCTTTACCTTGCCTATAATGATGAACCCTGTTTATGAGATAGTGGAGAGGCGGTTCTGGGGTGGTAGCTACTGCCTTTGGCTGAGATGGTTGCTTGTTTTCTTGGTGAGTTTGGTGGCTTTGTTAGTCCCAAATTTTGCTGACTTTTTGTCTTTGGTGGGGAGCGGCGTATGCTGTGCTTTGGCCTTTGTTTTGCCTGCCTTGTTTCACCTACTGGTGTTTAAGGAGGAGATGGGTTGGAAAGGATGGTCTTTTGATGTGGGGATTTTGGTGGTAGGAATTGTTCTTGGGGTTTCAGGAACATGGTATGCTCTGGAAGCAATTCTCTCCGCAAAAATGTAATGTCAAATGAGTATCAACTGGGCAGTTTAGATTCGATTTTGATCTGTCTTACCATGTTAGTCACAAAAATAAGGGGTATGATATTGCAATATTTAAGCAATTGAATATCGCGTTCCGGTGGTGTTGTATTACAATTACCATTATGGTGGCTTTACATTTGGTTTTATAAAAAAGCATGTATGGGACAGGAAAGCAAATCTTTTCTTTTTTCATTTGGTTTTTCTAATCTGTTGTAACGATCTGAAGTATGCACTTTGTTACGAGCGTACTTTACTTGATAGTCTGGCTAGTTTGGGTACTAGTATTTTGATAATACTCTACTCTTATTTATTATTTTATTATTATTTTTTACCTAATTTTTATTACTTTTTACTACTATTTAATATTTTATCGTTACTTTTTCAATACTATCTACAGAATATCTGAGATCATCTCACTATCCAAAATCTCTGGTGATGTATAGTTAATCCTTCTTGGTGCTTTCCATTGTCAGTATTGGTATGGCATACATGTTAAGATGCCAGACCACAGCATTGATATGCAGTTCAACAAATCATAATAGAAATGTATTATGCATGTCAACAAACATGTCATTTCTTACAATAATGGGATCAAGGTGTCTAGTTTGTTTTTATAACGCTTCTATACTTATCTCATTTGATTTCATTTAATTATTATAATTTTTTTAAATTTTTATATAAAATAAAATAAATTATTTAATTTTTTCAAATTTTAAAATAAAAATAATATTAAAAAATATATTATAACAATAATTTATTTAATCTTTAACTCTTCTTCTTTTTACTCAACTCTTCTCATTTGTAAAAACAAACGTCTTATCTATTGATTATTTTGTATATCCTTTCCAAATGATGATTTGACTACATGAAATGGTTGATTGGCCATATTTTGCTACCATACATGCTGGTTGCTGAGAGCGTTGGCATTGGTTTGGTTAAATTCATCTTTAAATTTGGTCAATATCAACACTTATTTACATTTGCCTATTACATTTAAATTCAATCTCCACATTGGATTAGCCATTCATTCTCTATATAATAATAAAATATTATTCAATTAATAATTTTTTTATTTAATTTATTTTATCACATTTTGTAATTCTACCAATTAAATGTTAATAATAATTATATTCTAATTAAATTAATATTAAAAAAGTATTATTAAATGTTAATAATAATTATTTTCTAATTAAATTAATATTGGAAAAAGTATTATTAAATGTTAATAATAATTATATTATATTAAATTAATACTAAAAAAAGTATTATTAAATGTTAATAGTAATTATATTCTAATTAAATTAATATTAAAAATTATTATTAAATGTTAATAGTAATTATATTATATTAAATTAATATTTAAAAAAGTATTATTAAATGTTAATAATAATTATATTATATTAAATTAATATTACAAAAAATTTTTATTAAATGTTAATGGTAATTATATTCTAATTAAATTAATAATAAAAAAAGTATTGTTAAATGTTAATAATATAATTATATTCTAAATATTAAATGTTAATTATATTCTAATTAATTTAATTTATTTGTTTGGAATGAGAAATTAATATTTTAATGTTTGATGAATGAATAGTGGTCTTCCATATTTAGCTAACCACTGTAGCAAAAGTCTAAATTATTTTAGATTTGGCCAATCTAATGTGAAGGGTTTTTGAGCTAAATTATGTAAAATTTAGCCAAACATCTCATTTGACCAAGCCAATGTGGATGCTCTGAGATCTGTTTGTCGTTGCTTAGGTGGCTCTGTTCATCCCAAGTGGTGGTTAGGAGTTTTAGTAGACAAAAATTAAGATATTAGTTTGTTTATATAAATCATCTTATATCAAATAATTATTATCATTTTTACAAAATTTCATATAAAATATAATAAATAATTTAATTTTTTAAAATTTTAAAATAAAAATTATATTCTAATAATATTTCATCTCATCTCATATGTTAATGAAACTAATCCTTAAATTTTGTCTACGCCAGTATTGATGTACTAGTGTTAGTGTTATAGTTTTAGGAACAACTGTCTTCTATTTTGACACATTTTCATTCTCCGGTGGAGGTATGATATCTTGTACATATCTAAACCGTGTGTAGTGATGGTGCAGCCTGATTTATCTGTAGAATTTTTTTAATTCCTTTTAGCACAGGGAACCTTAGAATCTAGTTTCCTGAACTTACAGTCTATGGATACGGGGATTCTTGAGTTGGGAAATGATCGATTTGGGAACTCTTGTTAAATTTTAGTATTTCTTGAGGTTTAGGGTTTTGCTTAAATTTTACCATATAAAAAAAAAATAAGAATATTGCTATATTCATAAAAGAATCACATAAAAATAATCTTATAAATTGATGTGGCTTAATTTGATCTATTAGATTTATTTTACAATAAAAATAACTTTATAATCTAATAAATTATATTAAATTAGGTCAATTTATAATTTTTATATAATCTTTTAATAGTTAGAATATTTTCTAAGAAATAACGACTTTGTTTGTGTGACAAGCCTGAAGGAATTACACCCATATCCGTAATCCTTTTGAAAGGGACTACGGATACTTGTTCCACCCTTGGTAGTTCGTGGTGGGGTATAGGGCTCATGCTCATCATTTTCTTTTCGTTGAATTTGCGGATTGAACGGAATCAAATGCAATCAAGTGGAGTTAGCGGACGCTGCCTGCCCATACGTTGAAACTTAAGAAGGTTGGCGTTCGAGGGATAGGTGTAGATTTGCATTTGGTATGACTGTGGGCCATCCCTGGATATTGGAATATTATTTAATGGACAAAACTATACTTCCCGCTGAGGGCTGCCTTTCGTTGAGAAATCTTTTTTTTTTTTTTATAATTAAGTAAGTAATTTTTAATAATATTATAAATTATTTTTTTAAAAAATATTTAAAGATGTTAAAAAATTGACGAAAAAATAGAAAAAAAAAACATAGAACGCATTAGACCCACCCTTATTTAATTGAGCACACATATTCCCAAAAGAATGATTGCAAAAAAGGGTAGGGCTTGGCCTTGGGGCATAACGGCATATTGTAAAATTATTATTTTTTAAGTCAATCTCGTCAACAGTACGAACACCAACATCATTGTTAAAACGAACTCCGCAAATGCAATGAAAATAGCATACTTAAAACCGGGTACGATGAATTTTCAACAGCCAATGATGATCTGTTTGTGTTTAATTGTTGAAATAAATTCAACTCATCTCAAATCATAATTATTGATCAAATTTACTATTTTTTTTAACTTTTTATAAAAAAAAATTATACCCATCTCAACCTACTTCATATATTTTAATTTAAAAAGTTAAACCCATCTCAATTTAAAAAAATTAAACTCATATAGACTCACAAAATATTATTATTTACAATTTAGTTCAACTCATCTCAACATCCAAACGTTGACTTGTCCGGATCAACAACCAAAAATTTTATTCAAGATTGACAGATTGCTTACAATACAGATCACACCGCCTTTATGGCAACATAACATACTCATCAGTGTGTTATAAGAAAATTCTGTGTATATTCTCCTTTCAACAGGGCTTGAGACTGCCCTAACAAACAAGCTAGGAAAAATAAATGGGAAAAAAATTAATTTGAAAGTATAAAAAAAAAAGATGGGTTGGGTGGGGATACACAAGGACAAACAAGAAAAATAAA
Source organism: Carya cathayensis (assembly GCA_011037825.1). NCBI lineage: Eukaryota > Viridiplantae > Streptophyta > Magnoliopsida > Fagales > Juglandaceae > Carya > Carya cathayensis. The sequence continues at coordinate 3,360,402 of QGSO01000159.1, read as the reverse complement.
AATCTATATTACAAGCAATTAGTGGTTGCAAAGTACAGCATACTAAGACAAACCACTCCAAAGATAGCATCGTGAACAAACAGCACTCAGAAGAAGATAGTAAACCACACGGATAAGGTGCATTACCAACCAGCTAAAACGCACTCCAATTATCTAAGGTTCTCTTAGGAGTTTGACTCTCCAATGATGTTCTAAATGGCTCGGATCCAAAAGGGTCCGAGTCATCAAACGATGGGAATCCATGACCCTGATCATAGTCTCTACTGCTGCGAACTGAATCAAAGCGTGATAGTGTTTCCCGTGGGGCTAAAAATCCAGTGTCGTGTGAGCTGAAAGAATCAAATCTTGAGAAGCTGTCAAAAGTGGGTCCTGATGCCTCATGGTAATGCGGTGAATTGCCTGAACTGAAGAGTGGTGTGCTAGGAACTGAATCATCAAAACTAAATGCACTCTTCTTCTGGAAAAAGCCTCCTCCTGCCTGTGGTGACTCCGTTCTGATAGGGTTTAGACCAAACTCCCCAGATCCAAAGAAATAGTTCTCTCCATTTCTTTCTTGATCCGTCCCCTATTCAGTTTATTCATGTTAGACAAGGCATTTTCACATTGCATGTTGACAGGGAGCACAGCATAGTAATGACCAAACATAAATTTCAAAGAGACACCATAAGCTATAGAATAAAAGCTCTGCACGCCATCTACATAATTATCAAATAGAGAATGTAGTTTTGGTAATGTTACATCAACTTATGAATTTTTTTTAAGGAATACATTCTTGTATACACTGGAGATTCTGAACATGTCCTATGTCCTTAAGCTTTGGCCTCCCTTCCAGTTATTTTCCTTCACCATAAGCTTTCTTTATTTATACAACATTTTCATTAAAAAAAAATATTAACAGGACGTACTTCTAGCATGATTTGAGCAAAATTTCAAAATAAACATGGGGTAGAATTTGCCTATCAAAATAAATTTGCATACCTTGGAAGTACTGACTGGATTAAGGCCCCACACTGAGTCCACATCATCATTAGTGTCAAACGTTCCCCAAGTTGGTTCATCAAAACTCTTATCACCAGAAAACACAGACCCAGCACCCCCATGATCGCTGTACAAAATAATTACATACTCAGCTACATGCACATAGCTTATAATTACATCAAATGGAGGGGACAACCTAGAGAAAACATTTGAATCTAGCATAGAAGCAATAAAAACAACAGATCAATGACCTGTCAGGTAATCAAGTACTACTGTTTACCATGAACATGGGATATCTTATATGCGAATCTTCTATTCATGTATAAATGAGCAGGGTATGTAAATGTTCTTCATGCACATGCACTTCTAGATGTTACCTTTTATAGCCACCGTGTGAAAAAAGATAAAACATGTTGCATACCAGGATTAATGATGAGATGCATAACTTAGAGATACCATCATTTCAGGACAAAGGAGAGAACATAAAACATTTGGGAAATGTTATCTATTACCGATATAATTTCTTAAGCATCCTCTTTATATTCTATTGAGCCACTGTATCATTTTACTTTATTTTCATTTTATTTTATTGACCTACCACAACCTTTCACAGGCTAAAAAGACCTTTAATTGTATTGTCTTTATTACCACAATAATCCCACTTGATTTTTTGACGCTAAGATTAAAAAATAAAAGGTTTGAAGACAAAACATTTCCTACCATTTATGATTAATAATTCAATAGAGAGGAAAAAAAAAACTTTTCATCTTATAGTGGTTATTGATTTCCCATTACTTGTCTCTTTGGCTTTCCCCGCCACTTAACTCTTCTATCATTTTATTCTTATTTTTCCAATAAAGAAAAAAAGACTATATATCTTTTGGTTGATATTGACTCTACATTATTTACCCCTTTGGCTTCATTACCTCCGAACTATTCTGCTTTGAACTCTTTGTATTCTCACCAGTTAATTTTGATGTTTGTTAAGATATGAAAATTGTCCTTCCTTGAGATTATAAGAATGCTCTCGCATTTTAGACTTTTTGCGACAGAAATTTTAGACAATTAATATATAATAGTAAAGTGAGTCTTTCTGCGCATTGCGCGGGTCAATGACTAGTTTCATAAAAGACAAAACCTAGAACAGCACAAGGCAACACAAAAACAAACAGATGTCAAAAAGAATAATATCTCATATCAGATAAGCATGAAAGCTTTCTTTTCTTTTCTTTTCTTTTCTTTTTGACTCTCTAAATTCATCAGTTATAGGCCCATTAGTAATAAGAACAGTATGATGCATTATTGAGTAAAATGCATCATAAATAAAATGAAGAAGCAATAACTTCAAAAGAAAATAATTACAAATCTCAACGGACAATTAAAAACAAAGAGCATGTCTTCAATAATGAAAAAATCATGTGTGTTGGATCAAAAACTATCGATCAAGAAAATATTTACTACTCAGAAAATTAACAGAAATCTATAAAAGAATACCTTTGATAATCTTTATCACGCGGTGAAGCATCTGCATCCATTGCCTTGTCAAAGTTAAAATCTGGAAATTCTCTAGGTGGTCTTTCAATAGCACTCCTTGCTACAGGGCTGTTAGGAGTACTTTTTGCCAAGTCATCTTCACCTTTATCATATGCTGATCCATTTTCAACAGCATGTTCATTCATAATCTGTGGCTTTTCCAACTTGGTATCATCGCTAGGTGAAGCAGCAGCAGTTGGGCTCTCAATTGTGGAGGCTTTTTCATCCCTAGCTGATTTAAATTTCTCCCTTGGAGGGGCTATGACATTTTGGACATCAAGAGTAAGCTCCTTGACAGAAGTAAACCCTGAAAATTGTAGATTATGCATGAGCCAACATGAATATTACACCCCAGATCAAAATTCTTAAGGACAGAAAACCACCACGCACAACACAGATAAAATCATTATCACCTCTGGTTTACAGGAAACAAGCCACAATCAGTGTACATTACATAATTGATAAATGAAAGAGTACCAAAATATTCCCAATAATTATCATTGTATATACACTGAAATTACTACTCTCATGTATTATCATATGCAATGCAAGACTGGAAACCAAGGCATCACATGCTAAAAGGTGAAAACCACATATCACACTAGGATCTCTTTAAGTTGCAAAGTAAGACCACTTTGGTGCTTGTGTAATTATTGTTCCATACCTTCATCTTCAAACTTATCCCAATCTTGATCCCAGTCAGCAGCACCCTCTTGGATTCCAGGTTGCCAGCCTTAAAATAATTAAGAAAAAAGTATACAAAAAAATTTCAGTCATCACAATCAAACAGAAGGCAAAAGCAGTACAACACAAGCAGGATGAATAGAGTACAGAAGCAACAAGAAGGAACAAGCTCTGTGGCGGCCAAATCAACCAGGACAATCATGGTTTCTTACTACCAATTGGAAAAGGATTCAACCATATCCTCAAAGGAACAAATACCTTTTTTGATTGGTAAATAAGGTTTTATTGATCATAAGAATAGGCAAAGGCCCAAGTACATGGGTCATATACAAGAGCAGCACCTAGGAGTGGTGTTCTAGTGATCCTCAAAGGAACAAATATTGACAAACTTTAAGGAACCTTCCTAAAAGGTCACATTCTACATTCTTACATTTCTTCAGAAGAAGTTTGGGAAAAGCCAAAGAGAAAATTTGAAGATGTTGGAAAGTTCACAACAAACACATTTGCCATGAGTCCTACTTCATTCCAACTTGACGTACATGTGTTGTATTATTTATATTGGCATTATCAAAGTTTTCATTTGAAGTTATACATATATTTTTTATAGGTATTTTTTTTTTTTTTTTACTAATGTTAAAGAAGCAAGGCATTGTCCAATTACACAGGAAGTTATATATTAGCATCCTATCAAAGTCTAAAGCTTTTGCCGACTACCCTTTATCCTCAAACAATGAAAGCCAAGGATATGGCTAAAATGTCTAGTGGATGCCACATAACAATGTTAAGAAAGTGGAGGACTGGTGACTGTCTACTTTGGTAAATGAAATATACAACATAGTGAAAGTGTGACAGAAGCATACCAAAGGGAAGCTCAGTTAATGTCATTGGTTTCGCACGTAAACCATATTTCTTGCAACGCCCATTAAGAGCTTTCACTAGCTCATCAAGGTCTGATTGGATATGATCAGCACGAACCTGAAAATTTCAGTTGAAAATGAACTTCAAAGTTTCTCGAAAGGCATGCACGGGACCATATTTGTTAAGACATACCTGGAGAACACCATCAGCACTGCCATCTTGTTCCATCTTGACAATTGCCTGATATAGCTCCATTTTCTTCTCCTGTAAATAAATAGCATAGGATAAAATATAACTGTGAGGAATGTAAATGCCACTTTTTTTTATAAGTATAATGTCACACTTCTAATACATGAATGACCAATGGAAAGCTCCTTATGGGTCATTCTTAAAAAGAAGTAACAGAAACCTGTAAATCACGAAATGTAGCTTCTCCAAGGGTTAATTTAGAGGCTACATCACCAGCTTGCTTGTATTTGTCTTCATATTTCTTGGCTAGGGACTCGACCTAAAGCACAGATGGTTTTCGTTAAGCACATGGTTGTAAAAGAAAAAGGATAGAATACACACAAGCTCTACGTCCAAAGATACCTCACGTTTATCGGCAGATGTCCTTTCTATGATCTCGTTAAGGTGATTATCACATCTGCTCTTGTATAGAACCTAGTACCGAAGTGAAAAAGAAATTAAAGGAAGACATAGCCAAATAATTAAGCATTATTGCTTCCAATATTACTTATAAAGTGTGCAAGACTATAAAGAGAATAGTACAACACATGTCTAGTTCCCAGACAAAGAAACGTGATGTCTTTGCATGGTCGGCCCAGCTTAATATAGATTGCAATCTGGGAAGCTTCCCCGGGAAAAGGAAAAGGTCTACAAACAAGATGATTACATTAAGTGGATTGTTTTCTGAAAAACATGAAGAGGATTATACCACTAAATACACGTCCTTGCTGCTAGTATCAAGATGTTTATTTTAACTGTCAAAACCGCAGTACATTAGTTTGCAGAGAACTGCATATTTGGAAGCTCCTCACTTTTTGTCCTTATCTGTATCTAGTGCTCACATCATATCCATCCACATTTGCAATGTAATTTTCTTGCACATATGCTCACATCATATCCATTCACTGGTTTAATATGATCAGTGGCTCTCCCGGTGATTATTCATATTGGCACAATCAATATTTCTGACACAGAAATCCATACCTTACCAAGAAGGAACTATTAGATCTCCAACAACAACAACAAAAGGTTGACACATTCAATGGAAATAATCTTCAAATAGAAAGAAAGAACATGAATTACTCACAAGTTCCTGCATTTTAACACGATAAAACTCAATTTTCTGTCTAGATTCCAACAATTCTTTCTCCAGCTCTTCTACCTACAATGAACAAAAAGATTCAGGTCAAGAGGATGCTCAGTACTCCTAAAGGGAAGAACATGGCATCTAGATTAATATAGAAAAGCAACCAGAAGAAAATGGGGGGAAAACTTTTGCAAGTCTATATCTAGTCATGCCCTAGAGACATCAAGAAATGGCTGATAGCCAAGTAATATTATGAAAATCAATGTCACAACACAGAAGTTTAATGTTAATGCTACCTTGACATAGGCCTTGGAATTGGCAGAATGAACTAACAGAATACGAAATTAAGGGCAAAACCAAAAGTTAATTCATGGTTGTAAGATCATTTCATCAAATTATTTAATCTGACACTGTGAGAGCAATACCAAACGCTTGGTTGATGGGGTAAATTGCTAGTGACCATAACCCCATAATAGGGAAAACCCAAAGCACTCTGGTTTGAAAACATAAGGTCTACAAATCTAGAAAAGATAGATGGTAAATTTAAACTCTTGGATGCTAAATAAAGACGTTACAGAGAAGAATGGGCTTCAGAGTGAAAATAATTCATGAAGAAAAGAACAGAAATTTAACACTAATGTGGATCCATTTAGAGGGAGGAGGAATAAAGCAAGTGGCCTAACTTCACCTTTCATCCAAATGTAATTTAAAAACCTAATGTTGTTGCTTTACACCTAGATTTAAAAAATAATAAGAATCCAGTAAAAACTGAAAAGGTAAGATGTCTAAAAAACAGGCAATGTGAGAAATGGAAACAGAATAAGTGCCTTTTTATCAGCCTCTGTCGCTTCTTCAAACTTTGAATTGAGCGAGTTCTGCTCCTCCTTACTTAGCTGATTTACAAGTTGCTTCTCCAGCACTGGTACTTTTGACTTCTGCAGATTGGCCTCTGACCCTTCAGCCTGGGAGACTGCAACTGGTGGCCTTGGTGGTCTAGCTGCAACAGCAGTTATATTCCGAGTGCCAGAACTAGGAATCCCATGCTGTTGTTGAGGACCTTTGAACGAAATAGGGCATAAAGATAGGGGCTAAGTTTCAATAAATAATGCCAGTTAATATAATCTAGATGATTCATGGCACAGAAGAGTACCAGATGGAGGTCGCCATGTTGTGTTGGTGTAGTTGGTCACAGATTGACCAGGGGTCGATGAAAACATAATATTGCTTGGAAGCACTGCTGGAAGAGGACGTCCTTCCCTATACCTCTCCATCAAATAAAGAGCAATACAGAACTCCTCAAGAGAAAGCATGCTATCATTATCCTGATTGGATAAGTCCCACACCTGCTTTAAAATCTCTGACAAATATAAACAATATATAATGGTGAGAACAATGAGACCATGAGATTAAAAGTTTCCACAAAGATATTATCTGCATTAAACATAAATTAGACAAAACACATGGCATAGCCTTAGTTCACTGTTGCAACTACATTCACTATTGGCAAAGGAGCTGAAGAAAATGCACTCTATGAAAATAGAATTTGAAAAATATCGAGCCTCACATTTCTCAGACCAATGCCAATATTTGGAATCCAATTAACTTGGAAACTAGTGCAAATAAGATACTCCATCACTTGCAGGTTGCACATCAAACAAACCAACACCAATAGCTTTATTAGTCATGGTAGTGAGCCATACAACAACATGCTAATAAGAGGAGGTTGTGCAATATACGGGTGTAACAACCAAACAGACTCAAAAGCACGTAAAACACACAACAGGGAACCCAGTAGCTGAGCACCTCATACACTAAATGAGACACAAAATTAGTGTATGAGGTGCTCAGCTACTGGGTTTGGGGCCTTAGATGAGACACAAAATTCTCATCTGACCTCATCTCATCTTATTCCCAAATATAATTCAAATACAGAATTTTCAAATTAATCATTACAACTTTTTCAAACTAATCATTATAGTTTTTTCAAACTTTAAAATAAAAAATAATTCCAACTTTTTCAATCCCCAAACTAAAATAATATTATCAAACTATATTCTTACAATATTTTAACTTTATAATATTTTGTATTCAACTTTTTCTCTCTCCTTTCCCAAAATCCAAAAAATACTCAACTCAAACTATCTCACTACTATTCACAAACTATCTTACTACTATTCACAAAATTCTCATCTCATCTCACTCCCCAAACCTCCCTAATTCTAGCAATAGATGATCTGTGCTGTTCAACTGGGAAACTGGGCACTTGAAGACAAACTAAAACTATTGATGACTGTACCATTCAGGAAGTTAAAAGGGAGAAACAACAAAATAGTAATCCATTCAGACTGATTGCATCTATTATGCATTCAGACTAAATGAGTACACGATAAACAGTAGACCTTTGATTAACCATATCTGCAAGAGTAAGTGGCATACAACCCACAGATAAATTACTAGTAATTATTAGTTATTTATTTTGATAAGTAATTATTAGTTATTTATACCTATGGGTGAATGACGGGAATTGAACCCGCACAAGGTGGATTCACAATCCACTGCCTTAATCCAGTTGACTAAATCTGCCCCTATACTCCATGTAGTACAAATTACATGGAGATTGCATTTTCTACCAGCTGGGAAAATATTATTTAAATTAAACTGCAAAAGGATTATGCCATTAGTCTTGCAACAATGGACTGACAGGAATAGCATATAACTTATCTTTATAATTAAATATTGCTACTGTACAGGTAGATCTGAAACACATGTACATGTGATATTAGATATTAATCAGTTATTTATTAGCTAAAGATATATCTAATTAATATCTAATATTGCGGGTGCCATCATTTCTAAGGTTACTTTTTAAACGGCAAGGTCCACAGTGAAAAAATAGTTCTACCTCTTGGCAGTCGCCAACTCAGAAATAAATTGCGGGCTTCTCCACCAGTGATTCTCCCATCTCTGTCTTTGTCTACTTCAATGAACACTTTGGTATACTTCTGAACATCAGTCTGAGTCATCCTAGGCCATGCCAGCTGGGATTGACTGGAAGCAGAACTCTCAGCTCCAGGTGATATTCCAGATGAACTAGATGCAGTAGTAGTCTGTATTGAGACCTTCTGATTCTGATTCTCATGTGACCGGGCCTGCTGAAGCTGACCACCAACGGGTTGCATTGTGAGTGAACCCTGCAAAGAATCAAAGGCATTTGGCCTAACAGAAGGCTGGATACCAGCAGATGCTGGAACGACAGTTGATGGGACCTGCAAATTGCCTGCAGAAGTTGTATGTGCAGAAGAATCTTGCTTTGATTGAGATGGGGTAGCAGAAAAGACATCGCCTCCGAAAATAGAGTCAGAAGCAAATCCATTTCCAGATATATTCAGTCCTTTAGAGTCCTTAGCTGGTGTTCCCGATGGCTTCATTCCAGATGTTGCCAGTGTTCTAGGTGGTAATACAGCAGTTGATCCAGATGCTGCCAGCCCAAATTCAGCACGAGTTGTTGAGGGACCTATCCCACTAGCTGAGACTTGTGAGGCTGCTCCTAGTGAAGCTGCACCTGTCGTTCCACCTACCCAGTCACTTGAGCTGCTTGAGTTCGGAGGGCGGGGTCCAGTCATGGCACCTCCACTAGGTAATACTTGTGGAGGCCTCGACAACTGACTTCCTTGTGAAGGAAAATGCTGCTGGTTCATAACCACATTTGAAGGTACTTGTGGTCCTCTGATCGCAACATTGGGGGAGGACAATGGAGGAACAGCACCAACCTGAGGGCTAGGAGCTGCTACAGCGGAATTGAGCCGAGGTGCAGCAGTGGCAGTCAAATTGATCTGTGGTGCAGGTATTTTAGCTGACGCTGGGCCATATAATGCTGCCTTTACTATTTCAGGGGTTAGGTCTCGCTTACTTTGTGCCACAGTTACAAGTTTAAGGGCATTATAGAACTCTGCCCGACCAAGGAAACCACTCTGGCTCTGGTTGGCAATTGCCCATACCTACAGATAAAAATAAGATATCAATATAAATGAAAGCTGATTAAATCAGATACTATCTCTAGTTCAGTCTGTCCATACATCTTGTCCTCGTATTCTGCCAAAGATATAAAACCGATGTACACAAGAAGTTACAAAACCAACCAGCTCTAAAGAGTTGGCAAGCACTCCTCAAAAAAGAAGACTTGCCATAATGGTATGCTTGGTTTATTCTATCCCATGGCATACTACTCCAAGCTATCATACTTTTTTATCTCCAAACTTTCCAATGCCAACTCTTTAAGACCCATCTGATTCACTGAGGAAGTTCCTAAATAAAAGCAAAAAATAGGAAAAAAAAATGGAACACCAAACATCTCTAATAAATAAGGTAATGGGAAATGATTTGTGCAGTCGTAGGGTGTGCAAGCCCCACACACTCCCTTTAAAAAAAAGTTGGGGCCCACCATAACAAAGTAGGTTTTTTCATGTGAGTCCCAGACCACTATTTTTCAAATGGAGTGTGCGGCCTTATGGTATGCATGCCCCCGTCCCTGGGCCGAACGGAGCCGGTCACTTTGTTAGCCCCACTATTTTTCAAAGGGAGTGTGTGGGGCTTGCACACCCTAGAACTGTATCTAGCAATACTCCTCAAGCAAGTTGCCCTCCATGAGAACTTTCCAAAGAGACAAAAAGTAAAACATTGAAGAAAAAAAGGACTACCTTAGTAGGAGTAAGGGCTACACAATTCCAAGGATGTCATTATGCTCTATCCCAAAAGTACCTAATGAAATGTTAGAACCTCATCCTTTTTTACTTGTACCTGTACACACCCTCGCTTACGCTCTCCAAACCCCAATACATGGCTCCTTTAGAACTCTAATTCCAAATACGCCTCCAAATTTTAGAACCCCAATGTAAGAAACCTGCTTTGCCCCAGGAGCATATATACTCCACTAATTTAATACTTCCCCACCCCTACCGCCCAGGTTCATCCCAGGGATATACTCAAAACTTTAATGATAGCATCATACTGAACCAACCATCTTCCGATTACAGTTCAAATTGTTCATATGTATTGTGATTTACAACTTGTGTTGTAGTCTGCACTACAGCATCTTATTACCAAATAAAATTCTCAAAGACCGATGTAGGCATTTCTTGGCCCCCTTGCTACTACAATCTTCTTCAAAAGCTTGGTTCAACAAAGTTCACTGGAAAATGCAACCAAATGGAGTAATGGTAAAATACAACGTAGGCGTGCTAAAAATCTATTTTATACCGAAAACATCACATGAATTCCAGAACTTATCGAAAAACCAGCAATCAATAAGAGAATTATGCAATTCTAAGCAAACATCAACAGCTCAAACCACTCAGAGACTGAAATTACTAATCAATTCGATCCAGAGCACAGAAAATATGATTGAATTACACAAAAAGGCACATGCGAATATATGTGTGTGTATAAATATACCCATCCACAGCGATGTAGGGAGAGAGTTACCTGCGCAAGAACCTGTTTAGGCAAACCGGAGCCTTGGAAGAAGCCCACGGCTTCAGAGCCGCTGATTCGTCCATCGCGGTCTAAATCGGCTCGAAGAAAATATGTGTCGAAGAGATCCACATTCGGCCCTTGGTTCTGCGCCGACGCCATCTGGGTGGATTAAACAGCACGGCCGATTGAGTCCGAGTCTCGCAGATCAGAACATGGAATCGAAGGCAGAGCGGAGAGCATGTGCATGAGAAATGCTGGACGTGGGAAAGCAAGCCGAACAATGATGAACCAAAATCAGAGCAAAATTCGAAGCCCTAAATCTTTCAAATTATTGCTTCGGCCTCTGTTTCTATGTTTTCTTTTCTTTTTTGATTCGGAGATAAAAATAAAAAAAAAATACAGGAGAAAGAAAGAACAGATAGAGAGAGCAGAGACGAGATCGGAAGCTTTTGAAATAAAAATAAAATAAAAATGGTCGATGTCATTTTAATTTCCTAAGGACAAAAGTGCCCCGATTTTCATTACAGTATTTCAATCCTACCACTGGCCCAGTCACCGGCCCATTATGGGGCTCCCTTTTCATTTCCTTCCTCTTTTCTTACTATAGAGAGTGATCTTTGGAAACTTCGAAATTGGTAATCACCGACCCATTGGATGGAGGGGTTTTTATTTTTTTAATTAATTTTTTTTTTATTTAAGGGGATAGGGTAATTTTGGAATACTGCTGGGGTGCGAGCATTCTCAGATTTATTAAATGTATTTTTAAATTTTAGCTAATATTTCATAAATTTATTAATTTAATAATTTTTTTACTTAATTTATTTTATCACATTTTATAGTTTTACCAACTAAATGTTGATAATAATTATATTTTTTGAAATGAGAAAGTATTATTTTAAATTTTAACATAAGTTAACGTATTAGTTTTATCACATTTTGAATAAAGAAAGTATTATTTTAATATTTGTTAAAGACACTGTAGTCTTCCATATATTGTAAATGACTGTAGCTAATTTCCAAATTCTTTTAACAATGCCTAATCTAATGTAGGGTTTTTTTGTTGTTGCATATATTAATCAAATTTTAGCCATCCTTCAAATCTGGCTAAGCAATGAGGATGTTCTAAAGCAAAATTTATTTTTTTTACTTATATATTTTTTTAATATCTTTAAATATTTTTTAAAAGAAAAAATGTTAAATATTAATAGTCATTTCCTTAATCAGTAAATAAAAAAATTATATTTACAAAATAAAATATAATTAAAAAATAAAATAAGAAAAACTTTGAAAAGTATATTTTCATTATTCATAATGAATAAAATACAAAATATGAGTTCTTATCATTTATAAAGAAATCATATAAAAAACGAGGGGAGATGAATACATTGCCATTCCTTCATACAACACACGACAAAACAAACCTCTTGGTTTTTCTTCTTCCTCTTCTATCGTATCGGCCTCTGCTCCAAACAAGATCCACTTTCCGCAGAATCAGCAAGTGTTTGTCGTGAATCATGAGGTGTACGTGTAAGAAAGTAACAAGACAAAGAAGAAGCCAGAGAGACAGCTCACCAGCCCCAATCCTAATCATCAATTTAATTTGGTTTGTAATGGCACCGGTCTCTTCTCTAAACCTGGGGAATAATAATACGACCCAGCCAGCAAGCAGGTCCATTTCAATACCCTGCAATGCTGGCATCGCATAAATTCCAAGTTGGGTTTGCTTGGCTTGGCTTCTCTGAACTCTGTATGACCACCAAAGTTCTGGGGAAAGCTGGGACAGATATCCTGATGTCGATGGGAAATAATAGCCCATGAGGTCGACTCTTTCTTATTCATCCTAGTAATTTTACCCCAAATGTCTCTATCAATCTAAAGAACAGTGCCTTGCCTTTGGACCAAGTATGGGGTAAAAATATTTGACGAATGATGTTTACAATTATAAGTATATAAATATTATATAATTATTTAAAAAAATTAATAATAAATATATATTTTTAAAATAACTACGACACTCGAATATTTTTCAACTGTAATTAACAAAATCCAAAAACTTTTACCCCCTCCATCTCTCCATAATCATCAGATTTCCTCCAGCTTTTTATGCCGTGCTAGAAGATAGAACGGTTGGGGGGTAATTATTAAAGGCAAAAAAAAGGTGGCTAGAGATAATTTGCATTAGATATTTTGGTGTGTATGATTCGGAGCGTTTGGTATCTTTTATTGGTAGATGCTGGTCAAGGACTCAGTCATTCCTGTGTGCCTTCTTCTGTACAGCACCAGTGCAGCGCCCGACAAGTTAGTTCTGAAAAGTCAATCACATCCTCGAAAATGGCGAGTGATTTAGCCATGGTTTTTCTAAGAAATGTATCTTTCGGGTACAGTTTGAAAATAATATTACGCGTCTGGAAATTCTTTACAAGTCTTTATCGAATTTCCGCCTGTCAAACCTATAAATATTGGTGGAAAACGACGGCAAATGAAAAACAAGTGTGATGATACACTACTACAGACTGAACAAATGCAATTGCATTCAAGTGTAGGCATGCATTCTCTCTCTTCTTCTTCTTCTTCTTCTTCTTCTTCTTCTTCTTCTTCGGGCATTGAATTTCTTAAATTAAAGATAACTAAATACAATATTAAAAGTTTATGTTTGTCTTAAAATGTACAATGACAGCAGTAAATATTATAAAACATGACCACCTCCCCTTTTTTCAAGATATGTATAAGCATATACTATATTTTAATTGGGTGGAAAGAATCTTTATTTTCCTCCCATACAGAGTGTCGCGTAGGCTGTACACAGCCTCCTAAACTGCTTATTACTGATCAGAGAACTAAACAAATCATGGAAGTACTAACTGATCATATACAATTGAGCCGAAGGTGTAGCACTAGAATGGCTCCCGACAAGTCGAAGTTCTTTTCTATTTTTTTAAAATTTTTTCATATCTTTAATAATTTTCTTAATTCACAACATTATTAAAAAATATTTACTTAATCACTAAGTAAAAAAAATAAAATTTCTTATCCGTCCATCTTTGATAGTATTAGCTTTTCTCTATACCATTAGCTTAATTCATAAAAGCAACATTAAAGCTAGATTGTTTTCATAATTCATCTGATCTGATTTTAATATTATAATTTTTTTAAATTTTTATACAAAATATAATTAATAATTTAATTTTTTACATTTTAAAATAAAAATTATATTAAAAAATTATAATTTAATAATATTCTATTTAACTCAGTAACACAAACTAAGCAGAACAAACAAAAAGAGTGATTGAAATCATCAAAGGTGGAAGGGTAGAAAAAGTGCAAAAAGAGGTGCCCACGCACCTTGCAGCTGTCTCCAGCCCATTGCCCTCCAAACCCCACTGTTTCTTTCTATTCCCCGTCACTCCCGATTTACACGCTCACTTTTCCTCCTCGATCTCTTTATATAATACCCTTCTGCTCTCTCTCCTTCGCATTCAAACACCTCTGCAGAAAATGTCACCATTATCATCACCCCATCATGTTTTCTCTGTCTCTGCTCTTCTGTTCGTTTTTCTCTTTCACCTCTTCACCACCACTACCTATGCGGCAGCTTCTTCTTCTTCCTCTCCTTCTCCTTCTTCGCAGACCTTAAAAATGGACGCAGAGTACATGATCAACCCGAAAGTCCCACCGAAAGCGCTCTCGTCCTCGAAGAAATTCGAGGGCTCCTCCAACCTCGTCAATCTCCGCTATCACATGGGTCCCGTCCTCTCCTCCTCCCCCATTAACATCTACCTCATCTGGTACGGCCTCTGGTCGCCTTCACACAAGCTCCTCATCAAAGACTTCCTCCTCTCTCTGTCTCCCTCCGCCAAAGCCCCGTCACCCTCGGTCTCAGACTGGTGGCGTACCCTCTCGCTATACACTGATCAGACCGGCGCCAACGTCTCCCGCACCGTCCTCATCGCCGGCGAGTACTCCGACCACAAATACTCTCACGGCAACCAACTCACCCGGCTCAGCATCCAGCAAGTCATCGCCACCGCAGTAAAGTCCGCGCCTTTCCCCGTGGACCACCGCAACGGCGTCTACCTCGTCCTCAGCGCCCAAGACGTCGTCGTACAGGACTTCTGCCGCGCCGTCTGCGGCTTCCACTACTTCACATTCCCGTCCATGGTCGGCTACACGCTCCCCTACGCCTGGGTCGGCAACTCAGCCAAGCAGTGCCCCGAGGTGTGCGCTTACCCCTTCGCTTTACCGGCTTACATGGCCGGAGGCGGGCCCGGAGCTCTGCGACCACCGAACAAGGACGTTGGCGTGGACGGCATGATCAGCGTGATCGGTCACGAACTGGCCGAGCTATCATCAAACCCGTTGGTGAACGCGTGGTACGCCGGAGAAGACCCCACTGCGCCAACGGAGATCGGAGACTTGTGCGAAGGGTTGTACGGCACGGGAGGTGGTGGTGGGTATATTGGACAGGTTATGAGGGATAGGGAAGGCAGGACTTATAATATGAATGGGAGAAATGGGAGGAAGTTTCTGGTACAGTGGATCTGGAGTCCCATTTTGAAGGCCTGTGCTGGTCCTAATGCTTTGGATTAAGCTCTTCTTTTGCTGCTTTCCCCCCTTTCATTTTAATGAATTGTGAAGTTAGATTGGAATTATATAGGTTTGGGGTGATGGAAGTTGGGTGAGCTATGCTTTAGCTTATCTTATTATTTAAAAAAAAAAAAATGAGGAAAATTACATAAACAGGAGGAGGATGGTGATGGTTGGGGTTTATTTTTTATTTTTAGATTTCAGATTATATAGTGGTACATATCATGTTAATCATTGGCGTTTTTCATTTGAAAAACTTAATAGAATTCATGTTGATAAATCTGGGTATGATTTTTACCTTCTTCATTCTCCTGTGTTTTGGTTCAAAGATTGGTATATTCATTAGTTTGGATTGGAATCAGATTGGATTGTGGGTGTTTGGGTTTGCTGCTCAAGTCATTGAAGCATTTCATTGCTTGAACTCGAGGTTAATCGAAACTTGAGATCAGAATCGTATGCCAAGTCCAAGACAGTTAAGAAGAAGATAAATGTAATTTAAGTCATGTAAAATGCTACTTGGGCAGATCATGAAACTGGAGATATCAAAACTTTGTGCACCCTCCGTTCGTCTGCAAATGCAGTTTAAACTCAAAACTTAAAATATTAATAATTGAATGTACATATGTCCAACAAGTAGCTTTATTTAATCGATGTTTGAAGTCTGAGATACTTTTGATGTGAAACGTGGCCTGTAATATGCTACTTGATCATTATAATATAACTAAAAACATTAATGCAAGATTAAGTCAAATAAAGCAAAAAGTTTGGACCCAAAAGTTTGTATCTCCAATAATCATGAGAAGAACGATACATATTTCTGTTTTTTTCTTAGTTGGTATGTTTCTTTTCTTCCTTTCTCTTTTGGCAAGGTTTTTGTTTTGGCATTTCACTTTTATAGATTTTGAAGGAAATAAGTCAAGTGGGTGGTGGACTATAGCTTGAGAGGAGACCACCTCCCCAAACTTTAATTGAACATTTGTGACTCACAGCTAAGATTGGGACCCACCAATGCATACATAAATAAGATTAATTATCATGACTTATTGAGATATTTTAGACCATGCCATAGACTTGTAGGAATGGCCCCCCCACCCCCGCCCCGCAGACAATACGGGTTTTGGTTGGTTTTGGCTTTACAGCTGGTTTCAATTAGATCAGAAATGGTACAAAATGGGTTGCTTGCTAGCATCCAAACGATCAGTGACCCAATTCTTTGGTCGTCTCTGTTTGTGCCGGTGAAAAACAATATGTTTGGGTCAAACTTCGTGGTTTCTGTTTTTAGTTTTGTCGAAACTTTTTCAAAATGCTTAGGCTGAAAGTTAGATGAATTATAAGATAAGATTGTAACAACATGACTACTGCAATATTAAGGATCTTATAACGTTAAAAAAAAAAGATAGACGTTGATAGCTCACAATATCTATCAATGTTCGAATGATCATAAAAAATGATGTAATCAATGCTAGCCCATTTACGTTTCTATATCTCTCATGCATACTCTAAATTTCTATGATTCATTTTGTTAATGACTAAATTGATTGGTTTAGCACTTTGAAAACCTATCACTAATAATAAGAGAATAAATAAAGTCAATAAATAAGGCAGGGAAGAGATGAGGTAAGTAATAGATAAACCAAAAGAAATTAGCTCGCTCTTTAAAAGAAAAGATTTCACAAAACAAGTGGACTCTATCACTCCAAAGAAATAAACTTTTATATAAGGAGGAGATTCCCACAACGCTGACATGCATGCTCTCCACACGGATTCTCGACAGGCTAACAACTTCTCTATGCCTAGATTAAATTTCTTCATTGTATTGAACAATATGTGAGGTCATATGAGGTTGTAAAATCACCAATCATATTGAATTTTACCCCAAATAACCTGTAAATGTAGGTTTTATACTAAATCACGTAAATCTCAGTATCTCTACTTATTTATTTCTATTTGTTATTTTATAGATGAATGTGAAGAATATCATGTCAACGTCTGAATCAACATTATGGGTCAGAAATAATTCTTTCCTCTATTATGTTATATGAATTTAGGCATTAACACATTTAATATATTTTTCCGTTCTCCTATATATCTAGCTAGACCTACAGGCCGATTCATTACGTGTCTATAATATCTATCTTTTCTTCTGAGAGTTTAGAATTATATATATTGCGGAATGCTACAAATGTTATTGGATTTCATAAGCATCATGTGAATTTGATTCCTATTGTCTGATAACAATATCATAAAATGTCCCGTTGTTTAGCGACGAGAATGTTGATTATTATGTTAGCTGTTGGTTTCAAGATTGTTTCCATAATTCGTGACACATGATGCATGCCGTACTACGTGAATATAAAGCCAATCCCAGAAGAAAATAAATAAAAAGACAATCTGTAGCATTCGAAAATCTTATAATTAATGGCCAGGCATGTGTTTGTTTAGTGATCGATTGATGCAAATTAAGAGTTATTTCCGATCGATCAGTATCATAATATTATATATATGCGTGCTAAGGAAAACACTAATAATAGAACTTACAAATTATACGAAGCTAGAGATGGAATTTGGAAGAAAATATCTTGTGGCTGATCCATGTATGAGTCATTGGTCCAGACGACACGTGGCCCACTGGTTGCACCGACCATTAACCAAAACTGTCCAAATCCGTGAGTTGTAGAGCCACATGCAATATTATTCCTATAAAGAGGTTGCCCAATAGATTAAAACAGACAATCAATATATCTACAGCCAGATATAAATATATATATATATATATATATATATATATATAGACACACACACACACACGATGTAGATCATCATCATCATCATCATCCATCTCATGTGTGTATGCATGTTTTAAAACATATAATTTTACGTGTTGAGGAATAAATTTTACATTATCTGTAAATAAGATCTTAGACATATTTATAATATTGGAGCAAACCTATATGTTTGAACCAGTTTTATGAGATGAGTTAGGTCTATAAATTTCTTTATAGCATTAGAGCTTGATACAAGATGAATGGGGACCCACACTACTTATTCCGTGACAACTACTAAAAAAATACTAGCATGCACATGAGGGAGAGTGTTGAAAAATAAATCTCATACTACATATGTAGATAATATCTTGAACATGTTTATAAAATTAGAATAAACTTATCTCTTCAAATTAATTTTATGAAAGGATTTAAACCCATAAATTTATTCTTTCACCAACCAAATTTGACCGTCGATGATCTCCCACAGACTCCATATACATAATTAGCTAGCAATTAAACACGTACACATGCAATCTACGACGACTTATATATTATATACATAATGTATTGACTGTTTGACTGATTAATACGGATGATATGCTGCATGCCATCTAGCTAATCTACGACAAAAATTCTATATCAGATGATCAGTACTCATGTTGACTCTTGATTATCCATCAAGCTGGCCGCTTTAAATAGGTAAGACTGCATGCGAGAGCATGCGTGTGCGAGTGCATGCATATGTCATCTTAATTAGGACATTTTTGTATTAAAAAAAAAATAGAAGTTTTGCAATATATAACCTTTTTTTTTAACTGATTCCATGCATGGATAATCATGATCATTTGTTGTGCCGACTTGGAGTATGATCCACATCATGATGAATGATCATTGACGTGGTACTCTAAAAGATATTGAATGATAAGTAGTTGGGAAATCAATTGATGTACCGGCTGCAGGCTCGTGCATGTCTTTAATGTTTGTTGTCTTCATATGAGTCGGGGTCCCAAACGTACTTAAGCGCGATAGCGATCATGATTTTAGTACGTACTACGACTACTACTACTACATTAATATTAATAGAGACGACGCGGACTACTACTACTACTACTAGCTACATCGAGATGATCGAATGGACATGAATTATATCTATATGAAGGTAATTAATAAATGTAAACTAAATAAAACAGAAAAATGTTGTCGGATTTTAAATCATTTTTATTTATTTAGTCAACCACGTCATATATATATATATATATATGAAGAGATCAAAGCTTTCCTCGGCTTCTTATACACTGAAAACAATGTCAGTAGAACCGCTTCTTTAACAGTACCTCCCTCATTAACGCGGGATTTTGTGTGCGTGGTGCTACTACACGAAATGCATGAAAAGCTTCTGCCACGTCAACTGCCACCGTGCATGATGCATTGCTTGCCAAGCAGTAGGAAAATCTCTTTGGCACGCCCCAGTCGACGTGCCAGCTGTATCGTAGGTGTGACGTCTCCAAATTTCGCTTAGAATTGAACGGACATTTGAAGCGTCGAGACATGCAACACAAGGTTACCTGCCCCTGTTCATGACATATAAGATACAATGTTCCTAACATGCATCTAGCATTATGCAATATTCGCAGCGGATAATCTTTTTCTTTAACAATACTATGCACCAAACTAAATATATCCCAAATACTTGAAACATAATTCATACATAAAGGCATACTAAAAAGCCGTGATCACCACACTAGTCCAAAATGGTTGTAATCAAAAGAATACTTGAAATACAACTCCAAAAGTACAAGTATTAACCTAAGTTAAATACAATACCATCATCAACATCGCATCGTGGCCTAGTTGACCGTATTCAGTTGGTCAGATTCCAATTCTCCTTCGGGTCCTGTAACAAGATCTACCATTCGGGGGGAATGGTAGTTGGGACTACCACAGTGAGATTTGATTACAAATCTCAGTAAGTTAACATAAAACTCACACACAGGTTAAAGATGCATGTATGGCAGTAAAAGCATAAATGTATAAGTATAGTCGTACATAAGCATAGCATAACTTGACATATAGCATGAACGTAAACATGCATAACATAAATAAGAACTTGAAAATAATATAAACTTGAACATAACATGACATGAACATAACATATACGTGAGCATAACATAACATGGACTTGATCTAAAACTTGACTTATCATGTATTTGATCTGAAACTGGACTTAACATAAACTTGGAATATTATTCAATTGTCTTGATTAATAACGTGCGTTAATACGTACTCCACAGTTGTTGTGGCCCCATATAATTCATACATAAAGGCATACTAAAAAGCCGTGATCATCACACTAGTCCAAAATGGTTGTGATCAAAAGAATACTTGAGATACAACTCCAAAAGTACAAGTATTAACCTAAGTTAAATACTATACCATCATCAACATCGCACCGTGGCCTAGTCGACCGTATTCAGTTGGTCAGATTCCAATTCTCCTTTGGGTCCTGTAACAAGATCTACCATTCGGGGGGAATGGTAGTTGGGACTACCACAGTGAGATTTGATTACAAATCTCAGTAAGTTAACATAAAACTTATACACAGGTTAAAAATGCATGCATGGCAGTAAAAGCATAAATGCATAATTATAGTCATACATAAACATAATATAACTTGACATATAGCATGATTTAACCAGAACTTAAACTTAAACTGAACTTGACTTAACATGGCATAAACTTAAGCTTAAAACATAACATGATGTGAACATGAACTTGGAACATAACATGAACATGAACATAACATGTACGTGAAACATAACATGGACATGAACATAACATAGCATGAACGTGAGCTTGAACATATCATAAACGTGAACATAACATGTACGTGAGGATAATATAACATGAACTTGATCTGAAACTTGACTTAACATAAACTTGGAATCTTATTTAATTGTCTTGATTAATAACATGCGTTAATACGTACTCCACAGTTGTTGTGGCCCCACGTATTCAAGTAACATAAAACATAATACGTACTCCACAGTTGTTGTGGCCCCACGTATTCAAGTAACATAAAACATAATACGTACTCCACAGTTGTTGTGGCCCCACGTATTCTACATGTCACAATTGCTGTGTCTCATGTAGTGTATGCTCCACAGTTGTTGTGGCCCCATACTTCATGTAACATAAAATATAATACGTACTCCACAGTTGTTGTGGCCCCACGTATTCTACATGTCACAATTGCTGTGTCTCATGTAGTGTATGCTCCACAGTTGTTGTGGCCCCATACTTCATGTAACATAAAATATAATACGTACTCCACAGTTGTTGTGGCCCCACGCATTATAAGTAACATAAATATAATACGTACTCCACAGTTGTTGTGGCCCCACGCATTATAAGTAACATAAATATAATACGTACTCCACAGTTGTTGTGGCCCCACGCATTATAAGTAACATAAATATAATACGTACTCCACAGTTGTTGTGGCCCCACGCATTATAAGTAACATAAACGTACTCCACAGTTGTTGTGGCCCCACGCATTATAAGTAACATAAATATAATACGTACTCCACAGTTGTTGTGGCCCCACGCATTATAAGTAACATAACATAATATAATACGTACTCCACAGTTGTTGTGGCCCCACGCATTATAAATAACATAACATATATAATACGTACTCCACAGTTGTTGTGGCCCCACGTATTATACATACATAACATGTCTTATCGTTCTTAATGCATGAGATATTATTTAATATCATATACTTTTCTAACATGGGTATACTTGTAAATGGCATAATATGATTTAATCATAAACATTTCATGGCATACATGTATCATATGGCATACTTAACATGGCATACTTATAACATACATCATTGTATGACAGAAAAGATTTGTAACAGATAATTATTCATGAGAGATTAAATCATACGTAACAGATAAACATGTAATGACATAGCATGACATGGCATATACGATAACATACATACATAAATTGTAGTTCCCTTACCCATCACACATACACAATAAACTGATAGTAAGTTAGAGGCTAACTTACTTCGATCGTCGCGTTCATGAGAATAGAGCGCGAAACACGAGGAACTGCACAACAGTTGGAAGAGGAACACTCAAGTCCTTAAGATTTTCACTTCTGAACTAATTGCCATATTATGAGACTTGCAACACCACGGCAACTTGAGGTTTCACTATACTCGAAGAGATAATTTGACTTCAAAAGCCTTTGCACTAAAACAAGTTCATTAAAATTATCAATAATAACCAAACAAACAATTCCTTTCTCAATCCATATACTCTTAGCCATAGTCAACCACAAGATGACATCAGTCACTCCGGACTATAATCCATATCATCACTGTTTCGGGACACTGTCATACAGTTTCCCAACACTACACCATACGCTCCACACTTCTCTGCTACGCCATCCAACCCTTCGTGACACGCCATCCGGTGTATCACGACCTAGTACAGAGTACACTCACGTGAACTCTCTTCCATTCACACTACAAAACCCATCACTGCGATACACGTCTCACGGTGCATCGCTACGCGACACGGAGTACGCGCTACGCGTACTTCCTTCGCTACAACTCTCATCAACACGATGCACATCACACGATGCATCGCCATACAACACGGAGTACACTACATGCGTACTCCCTTCCTTCTACGACACACATCACTACAGCGCACGTCGCGCGGCGCGTCGCTGCATTACACAGAATACGCTACACGCGTATTCTCTTCACACAACCCGCCGTATCACATCTACGGCATCCATCTCACGCCTATACTTCACAGCACAGTCCACAAAATACACAATCAAACTCAACACTTCACAACCACACTTCGCTTCACAACTACGCAACGAATTCCACAAATACAACTACACAATCCACAAACCAACCAACTATTTTAAACGTAAAATAACTAGAGATAGAAGGTTATACCATCGACGGGATAACCCGTGCGTCGCTCGTTGTTCGTCACGAACATGCGTCGGAGGAACGTACGTGGCGGCGTACGGTGGCTGTCCACCACATAAAGTGGTAGTTTGGGCTTGAGAAAGGCTAGGCGTGGTCTTGGAAGACTCATGATTTTACAGCTGTCGGTGAAGAACAAATTACGTGATTTACGGAAAAGATAATCTATACGCGTGATTCCAGATGAGGGTAAAGACAAGAGAGATGTGATTGCTGTCGGGAAATAATCCAAAACTGATAATTTTAGCGGGCTGTTACATTCTCTTCTCTTTTCTTTTCACGCATAGTAGACGGCAAGACAATCCGTTTTGGATTCTTTCCCGACAGCAATCACATCTCTCTCGTCTTTACCCTCATCTGGAATCACGCGCATAGATTATCTTTTCCGTAAATCACGTAATTTGTTCTTCACCGACAACTGTAAAATCATGAACAGTTTTATCCTAAGCGTTGTACCTCGATGGCGTTTTTCCGGATCTTATCCACCGAATTTCAAAGTATTAGATAAGCTTGTTTTTAAAATAGCACAATTATAATAATTTAATGAGCTCTGAAAATATTATAATTGTGGATAATTATTTAGATTAAATATTTTATTTGTTTTAAGATATTAAGAGGTTTAATTTTACGTTGAAAATTCTTATTTAAATTTAAGTGTTTTATGCACTTTGATTAATTAATGATACTTTATCATTTTATATAATGATGAAGAAAATATTATTTTATAAACCTTAGTTTATAAAATAATATTCTATCTTAATTCTTCTCAGTGTAGTAATTAAGTGTTTTATTAATTTAAATGATTTTATCCTCTTCGATTAATTAACGGTACTTTATCATTTAATATAATGATGAAGAAATATTATTTTATAAATTTTAGTTTATAAAATAATATTCTACCTTAATTCATCGTAGTGTTTTATTTAAAGTGTTTTATTTAAAATAAAACATTTAGCGTTTTTAATCAGTGTTTTAACTCACTGTTGGTTTATTTGAGGATCCCGAAGCGTAGGATTGAAGTTAATTACCTAGGCCCCTACCCTTTTTCCTTCACTTTTTCCTTTTTCCTTTTTCTTCTCTCTCTTTCCTCTCTCTCTCTCTCTCCCCATGCTCTTCCCTTCCCCATTTCTCCTTACCGTCGCCGCCCCTTTGACCGCCTGTTTCTCCGCCGTCCGGTGGAGGTGTCGTACACCACCCCCGCCATTCTCTTCCAATCTCACCAAAGTTCATCCCCTCCAATTTTCAGAGCCATCGGACCAGCCGTTAGCCGCCACGAGCCCCCGGAAGTTGCTGCCTGCTCTGTTTTCCTCCTTACCGTCGCCGCCCATTCGGCCGGCCGTTTCTCCGCCGTCCGGTGGAGGTGTCGTACACCACCCCCGCCATTCTCTTCCCCTTCCATCAGAGTTCATACCCTCCAATTTTCAGAGCCATCGGACCAGCCGTTAGCCGCCACGAGCCCCCGGAAGTTGCTGCCCCTGCCCTGTTTTCTCCCCTGTTGCCGATTTCTTTCTCCGCCCAGAACCGCCGCTTGCCGGCGGCTGGACTACACCACCCACCCAGATTTCTTCCCCTCTCACCGGTGAACATCCCCTCCAAGTTTCACCTCCATCCGAGCCACCGTTAGCCACCACTCTCGCCTCCAAACAAATGGGTTTTTAAGGCTTTTCACCATTTTGGACCACCATACACGGCCAAATCAGCCACCAAGCACCACCATTGGATTCACCACATCAAGGGCTTCCTCCCCATGTCTTTCTTTTTCCCAAACTCTCACTTTTTCTCATATGGGTTTCTCAAAACACCCGTTCGGTTGCACCACCGTGCGCCGCCGTACACGGCCACCCGTGGTGTTTCACCACCACCATCTTGTTCCTCTCATCCTCATGAACCTCTCCAAGAAATTTCATGGCCAACGGAGCTTCGTAGAGCTCACACTCTCCCGCACTCTCCAAGGCCAAAAATGGTTTCAAACGGCCGATCTGCCGCCGTTAGCCACCGTCCGACCACCACCTCGCCACCACAGCTCCACCACATGTTCCTCTACCTTTCCCT